>WEKY01060945.1:0-36079 GCA_013390045.1 Picathartes gymnocephalus | reverse complement strand
TTACTTAGTATATTGCAATCCAATGGGGGCCTCTATGTTGCACATTGCCTGCTAAATTATTTGTTCCATAAGACTAAATAGGAAGAGCAAGCCAGGAGTAGATTACAGTAATATTTTGGTTTGTCTCTGTGTGTGTGTTGTTTTATGTGTATTACTGAAAAATATTATAAATACTAAGATGTGGAGTTTGGTTTGGGTTTTTTTTCCCCTCACTGAGTTATAATGTGAAATACTTTTCCCTGGAGATTTTTCCTGAAATCTGTTAATCTGGTTTTTTTAGCCTAATGCTTTTAAAATTTAGCACTCCTGATAAAGTGTGGAGTGTCATTACTTTGCAGCATACCCACAGCTGTGCCACATTTTGTCTTGCTCCCATGTACAGTATGGAAGGGCAAATTCTGTTCCTGGATCTGCAGGTCTAACTCTTACTAAAAGATTCAGATGGACTATAGGTACAAGCACTGACTAGTTATCAAGGAATTTACCCTTTCTTTTATTAGTCTGTCAGTTTTCCATAAGGAAGCATACCCTAAAAGCTTCTGTTCATTTTACCCTTCAGTGTCCAAATGTAATAATTTATAAAGTTGATAAAATACCTTTACTAACCTATGTCTGCTTCCTGCTTTATTTAGTAACCAGTAGCAACATTTTTCCTCACTATCATATTCATAAAGAGTTAATACAAATCCTGAATCCTGGAATCTTTCTGGAGAAAATTTCAGAGTACTTCAAAATCATTTGTAACGTAGCCAGACCAAAGATATCTATATATTATTTTCCTTTCTTACAGAATAATTATATGAAGGATTACATAATATCTAATAGCTCTTTAAAAAGCCTGTGTGGTACATGTAACAAGATGGGACACATCAGTGATGGTGTCAGTTGTGAAACTTGATATTAACTTATTTGTAGGCTTTTTTATTTGTGCATCACATGGCTTAATAAATGCTCATCCTTGATATAAAGATAGCATTAGTATTGAGAAGTCAGAATTTTTTCTTTCAAGAAATATTTTCCCAAGGCTTTTGAAAGACCTAAGCAATCAAGGATACTTAAAATTTTTGTGATGTGGAAAGTGATATTGCCTAAAGTGCTGTACAACAGAGAGAGCAAATTAACAGGAAAAAAATATTCTGTTTCAGTTATCATGATCCACAATCATGATTGAAAAGTATCTGATGACTAAAGTAATTTTAAAGCAATAAATTGCTGCTGACCTCTTAAGTGCTACAGTATACATAGATGCTATCACAGAGAAAGATGAGATAAAGAATTACAAGGAGATACCACCTCTTCTACAGATGTTATCACTACTTGGCCCATCTGTTTTGGCAGGACTGCAGGATCAGATGGTCCCAGTTCATCAAGTTACCAAAGTGTGCACTTAGATCTAGGCAAATGTTCAATCTCCTATGTGGTGTGTTGGATTAAGTCACATATTAAACAGTGAGAACATGCCTGAGTGCTGTTCTACATAGGGACTGATATAACTAAGCACTTCAGTTACTTTCTAGACAAAAATCCATATTGGTAAGTAAGTGGCTGGTGGTTCTGCATTTTTAATGTAATTTCTCCTTAATTTTAAAAAAAATAATATTGCCTTCAGTATGGACTGCACCTTCTATGTCACTGGGAAACCGTATAGTTATTTCTCATCTTTCTAACATAATTTGACTGCTGCCTTCCAGCTGTTATCAAAAAATCCTTATATTTACTCAACCTTCAAAGTGCTGCCTATGGACATACGACAGTCCTAGGCATTGCTTTATGCTGATGTACACTGATTTCCTTGGAGGTTTCTTTCCTTTTTAGTCAGTTGCTAGCTCGAAAGGATTTTGTATTGTGTAGGTCAAAGTTTAATTAATAGAATATTTGGCTCTTATTTAATCTACTTTGTCAAACCTCTGGGTGTTTTTTTCAGTGTGCAACAAGCAGATACCAAGTCTAGTCACAGTGTTCTGAGGTCCCCTGAGAGCAGGCCAAGGGATGGGGCTCCAACAGTTAAACAGCTGGCTTCTGCACTTCCCTTTCAAGGATGCAAAGTCACAGTGAAGTAATTTACCAGGACTTGTTTACACTTGGTGTCTTTGTTCCTCCTCACCCCTCCAAAATATCCTACTGTTTCTGCCACTGGTTCTGCTCTACCAGTGGTTTCAATGTGAGAAGCACTGGTGTAGGTGGACTGCAGAAGTTTCAAATGTCATGTTAGGTAGGCATTGTGTGCAGAATCATAATCTACTGCTGTAGTATTAAAACTAGAAATTACATGAGAAATAGCCCAGGATCAATTCAAAGCTAATCTACTGTAGGACTCTAGGAAAGAGCTGTGGTTATGTGTCCTGGAACCTTCATGTGACTGTCTGTATCTGCTGTTGTGCCTTTTTTAGCCAAGTAGTAGAACTCAAGAGTGCTGTGTAAACTGTAATTCATAAATACTTCATAAATTAAGTCCATAAACCGTGGACTTAATCCTAATCAAGTATTAGAATCAATCTTCAGCTGCAACTGCACCTTTTAAAATACGGTGAAAGCCATTGACCAATTGGAGTACTGTAGTCTTGTGGCAAGAAACTCAAAATGTTTCAGTCAAAACATCAGGGTAAGGTAAAATTTGGAAGCATTGATAGCAGCTTACAGCATCAGGATATATGGGAGCATCCTGTAAGGCAGCAGGTCAGTCAGACAGGGTTTTCCTGTGGCCTGAACCTCAGTCTGGGAGTTTATGGTGCTATATTCAAAAATAGTAATTGACAAGCACATCCTGTGTGCAAGATCCAGACTGGGAGCTGCTGGTTGGAGAGGGTTTGAGTTGCATATGCCCTCTGCCTTATGGTGGCATAGAAAACAAGGGATGCTGAGTTTGGGATTCATCTTGCTCATCTCTGGTCTCTGAAAATTAGGGATCTAGTTTAAGATAGTGAAATCAACAGGCAGGTGTATGTGGGGAGTGAATTAGTCCTGTATTGAATGCTTTGTTTAAAATTAAATTCATTCTTGTCCTCTGAGGGAAACAGTGTTCTTTCATCAACTACAGATGAAGCTAATTGATCTAGTCTTAGCATACATGCTCAGCTGCTTCTAGGAAACTGAACTCAAGGAAAATGCATTAAATTAAAAATTATTTGTCCTAAATAACAGAATGTATGCAGCTGGTGGAGTACAAAGCCATTCTCTTTCATTTCCAATTTAAAAATTCAATATAATGACAAATTGTTCTAAAGAACATGCCGGCCAGTGTACTGTTTAATTATGTATCTCTGTACCTCTTTGACTATATTCTGTATATTAGTCTAGCATTTCTGTCTATTTTTGCATTATAAATGCCTGCATATGCAAAATAAGAGACTGTTGATATCACTTTTCATCTCCTTGTAATCTTGAACAAATGGATTAGTGTTATATTGGTAATACTTCTTGAGGGTGCTCTGGAATTTCTCATCTGTATTTGAAAAATTATGAGTCAATGTTCAATCAGTAGGAAATGCCTGGGTTTTGATACTTCTGTGAAGTGTTAAAACAAACAAACAAGCAAATAAACAAACAAACAAATCACAAATACTAGGGATTGTTGTAAAGTCCCTTAACAGAAATACCTCAAGGTTTAAATGTGCAAAGTAGGCAATCTGATTTTCATGTAAATAAGTTGCATGCATTTTGAAGTGACAATATTTAATATTTAGTTTCTATTTTCCTTCAATGTTTTGTTAATGCAAAAAAATTATTATGCTTAGACTGATTTTTGTTTGTATTCATCAAAATGAGCATATATTAGCATTTATAAATGCTCAATGAATGGATGCCCTAGCTCTGAAAGCTAATTTAATATGCATGAGAGTAGAGGATAAGCTTTATCAGTATGCACAAGTAAAATTTTTATGAAAGCGCATGCATTTGTTAATATTGAGATATTGCACTACAGCTACTGCTTTGTGGAATACTAGATTGTACTAAATACTGAGTCCAAGGCAGGAAGATGTTTTCTCTTTGCTCTGAAATTGTAGGCAAGTAAGGCTGGGAAAACATGGACGCTTGGTTGGTATTGATCTGTAGGAGAAATGTATCAAGACTTCAGAGAGTGTTTTGCCTGAATAAATGAGATTTATAAGCTTCACCTTTTGAAGCAAAAATAGGTCTTTGATATTTCAAATGCAGAGTAAAATAACTATATCCCTTCTTTAAAGTCAATGAGATAAGTGTAGCTTTATTCCAGAAGATGTCTTAATTTGTATGTCTGTGTTTATTTAGTCTGTCACATAGTTAAATAATTTTTTTTCTTCCAGAAATATCCTTTCAGAAACACTATTTTTTTCTTCACTGTGTATAGAATTAGGAAGAAATTCCTCTCTTTCCCTAAACTTATTTCCAAAGTAGAGCACTTGTAACAATTTCCTCTCATATACAGGAGTGCTGTACTCTACCCTTGCTATGGAATAGCTGCTTTGGAGGCCACCGAGTGTACCAAGGATGTGATAGAGCCATTGTGCTTCACACAGTAATTCCCAAACCATTTGCAATGTGTGAAGAGAAAGAGCTGTAGTTTTGAGTGTTGTACTGGGATATGAAGCAGGAATTTCAGTGTTTAGATACTTTTGAGGGAAAAAAAAGTTGGAAAAAGAATGGGAAACAATATGTCTTATTTTACACCAATTCAGTGCTCTGGAGGGTGAAAACCTTGCTGACGTAGCACAATTTACAAGCCTACATCAGATTCCAGGGCTGGAAAGTGCCAGATGCTGCCAAAAAATATATACTTTGGCAAGGGAAGTGCTTTCCTGAAGAGAATTTCACTAGTACAAGAGTGGCCAGGTTGATCAGGGTTTAGGACAAGATAATTAGAAGCCAATAGGTCATTGTTACATCTGAATATTGCCCCTTAAAGTGCATTGAGGAGGGCAACGATAATACAGACATCCATCCATAATGAAAACACATCTCTCCTTGTACATGCTCTCACAGGCAATAATTACTGCTTACCCTTGTGTGTGGTGGAAGTAGGAACAGTCATGATAGAACCTTCCGTATCCTTCTTATCCTAAGCCAATGTAAAACTGCATTTTATTTGGATTACCAAATTAATAACAATGAAACCCTGTAACCGGGTGAAATTGTAGCATTGCTGAAGTCACTGCTTGTATTTTTAGTGCAGTCAGGATTATGTCTTGATGAGTCAGATGCCAGAAGTTACTTATATATTATTATACCTGATCCAAGGTCTACCAAAATCAATGGAAAGATTTCCACTGTCCTTAGTAGGCTTTTCAACATGCTACTATTGAACACTTGCTTTTTCTTCCAACCTTACTGTTCAATAAGTAAATACTGCCTTAGTGGCACCTGAAGAGATTGCAGGGGATGGATGAGATCAGATTCCTTGAAGGAGGTAAGAAGAGGAGGACACTGATGTACAGTGTGAAGCAGAATGACTGATATGTGGTTAATGCCACTGACTACATAACAAGAAGTACAGTGCTTTGCACTTTGTAATCAAAGTTTTTAGCTCTACAGTTACTCTTTCTCAGCTGTACATTGAGAAATGAAAGCAAATAGCAAATGGCAGACATGGTACTCTTGCTCCTGCATTGTGGCATCATCATCTGATTAGAGGCAGAAGGTGGGAATGGCTGTTCCCAGTCCCATCTAATACCTTTCCCATTGTCCAGGAGTGTACATATCAACACACATCACAATTTTAATTTTTATTTATACAGCATAGGACTTACAGGAGGATAAGTAGTTGGGCACTGGCCAATGTCACCTACCAGAGAGGTAGACACTTGTCGTTCCCTTATTAGGAACAAGTGCTGATTGACAGCAGCTGAACATGAACCAGCAGTGACCAAGGTGGGCAAGAAGGCCAATGGCATCCTGGCCTGGATCAGCAATAGTGTGGCCAGCAGGAGCAGGGCAGTGATGGTCCCCCTGTTCCTGGCTCTGGTGAGGTCACACCTCGAGTGCTGTGTTCAGTTTGGGGCCCTCACTACAAGAAAGACATTGAGGGGCTGAAGTGTGTCCAGAGAAGGGCAGCAGAGCTGGTGAAGGGTCTGAGGCACAAGTCTGATGAGGAGCAGCTGAGGGAGATGGGAATGTTTAGCCTGGAAAAAAGGAGGCTCAGAGGAGACCTTATGACTCTATAAGCACCTGTGGGGAGGCTTTGGCGACATGAGTGTTGGTTGATTTTTACTTCTTCCAAGTAAAGAGTGATAGGAAAAGGGGAGATGGCCTTAAGTAGTGCCAAGGGAGATTCAGGTTGGATATGAGGAAAAATTTATTCACTAAAAGGGTGGTTAAGTGTTGGAACAGGCTGATCAGGGGAGTGGTGGAGTCACCACCCCTGGAAGCATTCAAAAAACCTGCTGGCACTTTGTGATATGGTTTAGCATCCAAGGGGGTATTCAAAGGAAGGACTCAATGATCTTGAAGGTCTTTTCCAACCTTAATGATTCTACAAGTGTGGCAATAGAGAGAAAGTAGGAGGAACAAAGAAGGTAAGGCCAGTAAGGGGCTGGCTCACTCCTCACTGTCACATTAACTTTAGTGGATTTGCTCTAATTTGCTCTAAGGTCTGTCTAGTAAGATTTCACATCATTGCCGAGGGCTTTGCCAGGAAAAAAGTCCAACCTTGCACAATGGTGCAGTAACAGAGCATAAGGAATAAATGACATTGTTTTGTACCTATGGAGTCCTGAATCTTCTTTAGACTTCCAGTTATTGAACCTTTCTGTACAAGTCAGAATGACATTAATTACTCCAGAAGTTACTTTAAGCATAGTAAGATGACATAATGCTTTTGGCGAAAGTCCAGAATGTAGTTTTCTTACAGCCAACACTTTAGATGTGAATCATTTCCCAGAAAAATTAGGTTTTATTGTCTGCTACTTTTGCCATATTGGGATGCTTTTACTTGAGAAGATTGACTTGCAAGATTCCTGATTGGAAAGTACAAATTAACCACTATATTCAGAAGGGAAATTAAGACAAAGATTAAGAGACAGATTCTTTTATCCTCTCTGATACTAAACAGTACTGTATCCTAAATTACAAGAGCTCTTTACAGAGAAAGATAAGAACTTAATTTGAGTAATGTTTATGGAATCTAACTATCAATTATTTGCACAGGAGAAGGTTGTGTCAGTGCCAGAAACTGAACCTACATCAACATAAGCACCAGGGCAATGCTTTAATTATATACCTGTCTTTCTTTAACATTATTTTTGAGTCAGTAGGGCATGTAAAAATATAATCTCGAAATGAAGCATTCATTTGAGGTCATGATGCTCCTGTTAAGTTTGTCAAAAGAGATAAGAAAAGTGAGGAGGAGTACATAGAGGAGTATGTAGTCATTAGGGAGTGAGGATGAGGTCATTGGGATGAGAAAGGGACAGTGCATTGTGGCTGGAAACAAAACCAGAGCTAAACCTAGCTAAAATGTAGTTACGTTTGATTCATCTTTCACTCACACTGGTTTTCTACCAGCTGTAGCTCCATCCTTCAGTGATTTAGTTTTGCAGTAGGAGCTAGGAGAATCAATTCTAGGGACAGGAACAGAAAGAGAAAGAAGTCGGTGCTGAATAACAGATGAAACTGCACTTGCTCTCCTTGTCCTTGCAGCTCACCCTGACATTGCTGAAGACATGCAGGGGGATTATAAGGGAACACTGATATAGTGCAGGGAGAAATTTGTTCCGATATAGCGCTTTAAATACCAAAACTACAGTTTCTGTAGGATCCTTGAAAATGGAAGTGCTTGTAGGCACTAAAGCTGTTTCATGAAACAATAACAATCCAATCCTTCTTTTATGGGGCTGACAATGCCCTCTGCAGTCACGGTTTTTAAAAGGGAATGTAGTTCCTGAGTAGATTTTTTTCTGTTCTCAATTGCTAAGTTTCAGTGGCCTTCTCAGGGAAGTTCAAAGGTTTTAAAAGTTCATTTCCATTAAAAGAGAAGTTTTTCTAAGTAACCAGAATTATTCCTTTCGTTTATTATTTCCTTTCCAACTTGTTTAAGTTTGATTAATGATTGCAACCTTTGCATCAGTTAAATATATTTTTCAACGGCTTTTCTTATTTTGTAATCCTGCTGTCCTTTTGCTTCCCTAAGCTTGCTCTCTGGGTCATACGGGAATACTATAAACTTTAAAAGGGCTGTGGAAATGTTGAGGTAGATCTCGCCTTTAAATTTGAGGTACTCATGGACATTTTTGAGCCACAACATCCACACTTATTTATGCAAGTGAATCCAGTTCACCAGAAAAGCAGTAGGATGAATAAATATTCTTACAGTCATGTGGAGGTTTTCATTTTTCTTGTAGGTGCCATGATGTGTAAGCTTAATGGTGACTCTGTAAATCCTGTTAGATTCACTTTGTCTGGAAAATCATTTTTCCCACTGCTGGACCAATGTTTTTCACGTCATCCACTTCATCAGTCTGAGCCTAACCCTGCTCTATGGGGATTATTAAAAAAAAAAAAAAGGAGTATTGTGGAAAAAATTCTTGTCTTAGGCATCATTGGCCAGTGGAAGGTTTACATGCTATCAGAACAAATGAGAAAGTAGAACCAAGTAATTCCTATAAAATACATTTCTGAAGGATCTGTTTTATTCCCATGTTGGTTATTAAAAATCACAGCCCTTTTTAATTCTCAGGTCTTCAACACCTATCATTCATTTTTTATTCCTTTACATGCTAATAAATCTCAAAGCCTGGAGGACTTTGACAAAATCTTTTGATCATCTGAAAGCAGAGATTCTGGACATAGGCATCAGTATAAATATCTTTGGTGTGAGTCTTTAGATATTTAGTTCTGTAGTTGTAAGTTACCTAGCTGTATTTGAAATTAAGAATCCAGTATTCAAATTAAGAGTCAAGATATACAAAGGAAAATCATGTTCAGGCATACCCTGTTGGTACCCAGAATTTGACTTAGTAAGATCATAAATATTTTGAAGTTACTATCCTTAAGTAGTTAATTGCAGTTAATCCTACAATTAAATCTGGTACTGATATACATAAACAGAATCAACTAGGATATAAAACCAATATTTCCACACAAGAAAACCTCCTAAACACCAAATTCCTTGTAATTTTTCAACTTTGCTTCTTCTATCTTATTTGGTACAACTAAAGGAGTTGGAGAATGTCCAGGTGAGGTTAAGTAATTTGTCAGATATTTTAGACGTGCAGTTGAAGAGATTTTATTTTAATAACATATCCAAATTAACTTTGTCATTATCCACTCAAATGTCATTGAAAAAACAATACTTGCAACCTCCTGCAGTATTACTCTTTACATAGTTTTAGTAAGGATATAGATGCCAACAGTACAATATTTCTTTCTCTTAGGTCTTCTGTAGCAAAACCTTTTAGAGTTCTTTCCATGGAGAGTGATTTTTTGGATAAAATATGACCATTGCTCTCACTGAAACTTGGGCAAAATGTATCCCAAATTAAATTGAATTTTTTGTGGTTTGGGAAAGTTGGATTAATTTTTTCCCTTGTTTTTTCTTTTGAATTCCTCTAAACTCCTCATTGTTTGCCACAAAAGGAGGTGCCAAAATAACCCAAGGAGGGGTGTGCAGCCTTTCCAGAAGTGAGAAGTTCAGCAAGTTTAGTGAGAGTGGCTGTTCACTCATCTTCCCCATTCGTGAAATTTAGAAAAGTTTAATGTCTGCATCCAGGATTAAATCCTAAATGGAAGTACAATGAAGTCACTTTCACAATTCTTCTTGTCTAAAATGGGTCTGAGTTTTCACTTCTTTGTTTCTAAATGATTACCTAAACTGCATCTCTTGTGCTTTGGCTTAGTTATTTGCAATTTCTCATCATCTGTTAGTGGCTTATGCCTCTCGTGTGTTCCTTCTTGACTTCTTCTGATACCTCTTCATAACTTTTCTAATGAATTTCCCAAACTCATTCCAGCATTCTAGGTGTTCTTTGTTTATCCCTCTAGCAGTTAGACAGCGGGGCATTAAATATGTTGCTATCTATTTAAACTTCATAGTTGTTTTGGCTTTCCATTCAGCATCATAAAACTGCTATGCAATCAACTGTGATCACTCTAAAGACAAAAGCCACAAAAAATAAACTATTGCATATGGTTTTCTCCATGCTACTTCAGAACAGTATTGCTTTAAAACAGATAAATTTAATGTATGTCTCTTTTGAAATTGGTGACAATAAAATAAACAACATCCTTGCTGGGTTTTTTTCTAATTTTAGTGATACAAAGCATAAACCTAAAGGGTTTTATGCAGAAATAGCTGCATATTATGGACCTGTGTGAGATTGAATATGTTTCTCTCTTTGTTTCTCTTTTCTCTATCTGCATGGTTGTGATCTTTTGCCATACTACCACCTGCAAATAGATCTGAGCACTGGAATTTCCTGGGTATGGTTATATTATAGTGCAAACTGGCTATGTCTCTGGAAGATTTGAATGATTCTGTGATAACTGATACATTTTATCCTAGTGTACATAAAGTTTAAAAAAGGCTTTCTGTCCTTTAAATGGTTCATATCAATTGTTCTTAAGGTCATGGTTTATTGAAAAATTTAAACAAAATATTTATCTGACAAGGACTGCAGTTTATTTCTACATCATTCTCAAGTTTTTTGGATCCTTTTAACAGTTAAGACTGTCCTTATGGTCAGTCATACATTAGCCCTGAAATCACATTATGACATATATATTTGTTTGTTTGCTTGTCTGTCTTCAGAGCTGAGATCCAGGAGGCTTTGTAATTGTTGAGTCTCCTGGGCAGCATGTGCTGTTGAAATGCCTGGAGACTGACAGTGACATTGTTCATAGCTGTTGTTTTCCCGTGTTATTTGTGTGCAAATTATGGGCTCTAAGTCCATTTCTTATTCACACTAGAGGGCTCCTTCATCCTTGCCTAGCACTGTGGCAGCACCGACAAGTCAGAGCAGTGGAAACATGCTGCAGTGCAAGGGTTTGCCTGCATTTCAGCACGTAACAGGCTCCTGTGTCTTCCCCTCATAGAAACTGCTTCTGCATATTGTAACACTGTCACCTCATGAGCACTGTCAGAATGGCCTGTGATAATTTTCTCTCCTTCTTACCACTTCATGTGGCATGAACAGAAACTACAGAACTATTTCTGAGCAAAGAGAAGTTAAACTTTGCTCCCTGCTCAACTTCAAGGTACTCATGAGAATAATAAATGTCATAATCAAGCCAGCTGATAAACTGGAAATCTTACCTTGAACGTTTCCTAAAATTAGATAAGGTTGTTGGAGACTAGTAAAAATCACGTGGATTTGTCTTTCTGCCTTTGGAATGGCTGAGTGGATTTAATTTCAGTAGTGGGGACTGGTGTTTTCACAGGTTGAAGAAAATGCTTGTGCTAACTCTGCATGTTACAGTGGTCTTTCCTGTCAGTAGTTGTATCTTGGACTACAGTAGCTGAGGTAACAGAAAAGAACTAGAAAATCAGAGAGCTTCACTGTTGGAAGAAGGCACCCCCATGTGATAACTACTCTTGACCTTTTTTTAGACTAGAATTTCAGATCATTTTGGCCTGTAAATACAGCTCTGAAGTTTGAAAACTAAGTTGGTAGAGAAGATGTGTCAATAAGGAAGCAAAACACTTCTCAAATATCTGTCCTGTTCTCTATTATCTGTTCTCTTTTTCACAATATTAATAGTTTTTTTAACTGCCTATACAGAAATTTCTTTGTGTTAATCAGATTGGACTTTCTTAATGTCTAATTTAAATGAAGTATTATGGCAGAAAAACCTGAAATTTACTGACAAAAGAACTGTGTGCTATAGTTCAGTAATCTTTTAATTTTCTAAAATAACTGGATTCTCTTCAATGTGAGAGGCTGTGTAGTAAACAGTGTCCATTCAAGTAACAATATCAGAAATTGTTCCCAAAACACTGAGTTGTGTTGATATTTTAAAACATTGCTACTGTTTTCCACAGCTTCAGCACTTAAGCCCTGCCCTGCTCTTTGTCAGTTTCATGCTTGGGAAATGTCACTGCAGTGACAGCTGGTGGAGTGAAGGCAAAGAGCAGAGAAGAAGCACTGAAAAAGGCAAAGAGCAGAGACAAAGCACTGAAAAAAAGTGCTTGGAACATGTTCCTGTGTTGTAGGAAGAAAGGATGCCAGAAATAAGGAAAACAGCACATGGGTTTTAATATGCACAACGTGTTCCACCCTATGTAAAAGACTGTTCAGTGCTGCTTGCATTTAAACATCCATGCACGATGGGCAGCAGATTTGCCAGGACTCCTTGCCATCCTTCAATAAAGCAGCAACAAGGCAGATTATCTTTCTCCTACTCCAGGATGACGTCACTGTACGGATAAGTAGGACTTAGGAAAGGTTTATGTACTTAGCACTAGATTTAAAGAATATAATGCTCCTTTTAATATCGTAATTTCTAGCTTGACTAATTTTCAATGTTTATCTCGCAAGATTGTTAAGAAATTCAGAAATTCATTTTTTGAGAGGAAAAGAGTGGGGTGATTTAAGGATAAATAAGCTCTCTGCTGTAGAGTTCCTCTACCACTGTATCACATCTGGCAAATATCCACAAGGTCTTTCAAAGTGATATGCTGTAAAATTGCTAAAAATGCAGTCTTTAAAAATTCAAAATATTGTTACATTTTTTGTGTTAACATTGGTAGTAGTTATTGAGTACTTGTTTCCTAATAGAACAGACATTTTTAATTTATTATTTCACATTTTAAATTTTCACGTTATGCACAATACTGGATCAAGAGAAAGTATCAGTGACAGGACACTTGTTCTTTCCTTTTAATCAAAAGAAAACAGATATTATTGTACCATATCCTGCATCTTGCTCAGATTCAGTTTGACTCATTTCCTTACAGAAATTGCTGAAAACTATCCAGAGTTCTTCATGAACAATTCATTCATTATTGTCTCATTGCTCTGGCACAATTATATTAAGTTGTATTTAGACGATGTAGAAAAAGAGATGAAGAGTTAGCTCTTCTGGATGGGCTATATGGCATCTGCTATAGCTCAAACTGGAATCAGTGGGTGGCAGCCCAATCCCTGAAGAAAAATTCATCCTGACTTATTGCACTAAGTGCATATAAGTGTTTGAGAATTAAATACTTCTGCAAAGGCAAACTAAATATCTTGCAACATCATCATCAACTGAGCACACTGCCTGACATTTTCTAATATTCATCTCTTCTTTAGCAGTACTGTAAATTGACCAAACCTTAACTGTCTGGGTTTCAGGTTTTGTGAATTGTGTACATTCTAGGTTCTTGAGGTGTTTTGTTTTCTTCTTGTAGAGGAGTTGGAAAGAAAAAGGTGCAGCTAAAACCATTGAGCCGTTTCTGACAGTAAGATTGGAACTCATATGGTTTTGCCCCTGTTAAAATATAACCCACTCTCCCCTGAAGTGTAGGCCTGTTCTACTGAATAACCTTAGTCCTTCCACCATGTGAAGGTGGAATTTGGGGAAGAGGCAAAAAGGAAACATGGTTTGGGGTGGAAGGGACTTTAAAGATCATCTAGTTCCAGTCCCCCTGGATATTCCTTGGGTGCAGATCTTTTTCTTGTTATACTCCCCTCATGACAATTTCAAGGAGTTTTTGTCTAGCAACTTTTCTGCTGCTTAGAGTGGCTGCTATCGTTTGTTGCCGCTGCCATAGGTGAACATGCTGTCAGATATTGACATTTCCCCATCTGAACATTGACATGAGGTTTCTCTCAAAAACGTTTTTTCTTGGAATCTACTGATACTGAAGTTAAACAAGGTGTGGCTGCTTTGTGATTAGGTGGGTTGGTGTGGGTGTTTCCGTAGCGATGCTTCACAGTCTGCATTAACCAGGGCTACAAAATCGATATTTATGTATCTGTCCACTGATGTGCAATAGCTACGAAGTGAGGCAGTCACTGCCCAACCCAGATCTGCTAAGAAAAATGTGACAAGGTTGCATGTGCTGCGGGTTTGTGAGAGAAGAACTGTCCTTGAAACCTGGTTCAAACATGATTCACCCTCAAAGGAGTCAAAGTCCTAGTTCAGGTAAGGTAGCTGCCAAACACAGAACTTTGTTAGCAACTTTTAAAGGCTCCTCTGTCTTAAATTATATTTTCTTCTGATTCATCGTTTTTCACCTCTTTCTAGATGAGGTTTTTCTGCCTTTTTTGTAACACCTTTCTCTTGCTGCTAATTCTCACCTTCTTTTCTCCTTGATGCAATTCTGTTGTATAATGAATGTTTTTAAAAGAAATATACTGGAGTATTGACTCCTTTAAATTCATGACAGATATCTCAAAGCTCAGACTAAGACTTTTTATTCTATAGTTTCTGCATTAAGAATACTGGAAACTTTTGACCAGAGTTTCTACTAAATTTGAAAGAGTAAAACTTCTCAACTGATTTTTCCAAGTCAAAATTACTTAGCAATTCTGAAAAATGATGCCTTCATAGCTCATCAGCACAGTATTGACCCAGAACTGACAGATATCCTAACTACAGGGAAGTCACTGACTTCAGAGTATTAACCTCATGGGAATATTGATAGAAATGGGACTAGGAAAAGAGCATGCAAGGCAAGTGTGCTCTTCTCTGAGGTAGTTCTTTTGATTTATTGGCAGAATGTTGTGGAAAATAAAAGAAATTGCTTACAAGGCTCTACCACTTTATTGAGAGGATGCAAAGGAAGTGTGAAAAGAGGAATGTGTGGGGAATTAGAGTGAGAGCACAGTATTTTGTTGCTGGCAGATGTGTACTAGGCTTCACCATTTTACTGGGGTGGTACGATTCAGTTGTTATGACACATCCAGGAAGAAAAACAGAAAACACGAGCTGGAGGCTTGGAGAAAATTAAATGATGATGACTCAGAACTTACACCCCAAAGTAAAATGAAGATTGAAACACTGCACCAATTTGTTTAGCAGAGAAATCTGATGCAAACATGAAAAAATTAGCTTCCTTCGAGATACAGAAGCTTTGCACTGATCTTCAGATGAGGAGGGTAATATTAGAAAGCTAGTGTCAAGGAGAAAGGCAAGGATGTTTACAGATAAGCTCAGTTTGCAGTTTATGTTTTTGCTGTCATTTTCTATTCAAAGTATTCTTTCTGTTCATTGTGCAGTCAGCCCCACATCTGCTTCTGCTGAAAACCGAGGAAAAGTGTTTCAGTGCCTAAAAGTGTTATTGTTTGACTCGTTTGGCTGGGAGAATGAGTCTCAAGTAACCTATGAACTCTGTGCCATATTCCTGCAGTAAGCAGAGGGCCTGCTGGGGTGATCTATTTAACTTGCCATTAAGTTTTATGTAAACTGTTATAACATTGTTTAAAAAGGGTTTGCAGGATTCTCTGCAGTAAAATGGCATATATTAACTTCTAGACTGAAAGTAGTAGCCAATTTGTATCCCTTATGTAAACAGATCTATTTTTTTTGTATTTATTGAACTGTCTTCCTAAGTTTGATAGACTATTACCTATAATTTATCATCAGTACTGCAATGTGACACTTTGCTTAAAACTTTAACCCTTGCAGTATTTGGGTTATATGTGGATGAGCTTCTAAAAAGTAGTAGTTCGTTGGATCAGAATCGTTACCTGACTCAGGGTATTTCAAAAGCAGTTTTAAAAGGTGAATAAACATAATTGCCTCATTTTCACACATGGTGAAAGTAAAACAAATACAGATAAAATTAGTTGGTTCAAGGTTATGTAAACCAGTTAGTCCCATAGCCAGAAATAGTCCTAGCCCTCCCACCTGCTTACTTTTCATCTATTTGCTATCTAAAGAAACACTTTGTCTGTCCTCTGAAATATAGAAGATGGAAGATGGTTTATACCAATTAGGCTTCTCATATTAGAAAGTCTAATTTCTGGGTTCTTAGAATACACAGAAAGGGACTGTGCTAGTCATAATTGCATACTGCTGGACTCCTATATTTTTTATGGTTGCAGAATTTATAATTAAATTTTCTGTGCGTATGAGAAATTGGCTAGCAACAAGATTATCTTATGCAGCATATCAATCAAGTGACTGTGGGTTTGATTCTGTAAGTAATCAGCGTCCCGAAGTCTTGTGCACTTTAAACAGCATTTATAATTGCCTGGTGTTGAAAGGCAAGATGGTGGTCTTGTTACCAGAGAAATTCAGGTATTTTTATCTTTGCCAAAGACACTGTAATACTGTCCACCCCAGGTGATGATGTTGCATGGAGCACATAATCCCTTCTATTCTGAAAGCATAGCCTCAAAACTTACTGAACACAGGGCAGCCTAAGGGGCACAGTGAGCTTCTATTTCATATTTTTATGCATCATAAAGACAGTTCTGGTGTTCTTGATGGATTATCAGGAGGGCAAAGTTTGCATTACACCACTGCTGCTGACTGTGATCACAGAAAGGCACAGTCAGGCCAACATTAGTTCCTCTGGCTCATGGCTCCAACATGCTGATATTCCAAAAGGACTGATCATAGATAACACCAGCTACTCTGCACCACATGTCACCAGAGGCAAAGGGTACATGTCATTCCCTTTACTAGTACCTAGCAATGCTGAGCTCTGTTTATCAGCAGCCACTTGGCAACAACGACTATTCTTGGTCAGGGCTTTGCTGTTGCCCTGCAGAGCAGCTACTCTGGAATTTCTGCAGCTCACAAGAACAAGGCAATTTCTGTTGTTCCAGTGAGAGCAGGAATAGGCTAATGATTCTCTGGAAGGGCACTTAGGATTGAAAAAAAGGAGAGGAGGATTACATTCCCAATTTCTGTTACATGTTGTTCTCCATTGCTTGTAGTTGTTGGACCAAACCTGTATTAAGTTCACTCGGGCTGATAGCTACACCATTTACTCAGCAATTTGGGTGTGCTGTGGGTTTGTTGGGGTTTTTTTGGGTTTTTTGGGGTTTTTTTTGAGTGCATATATTTTGATGCATTTTGGCCCATTTGTAATGTAAAAGCCCAAGTGTATTTCTGTCCGTTAAAATGATCATGATCAGCTCTCTTACTAGACTATATCATTGTGAGTTAGATTGGTGATGAAACTTGTTCTTACTGTGTCTGTTGTCTGAATCCAAACTTCCAGTGTTAACTTTGGCTTAACAAGCTTTACATTTTCTGTTTCCTTTATAAAAAAAAATACAAAGAGCTCATATTTCAAAATAAATCTCCTGAACTATACTTTATTTCACAGCTGACACAGCTGAGATTTTAAGCAGCTGAATGCACATATAATGCATTTTAAGAAGTGATATTCCTATGGTTGTGAGTTACACAACAATATGATGTCAGCCCTTTGATTGGTGCCATGGTATTTAGCAATGCCACTTGGACAGGAAAGTTCATACACAGAAGCCTGTCCAACAGTTCTAAGAATTTTATATCTTTTGAAGTATTCGATATATTTCTTTATGTGTTGAAGCACTGGCCTTCCAAAACCCTTGTTTTCATTTTCCAGCAATCTCAGTGAACTTGGGGTCATTGGATTGTTTTCTTTCTCACTGGCGGCGCTGAAATCAAGCAACCCTCAGCTAAATTACTATAGCTCAAATGTGTCTAAAAAGAATTCAAAGCAGTCCTTTAAAACAGCATTATGACTGTGCTTTTAACTTAGCATGATGATATAATACAAACTTAAGAGGGAGAGGTTGTTCAAAGGGAAGGCGGATTTTTAATACTGGCTCAAAATAACAAATGATGGGACTTTCAGATTTCAGCTGCATGCTTCAGATTTCTGTCATTGTAGCTATTTCAGCAAGAAAACAATCTACTTTTGATACAAAGTAAGTGTTAGTTTTCCAAGCCATCTCTCCATCTCCTGAGACTAGGGGGAAACACCAGAATGAAAACTTTAGCAAGATATTATCAATCTATACTGGCATTTGGCAATGATAACTTATCAATTCCTTTGTCTGGGAAAAAAAAAAAAAAGACACATTGAGGCCAGTTAAGACAGACTTGAGCAAAAAAATAATATTTATGTATTTAGGTTGTTCATGATCAACGGTTTTCCAAGTGTTGTGTACAACATAGTGATGCAGAATGGAAAAAGGATAAAGGAAACCAGGTGACAAAGTGGCTTTTTATTTAGCAGATTACTTACTGTTCATTGCAAACAAGACTTGGTGTGTGAAAAACATTGAATTTTTATGGCGACCGTTGAGAAACGCACTGGTGGTCTCTGCTAAACACTCACATCATAAAATGCATGCACTCGAATGCATTCTCATCCAGTTGGTAATTTCAACTGACCACCAGTGTGGATAAGCCTACTTCATGTCACTACAGAAGACAGGAAATTGCTGAAGGTTTAGAAGGCAACTCTGATTTGGCAGAGTGCCCTTGCAGCCAGGAGGGCCAATGGTATCCTGGGGTGCATCGGGAAGGGCGTGGCCAGCAGGTCGAGGGAGCTGATCTTTCCCCCTCTGCTCTGCCCTGGTGAGGCACATCTGGAGCACTGTGCCCAGTTCTGTGCTCCTCAGGACAAGAGAGACGTGGAGCTCCTGGAGAGGGTACAGTGGAGATGGACAAAGATGATGATGGGACTGGAGCATCTCTCTTATGAGACACTGAGGGAGCTGGGCCTGTTTAGGCTAGAGAAGGATGAGAGGGGATCTCATTAATGCATATAAATACCTCAGAGCTGGGTGCCAAGAGGATGGTGCCAGACTCCTTTTGGTGCTTCCCAGTGACAGCAAGGACAAGGGGCAAACGCCATAAATTGAAACACAGGAAGTTTCACCTCAACATGAGGAAGAGCTGCTTTCCATTGAGGGTGGCAGAGCACTGGAACAGGCTGTTCCCTGCTCCCACAACAGGGAGGTCATGGAATCTCCCTCTTTGGAGATATTCCAAACCCACCTGGACTTGTTCCTGTGTGACCTGCTCTAGGTGACTTTGCATTGGCAGGGGCCTTGGACTACATGGTTTCCAGAGATCCCTTCCAAACCTAACAATTCTGTGAACTCTGAGAAGTATTAACACAACTACGGTACTTGATGAACCTTTAATGAACAGATTTAGGGGTTTTCTCTACCACCTTTCATGGGGTCCTTCACTAGCTGAAAAGGAAGTTTAATTATTTTATGTCCTCTCTTAATTGTTTTTAACCTGTTCATCTAAAATCAGATCTCTTGGCCAAGAGATTTCAATAATTTAAAACTTTAAATGTTTGTGCATTGATTCTACTTATCACCAGCCACTTAGTAGCAAACCTTGTTCTTGGCCAGAGCTTTGCTGCTGTCCTGCGCAGGAGGTGCTCTGGAATGTATGCAGCTCACAAGAATGAGGCAACTTCTGTCACTCCAATGAAAGTGGAAGGTAATGAGCCTTTGGAAAGGTGTTTAGATTTGAAAAAAAGAGAGGAGGATTACATAGCTTTTGTTTCCAGTTCTTTTAGCAAAAGTTCTTTGTTAGTTCAGTAAGATAGGGTGTGTACTCAAGCTTCTTTAGAGGAAGGGGCATGCTTGTAAGCTTTGGTTTTGTCTTTATCCTTCATTTTTCCCTGTATAAAGGGAAGGTACTTCTTCACTGTATTGCTAGGTTAAATTCACTGACATCTGTACTCTATTTTGAACATGCAAAGTTCTAGCAGAAATATAAAAATTTTTTTAGGAAGTAAAAGTTCTTGCCATCTCCAGTTGGATGTGCATCAGTAGGGCAAAAAAACTTTAAAATGTTCAGAGGAATAGATGATTTCCTGGGATGTTGCTGTGTATAATGTATTTGTCTGAAGGCTGCAATCAAATACTTCTATGATGAGCACTTTGGAGGCATTTATGGGGAAAATATTAATTCTTCAATTCTTTAAATTTCTGCGGTGTTTGAATCTTAGAAGTCAATAAGACGTGAGACCACTCATTACATAATGAAGACACTGATTTTTTTTTTTTCTTCTCCCAAGAAGACTTTCTTGTGACTAACCATGGATACAATTTTTTTGTTACTGGATTTAGTCATTTAGAGAAGGGCTGTGACCAAAATTAAGGCTAATATTCTAAGGATTTTAAGGAATTCCTAAAGATATATCTTCAGTCACTGGTTCTTTCATTAAATTCTTCTGTTTGCATTGCAGCATGCTTAAAAGTGAGTTTAATTTACATATTCCTGTATACTTTGTTGTTACACAAAGTAATACTTTTATTTAACACTTATTCCTTATGTTACAATGTACTTTGAGTTATTGCAGTAAATTTAGGTGCTGTCAGATAGTCTGATTGTAGGGGCGACAAGGTCTAAGTCGCAAGTATGTGAAACTCCTAAATAAGACATCCTAAAAAATGTTGTGATAACTTGAATTAAATTTTCCTGGTTAGAAGACAAAGAAAATGATAAATTATGCATTGTCTCCAGCTTTCTGCAGTGATTGTAATTTTTTTTGTGTTTGATTTTCATCCAGTATTGTTTGTGGTGCATGTTTAGGCTTTGGCATCTTGCAAATGAGGTTACTAGAAAGGTAGCATTTACAGTACTTATTAACCACTGTCTGTTCCAGAATGCCTCTTAGAATATTTATTCAAATTCAGACATCATTATTTTTAGCTCGCTTGGGAAATTATTAGCTTTCATCTGATGCCTCACATATTTATGTTAGAAATAAGAAGATTTCATACTAAGCGTATTAGTGTGTTTAACGTCAGAGAGAAATCCAAGTCATTATGCCACTTCTTATTCTGAAGAGCTTTTACTAGTGATAACTTTTTCACAAGTAGTCAATAAGGTCCATAAGCAAAATTTAGGCAAGTAGCTAAGGACCTTGACTTGTATTTCTGAAGATGTTGAGGCAACTAAAAACACAGGCATATGCCTAGAAGGATTAGAAAAACAAAAAAAACACCTGCCTAGGATCACCTATCATTGATTTTAGAAGAAATTAGATACATCACTGCTTTTGAAAAATCTTTTGAGTGTCCATCTGCCTCTTTAGTGCCTAAAAACCATTGAAAATCGGACTCATATGCCTTTAGGAGCTTCAAAGGTCTCACTGGCTATTCATGAGGCTCATTTTGATTTTCGAAAATAGAGTAACATTTCTCAAAATTTAGTTTTCAATCTTTTGGATGTAGCCATCTACTTGCCACAAAATCAAGACTAATTTAGGCATGTTAGCAAACAGCCATGTATGAACTTCGACAGCTTAGAGAGATGGGCAATCCTCATCTGGATGAAGTTTAACAAGGGTAAGTCCTGGACCCTGTACCTGGAATGGAGCAACCCTGGTTGTATGAAGAGACCAGGGAACAACAGGCTGGAGAGCAGAAAGAGTGCTGGGGGTCCTGGCTGATGGCAAGTTGGACATGAGTCAGCAGAGCCCTGGCAGCCAGGAGGGCCAACCCTGTCCTGGGGGGCATCAGGGACAGCATGGCCAGCTGGGCGAAAGAGGGGATTGTCCTGTTCTGCTCTGCACTGGGGTGGCCTCACCTCAAGTGCTGGGGGCAGTTTTGGGTGCCACAGTATAAAAAAAGATATAGAGCTGTTGGAGAGCGTCCAGAGGAGGTCATGGGGGTGATGAAGGGCCTTGAGGAGCAGCTGAGGGCGCTTGGTCTGTTCAGCCTGGAGAAGACTGAGGGGAGACCTCATTGTGGCCTACAACATCCTTGTGTGGGGAAGAGGAGGGGCAGGCACTGATATCTTCTCTGTGGCGACCAGTGACAGGACTGGAGGAAACAGCATAAAGCCGAGAAAGGCAAGGTTTAGGTTGGATATTAGGGAAAGGCTCTTCACCCAGAGGGTGGTTGGGCACTGGAACAGGCTTCCCTAGGGAAGTGGTCACAGCACCAGCCTGACAGAGTTCAAAAGGTATTTTGACAATGCCCTCAGGCACATGGCGTGATTCTTGGAGTGTCCTCTGCAGGGTCAGAAGTTGGATTCCATGGTTCTGACTCAGCATATTCTATGAAGAACTGAATGGTAGATGAACTGCACTACAAATCTTTCAGGTTGGTTGGAATAATGTTAAAAATGAGGAGTTTTTTGATGTGCATGTACCCTTTTCAAATCAGGAACAAATAGTATCTATTGATTGCTCAAAAGAGCCTTTATTTGCTATATTTTTACACAGAAAGAAAAATATCAGAAGTTCAGCTGGTAGTTCTCAGGAAAAGCAGGTGACTAGTAAGAAAGCAATGGGAATCCAGTCAAGGGAAAATATTTGTGGTGTAAGGATACTTACGGCCAAAAGACCTAGGAAAATCAATGGTCAATGTTTTCTTTAGTTAGTGAGCATAGCACAGAGAACTCATGAAATAGAATTCCTCAGACTAACTCCCACTATCCTCAATGAACTCAGCTAAAGCTATTTGAAGTTAACAGATAACCCTAAGAGTATCCATAGATTCAGATTTTTTTGTTATGAAGAAACTCCTGGACAGAGCCAGCCTGGATTATTAACATTATTATTTTCTCATTCTCTGGCATTGGCTTTGTCCCTTCTTTATTATACTACATATCAGATTTTCCTTAAGATTTTCTCTTTGCCACATGAAAGTGTAGAGATACACCTTAAAAGTACTACATTCTCAAATAAAAAATAAACAAGGCACTTCCACCTGTTTCACAATTCAAATATAAACATTTTGCATTCAAAAGCTGTTGCAGGCTATTTGATTCTTGACGGGGGCAGGGAAAGCCTTATTTATTAAAGAGGTGTTGTTCTTTTTTAACAGATCTGAATTTCATCTGTTTCCTATCGGAGTATAAATTTCTATTTGAAAAGGACAGCAGACAGTATGAATATCACCATTTATGAATTCTGCTCATTTTATTATTTTATTCATCTTAGTGATAACAGGAAATTATTTTATTTTTATTGCATCAAGTGCCACTGTTTTAAAAACTAAAATAAAATGACTAGGAAAGAAAAATAAGGATATTTGACTTAATGCCATCAGAGTGGCAGTTGTAGAATTTAATTCCATTTTTTTTTCGAAATTAAAGACAAGGATGAAATTCTGCAAAGTGTCTTCCTTTTTTTTTTTTTTTCTTTTTGATTAACAGATTTTCTTGACCATACCAATTTTAAAGTGTTTGTATTTGGAATAGCTGTATTAAATCTATTGTATGTGATTCCTGAAATAGTGGTGGAACTCCTTAAGTGTATGAAAATAATTTTCATGTCTCACAAGAAATCACACTTTATTTCTTTTAAATGCAGAAGCAAATATATAGCTGAAGTGAGAGTCTCATTTCTACCCCATTTTCCTCAAGCCAAACCAGCTGGGAATACTACAATGCACAATACTAAGAGCACCTTGAAATAGGGTAAGTCATATTTATTTATAGCAAATATAAATAATTCTTTCTTGGCTTTAGTGCTTGTTTTTAGTCTGCTTCAAAAAAATACAGTTACTGAAAAAGGGTTATCAATGTCCAAACAACCTAAAGGACAGTTCCTATCCTCACAGACAATTTGGAAATTTCAGCTACTGTGATTACTGTTCCGTGCAAAGAACTTTCGAGATGATCATGAAATGCAAATGTCTTTGAAGTGATTCTGTACTTTTCTATATTGCCTTGGATGAAGGTGGGTACTGAAGTGAGGAAGTTAGAGATGCTTTGTGGTGTTGTTTGAACTCACTGAATGGTTTACAGCCTCAGGTGGGATTCTTTCTTAGCTCAGTCACATTACTTCTTTCATAGGTGAGTTCATTAGGTCAGCAGTAGCTATTTCTTAAATCTTCCAATTCATAGAATAGTTTGGGTTGGAAGAGACCTCTAAAGATCATGTAATCCAACCCCCTGCAATGAGAAAGAACATCTTCAACTAGATCAGGTTGCTCAGAGCTCCATCCAACCTGAATTTGAATGTTTCATTGCCGGAGTATCTCAAAACTGTACTTGAGCATCATTCTGTGTCCTTTCTCCATGATGATACCATGACAGAAGGCATTGCCCTCTAACAGAGAAAATCCTTCTTTAATGATATCTGATATTTAGCTGTCACTGTAGGTTATAAATATTATTATTGTCTGAATTTCTTAACTGCTGGGAGATGAATATTCATAGGAATAGAATTGATCTTGTGTGAACAGCAGTGTAAAAAACTGCTTCATTACTTATGCGTGGAATTTACTTTGCAGGAATAAAGCATGAAGGAGTTTTACTTGCCATAACATGTAAGAGTATATTCTATGTATTATATCGAGAAAGAAAAGATAGATAAGCTTTTCCCTTGTACTTTTGCTCTGTCCAACTGGAGTGCTTTCTCCAACAGGATTCACACTTAGTCAGACTAAAGCCTGGGAGTTTTTAAGCGCCAGAGGAGCAGCTCTAACTGGTGTTACCTGCATAAGGCACTTTCTGGGTCTATAATTGTATTATACCTTAGCAGCTAAAATAAGCTTGGATTTGCTTTGATCTAAAATGGGATCTGTATGAGTGCATCCTTCACCTTTACAAGGAGTTCATTGTGTGGCATTAAACAGATTCATTCCATCAAAATTTAGGCTGTAATAGAGGGTCCTTACTCAACTGACTTAACGAGCATAAAGACACAATTGCCAGAGCTTCCTTGCTTAATTTAGTGGAGAAGGAAAAGTGCGTCCTAGGGAAATTTGTAACTTAATGAGAGCCCTGAAAGTTTTTTTAGTCCTCTCACTGACTGCAGGATGAGCTTGAGTAGATTCCTAACTCAGAATCCTCATTTAAGTGCCCAAAAGTAGATGGGCTGAATTGGAACCAGAATCTCCTTCTTTCAGGTCACAGTCTGTTCAGTGTTTATCATTCAGCAAGTTCATTCTGTATGTGGGCAAATTAAAATGATGTATAGAAAGATCTAGAAAGCTCTGAATTTAAAAGTCTTATGTCTGAAAAGACATGAAAGGAACAATTACATAAAATACAAATGAGAGCTTTTTGAATACATCTATCCTTCTCTATATAGACCGTGGAAGTATAATAACATAATCTATTCTTCCTACACCTCTATCCTCCCTTGAAAAAACCAAAAAACCCCCAAAAAAATCACCAAATAATCATAAGGAACACTTTTATACTACTGAATTCCAAAATTTAAGTAGGATTGTAATGTAAATTGTTTCAACTAGTGCCTCTGTTTTTCATTCAGTGAGCATTGATTTAGAGTAAAATGCCAGAAACAATTAGAGAAAAGCCCAGAAGTGTTCTAAAAGCAAATATATATGGTGTTTTTGCATTTAATCTTAGCTATATATTTCAGAAATAAACATGGCTTTTATTCAGGACATGTATTTGCCAATAATACATTTGATTAAACTAGGAAAATTAGACATACTATCAGTAGCTTGCTCCCAAATTACACAAGAAGAAATTAGATACATTTTCAGTAGCTTGCTCTCAAATTTCTACAGTCTATGAGTCACCAGATTCTTCCTGCCAAACTAAATATGTCTGTGAAAGGCTGGAAACTTTAATGGAAAGAAACATAAAACTTGAAATATGTAGGAAAAACTAAGTTTTTTTTCATGGAAGACCTGTTGACTAGTAATTCAGGAATTTGGGGGATGTGGAAAAAAATTATTACAACAATATTGTTATTTGTCCACAGAAGTTTCAAGGTAAGAAACGTATTAAATTTAAATCTGCTATGTTAAACTAAAATAGATAACCCTATTAGCTTTCATGTAATCTGAAGTAATCAATGAAGACTTAGAAAAAGAAGCTGTAAAACTTTCATTATAAGAGTAGAAGCTCATATCCAGTCATTTTGATTGGGCTGAGTTAAAAGAAACCTTCAGTATAGCTAATGCAAGTCTGAAAAAAAAAAAATCTCTCTTGTAAATTGGATTTATTATATGTGGTCTGGAACAGCCATCAAACATAATTAGGAATGTACTCATCTTTTCAGATCCACAAGCACAATGACATCTTCCCTACAATATTCCCCACAACACTTAGACTTTCTATACCTTTGCATAAGCCATACATTTAAAATTTTTCTTCAGAATACAGACCTGTGAGATACAGAGTTTGTGTGTGTAATTTAAGATTTTATCCGTTGCCTTGGAAAGATATGACTGTTAATGAGCCTTCCTTTGAAGTCAAACCAATTTTCAGTAGTATTTGTTTTACTTAGAACCTGCTGTTTATAGGATTTGAGGTTATTAAGTGTTTACTTTTTTGGAGATATAAACAGTATTTCTAGAATATTTATTTTCAGAAAGAAAACAGTCCACTGAGCTGGACTGAATCAGAATGGTCTGAGCCAACCCCTTCTTTTTTCTGCATACTCAGCCTTGTGTAAATTTCTGCCCAACACACAAAGACACAAAAAATATAAACAAATAGTTCTGTATAAAAAACATCATATAATTTCAGGTTTGTGTGAGTCACAATTTCCCAAAGGAAGTGCTTTAACAGGACACCCTTTCCCTACTTCCACACTTTTATGGGCACATAAGGAAGCAGAAGGACCTGCTGTCTGGAAGCTTCTTCTTACTCTAGAAGAGATATATTATATAAATGGAAAGACTGGGATTACAGATGAATTTCAAAATAAGATGGGAAATATTTAAATATGCTGTAGACTCACGGGGAAAAAAATGAAGAGACACATGAGTCCTAGAAAGTTCCTTTGATAAAAGGAATCTATTCCAGTTTTCACTAGCAAAGGATTTAACATGAGCTAAGGAAATGCATTCTGTTCTGCCTTGCAAGAGTAAGGACAATTAAAACATAAAATTTCTCTGTGTATGGGATTCAATCAGAAAAAACACATCAAGTATCTCAGACTTGGGCTGGATTTTTGTAGGAATTTAAGTAACTTTCCACAAGCTGAGCTCACCCACTGGTCAGTATATGGTATGTCCCTCCGAAAACTATGGATGTGTTAAAATTTTTTTTCTCAGAACCTCATTTACTGATACAAACATGAAATATGCCTGTTATTACTTAGACCCAGTGCTTGGGTTTTATCTTTTGTAATGGTTTTGCACTAAATGCACCACATAGAAAGTATGAATTAATGGCTGTTTTTTTCCTCTTAACATTGAAATTCCTGTGGTTATTACCAGAGATAAATTTAGCATAATTTCTCCAATAAGTATACATTTGTGGTATTCCTTTTGTCTTGATTTCTAGACTGAGAAATTACTTAACTGTTGGTTATCCCTTGCATTTGTTGTCATATTTTTGAACAATTAAGCTTGTGTCACAGGGAAATACTGACATTAGGGTATGGTTTAATAAACAAGTCCAGATCCATTCTTTTTTAGCAAAGCTCTGAGATGAAAATGGCTTTAGGTCTCTATTTGATTTTCAGTGATGTGAAAGGGTTTGAAACACACCTAAGAGAGCCTAAAGAGCTGAATAAGCCCTAGAGAAACAGCTCTGTGAACTTCTGCCTTTGAAGGAGCACTCTGCTTGGAATGCCCTTCATGCACAGGTAGCAAATGCTAAAGGTTTTCATTAACAGCGCTTGTGGTTCTGCCAAATTGGATTATTTGCTTTGTGGCTCCTGCTGCTGGTGATCAAGAATCACAAATGCTTTATTGATACCAGAACAAACAAAAACGTCCATATGCAAAGGTTTTGGCCAATTGCAAAAAGCATGTGCCAGAGTTGAAGTCAGGGAAGGGTTTTTCTTGGTATTTAAGATTCAGTGGAAAAGTAAGAGGGGCAGCTATGCCAAGAATTAATGTTGATCTTGCCAAACACTTCTTTGAGTGACTTTATCCAACATGAGACTAAACAACGTATTAAATACACATATAGCAGTTAGGGAATCAAATGTCAACTAACAGCTTTCTGTTATTTGAGACTAAATTTTAAACTTTGTCTAGTGCATAAAAAAAGGTAAACATCATAAAAAGCACTAGCATCTCTAATATCTACCAGCTAAGGAGGACATATATAATTTGAACTTCTGGAGAAAATGTACTCATTTGGTTTTGGTAGTAGGCACTGTTTGCAGAGATGTTTCTTGTTGAAATTTTGATCAGTGATTTGTTTCCAGTCACTTCATCAAAATTATCATCCCTACTGCAGTCCCTCATAAGGCAAAGGTTAAAAAATTATAAAATCCTTGGTGACCTGAGAAACTAGCTCTAGAGGAGACCTGTTTACAGGGACTAAATTTAGTGTATATCAGAGGCTAAATCCTTCTAGACTACTCTGCAATCCATGGAGAAAGAAGACAGAACCCCTCTCTCCGTTATTAAAGAGGTAACTTAAGAAGATTAACCTCCCTGAACTAAAGTTAGCCTTTATGAACACTCCTTATCCATTCTTAATGTGGTAAAAAATGAGAAAATTCTTTTAAAGGCTGGCTTATCTTTGGAGAACTTCCTCAGTGTTTACTACCAAGGGCAACAAAGCACACATCAAACTTGTGTCAGCTGTTTGACTACACAGAGATATCATTCCAGAAGTCAGAGCTGTTTTCTTTCTTACAGATACGTCGGTAGCTGTGTCTTTAGTTCTGGTTCCCTGGGCACTGACCCTGCAGACCTGGCTAAAGCACATCTGAGCTCCTTTCCAGGTTAGCTTTCCTGTAAGGAGTTAGGAACCTAGGAACAGAGAGAGGAATACAATCGAATCTTCCATAGATACAGTGTTTGGACATGAATGGGGCACATAGCCAGGCCAAGGAACTTGAAAACACACTCAGATCTTGCTGTGTGAACACAGCCAAGATGACCAGCTTTATTTGCAAAGATTTGTAAGACTGTCAGTGACACCAGAGTCTGTGTGTGTCCATGGCAGCTTTTCAGCATGCCTCTGCTGGGCTTCTAACATTAACATTCCCTACAATCAGGGATGCAGAGAGGAGCTAATGACTCATAGCTCCTCCAGGTATGGAGTACTTAAAGAACTGAGTGCCATGCCATCTCTTGTAATTATGCTGATAGGTTTGACAGGCCTAGAAACTTTAATAACATCTTAAAAGCAGACTTCCTGAAGTAAACAAGAAGCTCTTAACTAGAGGGAAATGGGAGAAGCAAAACATAATTGCCTATTACTGTACTGCTTGTTTCCTCTTTTCTAAGACAGCAATTCCTCCACGTACACCGTAGTTCTACAAAGCAATGAGATCTCATGGCAGCTCTCATTACCCAAAATTGTGTTCATGGGCTTATCCTGATCTTCTGATAATTATAAACTAATAGTCTTACAATGTGCAGAGCTGGGGATTTTCCCAAGGACAACACACAATTTCACTTAGAGGACAAAAAAATGTAGTAAAAATCTGCAGTAATTCTCCACAAAGCACTTGACACAGGGAACATTAAGCTGGTTACCAGAAAAGCCCATCTTTTATGGGATTCACTGCTTTACACATGGAAGCATGTGCTAGATCATTCTCCAATCTCTGAAGAATATCAGAGGAAGTCCAGTGTCTGAGGTATCTAAATTCAGCTCTTTCTTTTTTATGCAAGTGGTGGTTCAGAAATTTCACCACGAGACTAAAGCAGAGTTTTAGTGTTTTTAGCAGAAAAGAAGGTGGAGTTTTAATTAATGAAGTTTATTGTCATGGTTTCAAATAAGTATTGCCATCTAACTTGAGCTTTAGAAATTAGAAGACAGAAGATGTCTAAGAAAATAGGAAATCTGTTTCTTTACTGGCACTCGTGCACTCGTGTATTTTTTGCCAGGCTGCTATGTATTTATTGTAAAAGGTATATTTTCAAAGGAAAAGACACTAGATAGAATAGAATATAGCATTTTCTCCTTAGAACAAGCTACCTGATCTTTCCTTTCTCATGGTAGTAATAGTCCTCAGAAAACTGCATGAGCAAGAATGAATGATTGTCCAGCAAATTCAACATTTATGAGGAAGGACTCTTGTTTTTGACTAATCTACAAAGTAAATTCCTGTGATAAGGCTAGACTATTTCAAGGAAAATTCCCCCCCTCTTAGGCTATCGCTTTTGTAAATTTCCTGTAATTTCTCCTTTTAGTTTTTCCAACATTCTCTGCCCTCAGCCTTGTTTTGTAATAAGTGTGCCATGGTAGACCTTCCTAGACATTAAAATTCAAGTGAACGTTGAAGCCATCCTGCTTGGCTTCATGACTGTTGGATCCAGAGGTTTGAGAGTGGAGAAACATTGAGAAAAGCTGTGTTTAAGTGTAGCCACCTGTGTAGCTCTGGCCAGGTTCTCTGTCACCTTCTCCTAACAAAACCTAGCACAGAGGAACTTGAGGAACAGAAATTTTCCTAGAGAGATACCCCTACATAAAAGGTGGCAACAAACTGCTTTTGCTTGGTAAATCATGGGAGACAAAAAGCTGCCTGAGGAGTAGCCAGCAGTGTTTGGAGTTAAAAGTGACCAAGGAAAAAAAGTAAATGGTCAATTTGGGGGACTTGTGTTGTGTTTTCCCCAAAAAACTTTGAAAAATCCTCCTTGTCAGTCTATCTCAAGACAAAAGAGAGTGGTAGAAACCACATTTGACTTCCTCTTGAAGTCAATACTTTTCTTTGTGTGTGGTAAGCAGCTGGGGCATCTCCTCAGAAGCTGTAAAGAGTTTCCTTTTATAGCTAGAAAGTTGGGCAGAGTAGACTATATAAATGATATTTTTGTCTTCCAGTCCTAGCCATAGATATAGCCTGTGGTTGGGAAGTACAGTTTCAACAGAAAGTAACACAATTATTTCTATCTTCACTTCCACCCACAACTCCCAAGGAATAGTCAGAAGCTTTGACCTTGACTCTGAACCAGGAATTCCACCTCAGCCAAAGGATATTCTTTATATTTGGAGTCTCTAGTGAAATACAGAATGATGGAGGAAAAAAAATTTCCTCACAGATATTTCCTGTGCAAGTTAAAGCCAAACACTACCATTGGTTATATTTTATTTAGATGAACCAGAGTATGAGAATAGAAGACTTAAAATACTACCTTGACATACTCTTTACAACAAAGAAAAATTTCAGTGGTTTTTTTACCTCTGCAAATGATGTGGAATTCTTAAAAAGTCCCAAAAAATCGAACAACGTTTTTACCTTTAATAGTATGTTGCATTCTCTAGTACATTTTATATGAGGATCTCAATTTGTTTTGCCAGTGTTACCGGGCTAACTCTTCTCTAGTTTTGTGTTTTAGCTTGAACTCTAACAAATAAGAGGGAGAAGGTTAGGCCAGATTAAATTTCTTCCTCATGGATAAGTAGCGAGGTAGAGCACACACATTACTTGGCATCCAAGGGGCCACATACATATTAGCTTTATAACATTCCTGTTGAATGATGCAACTGCAGTCTATTGATTACAACTGTGCAAGGCTTTCCTACAACAGGGTGGTCATTCATAAGTAAAACCTTCCATAGTTTTCCCTATAAAACAAGGTTGACATCTATGGCATCATTACATTATTTTAAGTGAAAACTCAGAGTGTCAGAAAGCAATAAAGACTAGAGAGAAAGTCTAAATTGAGAGCAGATAAAAGTCAAGATTGCAAAGGTAATGATCTCCTTTGAAATGCTGGAAGCCCATCCTGGCATTTTAAATTAAGGATGACCTAGCTTATGGGAGAGATTTGAAACAGATTGTGAAACCTTTGAATAACTGTGATTGAAACCAAAGAGAGTTATTGCTAATGATTAGCATTTCACATGACCCTCTTACCTTGAGGCTCACAAAGTACACGTAACAGTAGGTCTGATTGCCTGGCAGCAACAGCTACTCTTGTGGAAAGCAAGCATGAGAGGTCTCTGAACCAGCAGCAAACATTTTGCTGGGAGAGAAGCACCTGAGATACATATGCAGCAAAAGAAAAATTGCTCTGCTGTTCTAAGGATGTATTGTCTCATTGTTTCCTGGTGCAGAAACAGGAGGGGGAGATGACAGTCTTCACATGCACTCTGGCAATAAAATATTTGTAGGAAACTGCAATAACCCCTAACTCTACTTCTAATAAATGCAAGAAACCTTGGTGTATAAATGAACACCTGATGAGTTGGGAGAAAAAGGTAAATTCCTGTGTGAGACATTCCAGTAGTTTTACTGCTGTGTTTAGCACCAGAATACTAAGCTAAACAGCACCCTGGAGTAGGTGCTTATTAACAACAGTTGAGGTGTTAAATAGAGAAAAGAAGGATTCTTTCGTGAATAGTGGATAACTTTGCATATATGAAACTAAGGTTTCGAAAGTGAACTTTAATAGAATGTGCCAAGAAGATAGTGAAAATCTCTACGATTTATACGTTGAGGAAATTAGGATTTTCTGTAATTTAGAAGAAATAATCTGAATGTTTTTATTGCAAGCACTGACAAAATATTGAGAGCAATGACTTCACGATAGAAATAAATAGGAATAGGATGGGTATGTTCAGAACACCAAAAATGCTAGCTTAGAAGACAAGAATCTTCAGCCATGAAGTAATATCAAGAATATCAGAGAAGCACATATTGTTATTAAAAGTAAGTGCTAGCTTCAGAGGCTATAAGAGCACAAATTTTATCATGTTTTGAAAAACTATATTAATGGAAGTATTCAGAATGAATATATTCTTAGCTAAAAGCTTTGTTAACTTTGTTTAAATAGCAAATATCTGAAAATCAGAAATAGATTTCTATTACTTAAAAGTTGAGTATTTCTTGATCTTCACTATTGCAGAGTTAATTTTATGTGTTTCCTGAACTGGGGTTAGTCTTTATTATCTCACCATGCATGAATTTTTCTCCACCTGTATTTAACTGATGAAGCATGTGGATACTTGGATGTGGTAACTTTCTGCTTGCTGCCTTCCAGATCTTTTTTTTTTTCAAACCAGATGTTGAAGCTTAGTGTGTTTTTAATACGATGCAGTGTGTACTTACAGTGTTTACTAGTAGTCTGACATAACAGGTACATGTAGTTCTGCCTCATGAATGTCTCAGGTTTAATGTGCTCTCATTAATTCAATTTCAGTGGCAGGTCAGTGGAAAGCAGTAATACAGCAGGTGGAATAGCAACAGCTGGAAAGTGGTGAAAAACAGTAACAAGTCTGAAAATGAAAATTTGTCAGAAACTCAAAGAGGTTGAACACAGGCACAACTTTATTCTTTACTGAGGCTTCATGGGAACTGAAGGCTTGAGCATCTTCCAGATATAGGATACCAGCCTCGATGATCACAGCTAAGCTCATTTAGAGCAGTTGCAGATTCCAATGGATAACAAGAGTGTTTAGCTGTTAAATGAAAGAAAGGGTTGACTTACTGAAGTAAAAGCCTCTGTCTCCACACACGAACTGAAGAGCATCAACCAGCTCAGCACCACAGAGTGTTTCCGGGCCAGCAGCAACAGAACTGGTTAAGGTAAGCAAGCACAGGCCAAGGTAGAAGAAATGGATGTAGGACACAGTGTGCATCTTCACCTGCCAGGGAAGCAAAAGCAGCGTCAGAATTTCCCCCAAGAGTCTTAAAGAAAATGACTCCTGCACCCTTATGAATGAGAATGAATATGTACTGTGATCTCTTGGACAATAAACATGGTATGAGGAAATGTCTCACCATGACTTTGTAACTGCCTACATGTTCTAGTCCATGTATTTTGCAAATTGATTGTTTATTCTGGTGAAAATTCAATTACATCTAGTTAGGGAACCCTGTAGTAACACTGACTTATATTTGCTTTTGCAAAAGGAGGATATGGAAGAGTGGAATAAATGGACAAAGGAAAGCCCAGGATAATAGGAATAAGGAAAACAACCTTGGTTTGTCTCAGACCAGATAAGCTAAGAGGGAATATGAGAGGTACCTGCCAAAGCACTGTGGTAAAAGGGGGTGGCATATGACAGAGAAGAGCTGTTTAAACTAAAACCAACATTGTCACAAGAGTAAATGGCTCTAAACTTGCTGTGAGGAAATTTGGCCCAATAGAAAAAGAGCTCATTATTAGTAATCCATAGTTCTCTAGCCACCTTAAAAAGGAAAATACCAGGACAAACCAAAAATGTTGCAAGGTTAAACTTGCCAAAGTTACAGGAGTTGATGTGGGATCTTCTGCAGAAGAAGACCACATTCAGTGACTCTTACAGTCCCCTGGTTCTAGCAGGCAAACATTTGGATATATTTGAGAAATAAACAGGAGTGAGTTTTAATCCATTAAAGATTTGCATTTTTACTTGTTGCAAGCAGCTATGCTTCATTGACCTTCATTATATCCTCTTAGGCAGCTGTGGCCACGAGGTATACACAGAGTTGATGATTCTTTTCTCACTTACATTTGGTTACAAACTACCTTTTTCCTTTACTTATGCTTGAAGGAAGGCCAGTCCTCAATGGGTGTAAAATTGCACCAATCCATTTATCCGCTTCTTTTTGTATTGCTTTACGTCCACCTATTTTCTTACCCAACATGCAAAGAAGATAGCTTTTTCTTTTAGTACTAGGAAAACCTGTTTATGTACAGTAGCAGGACACTGAGTAATGTGCTTAATGCATATTCTGAACTTATTTAGATCACTTGCCAAAAATTGTAGTTTTGAAAGGTGTAAATCTGCATTTAATTTCATTCTCTTTCAAGGTTAACATTAGCATTGCAGTCAGGTTAGAAGTTACAAATCTGTCTTCCACATATAGTTAAACTTGGCTTAAAACTGCTTTGTATTAGCAGTCTAGTGCAAAGTAATTAGACTAAAATGATTAATCTTCCCTAAAGTTTCTTTCACATTTTCAGGGACCATTTAATCTTTAATATTTCTTCACTGAACTTTTGAAAAAAGATGAAGTTATCTGTTTTCTGACCAATTGGGATCTGATCCAGTGGGATATTGAGCCTTTTTAAGTCAATAATATATAAGAATTCTTATTTTCTTGGCAAGAGATCTTAGTGCCTTGCTGGATGAGTCCCTTATTTCCACTGTGAAAATAATGAACAATTTTAAATCCCATGATATATCATCAAAAACGAAAGAATAATTATTTTCCCATTCACAAGTGTCTGTAGCCAACATTGCCATGCAAACCCCAACAAGATCGACTGCATGGACATGACTTCAATGGCAGATGGAAGAAGATCAGATTATAAATGGATAATGATAACATGAGGCACTATTTCCTGTAATGATTCCATATCTTAACAACAATTTCTTTTTTCCTTTGCCATATTTTTGAATTTATAAGATAAATCTGATGCACCTGCAGTTTAAGATGGATCCCAGTTCTGAGGAGGTAAAGCAGAAAGCTGTTTAGCACACTGCCTCAGAAAGCTGAAAGACATTACAAATACAGGAACATTATGTATTTAACAATTTGTTCTCGTATAACATTTGGTCCAGAAATAAACATAAATTTTAGACATTTAACAATTTTTTATTCTTAAGACTTCTCAGCTGGCTTGCATTTTCAGATAAATATCAGCACTGAACTACGACAAAACAGATTATCTACTGTTTTTCCTTTAGTGGAAGCCAAAAAAGACTGCACAGTATAAACCACAGAGAATTTCTAACTTTATCTCCAAATTTAACAACAGTCAAGAACTTTCAAACAAGTAAAAACTTTGCAGAAAAAAACAGGCTCACATGTTTCTAGGGTTCAATCAATTATTTGATAAATTAAGTACTTTTTCATCAAAGCAAATTCCAAAACATAGTTTAAAACTTTAACTTTACTTTATCATTTTAATTAAACTCAACATTAATTGAGTCAATATATTTGTGATAAAATAAAAGTACCCCTTTATATCTGAGGGGAATATTCTTAAGAAAATACAAAGTTGTAATCCAATATTGCTTCAGGTTCTCTAGAATCAAGCAGAGTACTTACATTATCCCGAATTTGACTAGCAAGTTGAGAGCTTAAAAGAAAATGCATTGGCATGTGGGTGGGGTTTATTGAGGCATCTAATTACATTAGGAAATTGAATACAGGTTCAAGATGAGCCTGGTTAAGCAGTCATTTTAGTTGCATAGAATGACTGACCATATTTTCACAGCTGGAATTTCCTCTTTTTTTCAGTAAAATAGCCAGCTTTTGCTACATTCCTCTTTTAGTAGTCCAGCAAAGTAGCACCACAAAGGAACACCATATATGAGCTCTCTATATCTCATTTACTTCTCAATTCTTCTATGTAAGTCCCCTTCATTTAAAAAACTATCACTTGTCACAAGTTGTGCATAAGAATTCTTCATGTACTTGGTCATTTTAGTAACATCTAAGAACATCAGCAATAATTGTAGGTATCTTGAAGGAGGCAACTCTTTT
>WEKY01060936.1:614-60109 GCA_013390045.1 Picathartes gymnocephalus | reverse complement strand
CCAAAACACAGCCCCATACCAGCGACTGTGAAGACAATTAGTTCTACCTCAGATTAAGTACTTCATAAATTTATTAATCTATTTATCTGGCTACTTTCTAGCCAGTAGCAGACTCTCCACGACTGTCTCCTTAACTCTGACTTGACACAGGAGGTAAGAGAGAACCTCCACGTTGCACATCTGCTCCATTTTATGCCTTTTATTTCACGTCATGAGTTTTTCTTTCCCCCACATACCACGTTTCTTTGTGTTGCCCCACAAACTGAACTCCAAAATCAAACGAACAAACCCACTCCCTAGATAAATTACTTAAATATTTCTAATGAGTACCAGCTGATCAGCATATCCAAGTGACTAAATGAAAGTATATATGTTTTTTTTGCCAAAAGTGCAGTTCAGGGAAAGACAAAGTAAGGGAAAGAAAGAGGCAGAGGTATCAGTCACAGCTCACAGTGCAGCATGATTATGCACTTTTATCATGGACAGCAAGACTACTTGTAATTAAAACACTTTATTACAAAACTGACTCCAGCAGAGATGGAACAGGTTCTAGTCTTCATGTTTAGAAGAAAGGTAAATTTGTACTATTTCTCTTCCAAATATAACAGTAAATTTCATTTAGAAAAAAATGAGAGATGCTGAGAAGAAACATATAAAAAACCCTCTGTGAAGAGTCCCAATTAACAAAAGCCAATAAACAAGACAAACCACAGTCATTCTTATAAGAAAGGAAACTTGTTCTTATGGAAAACTCTTCCGCAATTACAGAAAATTCTGGATGATGACAGCCACGCAATAAACTTCAGCGTTTTGTATATAGCATGCTCAACTCCCCCTTATTGCTCACTTCACTCTCAAGGCTACTCCTAAGCTCCTGCTTTCCTGGCCTGTGCAGCTGCAATTTACGGCCTTGATGAGGATGCATTAACAGGGAGGTTTTAAGCACGTGGTCTGCTTTGAAGATTCCTTGAACCATACAACACCAGGGATGGATGGTACCCATGCTATGAGAAGCTGTTCAGTATTTCATTTCTCATTGGTGCTAATGGTTCGGCTTCACACTTTACACCTTGTTCTGAATGTAACAAATTACTTACAGACTTTTTGGCACATATCACTAAGGCATTCAAGCAGTTGTGGAAATACTACTTTTTCTTTTCAAACGTCTGTGGGGTTAAAAAGCAATACTAACTCCATTTTAAATTACAGGAATTGAGGCTCAGATTTGAAAAAAGCATAGGCTAAAGAGACATTCTACTTGCTTGGAGAGTTTAAATGTACCTAGTATTCAGTGGCATCATTTATGTCCAAAGCACATCTCTCACAGATTTCATTTGATGCTTAGTCCTCAAATGCTCACAGAGATCAGACCCTCAAATTTCTGCTGAAACGAACCTTTCACTCCCAGTTGAAAGAATAGTTTCAGATGCTGCTGCAGTTGAACTTGACAGTCTTCCTGCCTCTCCCCTCCCAGTTACTGCAGCTTACATGGAAGTTACTACGCCTTCAGTTGAGAGGGAGTAAGTGACCACATAAGTCTTACAGCTCCTGTTCAGTGCAAGGAAGAAAAGGCTCTTTGAATCCATTACAGAAGCACCCAGTGTCCCAGTACTGTAACTTTCACATGGTCGGTAACTGAATCTCTGTTAAGTGGACATTTAGGGCAACATTTTGTGACTGTTCAAGTGGGACTTGTAAAAGCTCCACTGCCTTTCTCTGGTTTTAATATTGCATCAAAACAACATGGCAGGAGTAAGGAAAAAAAGCCTTCAGGAAATCATTTCACTATGCTAATATTCTACCTCTATTTTCAGTTCCTCTGTACAATCCCCAATGTTCCACCTGGTGAGGCAGGGCATCTTTACAGCATCCTTAACTGCACTGTTTGTATTTGTTGCTGTATCAGAACTGTTCTTTGCAATGAAAGAAGTATGAGTCCGGAAGGAAAAATTTCATCATGCAGTTAAAGTCTATTTTGCAAAAAGTAAATTATTTATGTGCAGAGCAGGGAGAAGCTAATTAAAGTGACACAGGCAAAACTAATTCTGTCACTTCCTAGTGGGGGTCTAGTAGGTTACTATTGTTAAGGTGCAACAACGCTAAAAGGGATTAAACACATACTTGGCTGCAATGGGAGGAACAAGCAAAGCTTGTATCCAAGGTCCTTGAAGAGCCTCTTCAGGTTTTGGAAATAGTGCACGTGCATGAATTCAAATGTCATGCTTTGTTGAAAGCTCATGATTGACTTCCTTCTCATCCAGTTGGACTCCTTGTTCCGTGATCATTCTCCCTGAAGAGCTAATCACAGCCTCCAAACCTGAGACTTATCACAGATCCATTGCTCTTCCTTAGTATCCTAATGTTCATGAAATTCCAGCTGTAGTGAGCTTATCCTGACATCCCTTAAGGTACACAGACCAATATCGCTTATATAGTTATTGCTGGCCTTTTCCTGTTTTCTCTGGATCTCCTTTTCAGCTTTGCCTGCAGACTGATTTCTCATCAGACTGTTCCTCCACTGTCTCCCCTTTTGTCACTGCTAGTGATTCACAGAATCACACTCATCTCCCCTCACAGCTTTAGTAGGATTTTAGGGGACTGAAACCCACCCTCCTCATCTTTGCCTGCAGAAGCAGCACTCTAGTTGAGATAGAGGCCTGTGTGTATCAAACTCATTTTCTGCTGAGCAAAAAACAGAATAAATGGCTTTTTCTTTGTTAGAGGGATCAAAGTAAATTGGTCAAACAAAGCACTAACAGAAGTAAAGACAGCTGTTTGCTTATCAGTGACTTTGACTGATCAACTATTTCAATGAAATTAAGACTGACTGCAAATCTCTGCAGATAATTAAATGTTATAGGCAGCAGCACATGCTAAAGAGCTGATAAAACACACATATCATGTTCTTGAGAAAGTTATGACCTGTAAAAGGTCCTCATGAGAAATGAGGCACATATGATCTGTGCAAGTCAGATAATGTCAGATATTAACATTGTGAGCCAAAACCTCTGTGCAGCATATTATGACATAAAAAAAACAGACTGCAAGGAGCAGAAAAGCAATAGTCCATTGGTATTTCCTAAACAGATCCACAGCACTGCCAAGACTGGCTGCTTAAACTCACTGTACAGCTGCAGCTTCAGACAACTAAGTTTTCTACAGAGTTTTAAAAATATTGTGAAAACATGAGGAAAATTAGGGAAAAAAACCCTACTAAAATTAAAAGCAATCTCTTGTGCACATGTCTGAGCAGTAGTTACAAAATATGTAATTTTAATGGAGGCTCATGGGAAGAATAAAAATGCACATCTTCAAAACAATGGCTATTTTCAAAGATCTGATTCAGGTCTTCAGAGAAATGAGGCTTTCCAGGAAAGTCTGTCAGAATGGTTCTTCTACTTACTTGGTTTTAGTAAAGGAAAGCCAGACTTTACTTTTGTCTAGGTTTGTTCTTAGAAACACCTGGATGGCATTGAATGAAATTTCAATGAAATTTAGCCCAAAGCATACACTTTGGAAAGTCTCTATCCAGAGAATGGCAGAGGATTAGGCAGAACTATAAATAACTGAAATAAGAGAGGGTTTTATTTAGAGTTGCTGTTGTTTTTAAAAGGGTAATGTCTGGCTGTCCTACCTGCTCCACCTACAGCACTATCTGACTAGATGACAGTGGCCATGGATCAGCTTCAGGGATTGTCTTCCTCATGGTGCAAGAAATGTAGATTCTGAAGAAATACTGTGACAATTTTAGGCTGGTGCTTTGAGAGCTGTACTAGAGAAGATGTTGCAGATATTAAAAGTTTGATTTCTGCTATCTTCTTCTCTTTGTTGTCAGATGAAGGTGATGCAAATATAAACACATTCACCCTTTATATTCCATGAATTTGTGTATAGACCACAATCTAGTGCAGGCATGTTGAAGTCTTTCTACTAGACTTGCTTCCATCCTGCCATATTCTTGATCTATCTAAAGCACTGTCTAAAGATATTTTTTTTTTTCCAAACAGGCAGTGAAATCCAAAGCCTCATATTCTGCAAACTTTCAGAATGTGCTCAATTAGAAAGCAATTGCACCTTAATACTTACTATGATATTTGAATCTTAATAATCCAGCCCTGTTCTTCATCCTTGAGGGTTGGAAACAGGTATTTTTATCTTAACGGAATGAAGAAACATCAGTAGCCCTTGTGCTCCATGATTTCACACTCCTGTCTCCTCCCCTGGCTGGAAGGTGATGCTGCTGGTCAGTGTGCCGGGTTCACATACTGGGTCCAGTCCCACTGACTGGTTTTCTCCCCAGAATAGTTACCAGAGCAAGATTTTCCCCTGCAGCTTTTCTGTCTGACTGAAGTACAGAACTGTAATCTAGGTTCATTTGGGAAGTCAGCCCGAACATCAAGTAGTTTTGAAAATTTGGCTCACAGAGTATTAGCACTGTAATATGCCAACACTGGATATTTACAGTACCCTTAAAACCTTCATTTTGTTCCTGTTTGAAGAAACAGCACAAGGTCTGTACATATTAATGAATAAATATTGTAAAATAGCTGTTCATACCTTTCAGGAAACTCCATTTAACTCCAGAAGCCATAACAATGCCAGGTTAGCACTTTACCTTGAATGGTGCAGTGATAGCATAAAACTTTCCTAACCTGTTGTCTACGGTCAGCCTTAATGGTACCATAAAATTTCTTCAATGCAATGCAATTTTTGCTTCCTGAGGGCTTTGTAAGTTTGCTGTAAGTGCATTTATACATCTGAGTATCTAATGAAAATAAATTAGTAAGAAATACATACTTGCCCAAATGTAATGGAAAGCCTTATGTTACTTACTAGTCTAATAAAACTCTCTCATTTCAAAGAAACACTTTAGAAAGAGGAATTAATGCATAGAATACCAGAATAGATCACTAGTATATATTCCACAAATATATATTTATATGTACAGATTATGTGTATGACCCCTTGATAAGTTTCAATGGACTTTTGCTCCTCCAGCCAGTTTTACCTACATTGCCATGGAGGGAGGACAGTACTCAGGCTCTTAATGTTGATGCACTTACACTTTCAGAACTTAATCCATATTTCCATGTGTTTACAAGTAAATTTGTTAATTAGTTCCTAAATGAATATATAATTTGCAATGCATCCTTCAGTCAACTTAGCATATCACAATTGCCTGTTGCCTTGTCCCAGGTGATTTTGGTAACATAACAATGGACAGACTTTGTATTTCCTACATAATTAATACTCAGATGCCGTCTGCTGTATCTACCTGACTAGTATGTAATGGTCATTTTCTTTACATTACTCTCCATTTCTAAGGGTTTATTTTTCACCATGAGACTACTAAAAAGGACACTAACAGTAATTTCAGAAAGCAATGGTCATTTTGTAATGGGTATCTTAATAAAGGATAATGATAGCATGTTAGCTGAGGACAATCTGATTAAAAACAATGGCAGGAATATGCTATGGTGATAACAGGAGCTTCTCTCAAGCTTCCAGAGTGGAGAAGAAACCCAAGCATATAACAAAGCATCAGTATCTGCAGGAAGATAGATATTTAGCTACATGTGGAAAAGGTTTTTTTGTATTTTATTGTTAATTCTTAACCTGTTTATAAAAATAAAACTGCTGATGACAAGACTTTATAATTTTGCAGAAATTATATACAAGGACACTGTACTGCAGTCTAGTGTCCATGAATATAGGAGTCTTTCATTTCTTCATCTATCTCCCTTGCAGCATATCTTTAAATGAACATGTCTTTTATCAAATGCACAGATGGTGCAATGAGTCTGTGACTAGAGTTCTGCTTTGAAACAATTGCTGGCAGTCACAATTTAAAAACCTACCAGTGCATCAAGTGATCCTAAAATCTGTAAAAGCTCTTTTTCCTCTCTAAAATAGCATCCTATGCTACCTGCACAAAGAAAAGATCTCAGCAGGAGGAGTGGTAGGCTTCCACTTTCGAGAAAATACACTGAAGACCAAATTAAATGATCCCCCTGTCCGTTGCCTCTGTAAACAAATGCACATTAAGAAGTTCATTGTACCTTAATGGCTGAACACTGAGGAGATGAGAATGTCACATGCAGTAAAAGGAAACGGCAGCTTCCCAACAGCAGGTACCTTTTATTTCTGGTACCAATACAGGTGTTTCAGACACCACAGTTCTTATTGAAGATATGGCCTCACTTTAATCTCCATAATGCTGGGACATTAGGATGTAGCAAAAGCAGGAACTATCATTACCATTATCTTAGGAATCTATGGTTGAAGATGTCTTTGTATTTATACAGAGGACACTGGAGATGCTAACAAGGTGAAGCATGAAGAATTTTCCAGGTATTTGACTATTAGCTCAGTCTCTTTCTTTTGTAAAAAAAAAAAACGTTACGAGAAATTAAGTTTTAAAGTCCTCTTTTTTTCCTACCACTGAAAGCAAAATTATTAAATTAAACACTAATTCCCATCACTCATAATTCAGAAAAAAAGAAGGTTAAGAGGAACAGAAGTAGAGTTGCAAGCTTACATGAACAGATAGGACTCATGGGCTTTCCAGCTGACACATAATCCACCTAAATACCCTCAGATACTAAGTAGCTTCAGAGGAGTCAGGCTTGAGCCGAGAGCTCACAACACTTAAGCCACAAAGCCATCTCTGGGACCACAGGTCTACTTGACGCTCTCCAGCTCACTGCAAATTCCATCAAATGAAGTTTCCAACTAGAATTTCTGAGGTTGGATTCAGATAATTCAGAGAGGCCAAGTTCACCATTCTGTGGATGCTCTTTGTAGCTCTAATCCCTTCAAACCAATCTGAGCTCATTTTCAATTTCATGAGTCCAATTGGCTCATGCAGCTGCGCTTTGGGAAAGTCTGTGAAGTTGAAAATTGCCATTCTGCTGAATGCCTGCAAGTATAATGATATATGTATATTCCTACCTTTCTGCAGAGAGATGTTACTCACACATATTCTTTGCATATTGGCCAACCTGTAAACCATAAACAATGAATTTTTTGTTCCAAGGAATTCATGCTTCAGTTTTTTTGCTGGTTTTCTTTTTTTTTTAATTTTCTATTTCCTATTTAGATATAACTCCAACATTAAGTTCTCCAATAAATAGAAGCCAACATTCAGTAGGCATAAAATCAAATATGAGGCTGAAAAGAAAACAATATAATTAATTTTTTATTGCTTATTCATATATCTCTATCCCTCTGTTATTCCATCAGTAACTTTTTCTTATCAGTTGATAAGTCTCCAAATAGAAGTTTAATTCTTCTTTATTCATATAAAAGCCCACTGACTGGCAATGATATTTCTCTCTGTTTAGCATTTAGATAGTGCTATAAACATTCTGTTATATGTGACATTAACAAATTTAAAATAGCTTCTTTTCAAACTGAAGGCCAATCTTCCCTTTCAGTGTACTTGTGACACCAATTTGATAAAGTGATGGTACAGCCTGCACGCTGCCTAGTGACATTCCCTTTCTTCTCTTTACACCCCACATAACTGAGAAATTCCTCCTGACCACTGGGACAGAGCTCTCATGAAGGCTTTTAGGGTTCTGCAAATTTTAGAGACAAGGGCAGGTAGGCAGATCCCAAGACACTGCTTTTTTTTGAGGTAAACACAGGTAAAAGTTGTCTGTTGCCAGTTCTTTTGGATAGTGGCCAAGCATCCAAGCTGTGTGTGCAAGCTCTCTGCTGGCCCCAAAAACATCTTTCTTCTATGTTGGGAGAGGACAGAGAGAGGACAGGGCAGGCACTTTGGGGACAGGGCAAGCGAACAGAGGATCAAAGAAGAAATCCAGAGCAAAGCCATTCTGCTTTTCAGGGACTAAGGAATTTGCTGTGATACTGAGCACTTTAGGTTTAATCTTTCTCTTTTGGATTAGTACAGGTGCTGTTGGAAGGAAATTAGTGCAGGTTTTCCATGCGCTGTAGCCTAAACCCGATCTGTTCTCCCGGGGAGGGAGATCAGAACACTGGCCCCAAGCACTTCTGCCCTTTCCCCCCTTGCTGTCCCACCATGGCTGCAGTCTTCAGTCATGGAGCTCAGCCCTGGGACTGCACCCCTTGGCCATCTGTCACATACAGCCCGCACCCCTCCTGGGCTTTCTCTGTGTGGGTGCTTTAGGCTGCAGCAGATGTGTCCTGGGCATTTTCCACACCTCATCTTGCTCACATCCTGTCTCCAGACACCACCAGGATGCAGGACTCAGAGTTTCTCGGGCTAATCTTCCCATATTGACAGGCCAGAAAAGTATGGATCATAGGCTTAACGAAGAGTCCCTCAGTCACATCGAAGTCCCAAAGCCACCAGTTATACATCTGGAAAATATATAACCTGTCTCCAGGCACACATTGGCCTTACTTCTGTACCTCTTCCTGCCCTGTCTACAGTAGTTGCTCCAGCAATCACAGTCTCAGCCTAGTCTTCAAACCACCATTTTTTGACACAATACCTTCTACAAGCATGCCAGGATTTCTTTATTATTTATTATGTGATAGTCTTATTTTAATTTTAAAATTAGTTTGCCTGCAGACAGGCAATACACGCTTCAGCGCTAACAATTTGGATCTCTTTATCTACACGTTTATTGAAGAATAACTTATCCTGAGAAATCAACTTCCTTACTTTTTGTTTTGCTTGACAGCTCCCAGATTAAGCTAAGTATTCTGGTTAGTTTACAATTCATGAGCTAGGATACAAAAACTCAAATTTGGTCAAAACTCAGGAGCTTAAAATTTAGTTGCAAGTAAATATCTTTAAAAATCAGTCTTATTAAAAGCAAAGTGAACAAAGCAAATTTTGTTTATTTGTTTTGATTTTTGTTTTTTAAGGAAATAAAAGTCCAACTAACAAAGACAACAGAGAGAAGTCAATTAATTGTAATACTCTTCTTGAATTTCAAAGGGAATCCTTTCCAGTTTAGGTCAGAACAGGAAAGAAGGCCAGTGCCTTGTATGATACTTCTAATATTTTTAGTGGAACTTTATGATTTAGGCTATTATAATTGCTTTTGAGAAGCATATTTTCATTCTGACAGACAAGTTAAAACTTGAAGGGAAGCCAGTTACTTTGGCACCAGCTTATCATAGGGATATCTCTCATATATCACACTGTCAATATTATTATTTTATACAAACTGTCACAGAAGTGAAAGAAGAAGGTCATATGAGAGAAGAATATGAGTTGAAATATTAAAGAATAAAGTCCAATAGTTGTAAAAGGTTTGAATAAAAAAATACTGAGGGGAATCTTCCATGTGCTGACAGGAAAATTAAACTTCCTAAGAGGCAAATACAGCTTCTTTATAGTCATAATCTATAACAGCCTTGCACCTACTCCCTTGCACTTACTGTGTATTTTCAAAGTTTACACACAATTTGCAGACAAGCAGAGTAGAACAGGTCAACACTCGGACTCTTTTGTTGGTAAGAAATTCTCAATGTCTTTGTTTCAGTCTTCATAAGAGTTTTCATGTTAAGAGAAAAATTCTAGAGAATAGAAGTTTGAATCTTGTAATTTCATTTTTGAAATTATGAATTTGTTACCAGTTCCCATGGGTTTATTCAAAAATCAATTCTAGTTATTACTGTGTTGTAATATCACACTGTGAGACGATAACAGAATTTTTTTTCTATTTTTGTATCTTTAAACCAGTCACTACTTAGTGCTAATCATAACACTTTATATTCTTTTTCTTTTCAAAATGTTTTCAGTCTGTATAGTAATGAAACATGTTAATCTAAGACAAGGCAACCAACATGGAACTGCAAGGTAAATGTCTGAAATTCTTAAAGAGGACATAACCATGTCATTAGGCCTGGACATATCATTAAAAAACATTATCACAATGTAGTGAAAACCAAAAATATTATAAAATGGTATTTGAAATAGCAGTATTAGGATGGATAGAGTTCACAAAAAAATCAAAGGGTGTGGTATTAATCTACAAATTGCCATAGTTGCTGCTGTCCCTGTATTTTCAAGAGAAGTTAAGTGATTCACTGATCGTGGATTTACTGTCCACACCCAGCCAAGTTTGCTGCTTGTAAAAAGAGGTGTTAGGGACAAGACTTTGCAGTCAGGATGGCCAAACCTGCCTGTATGAGGCAGCTGGTAGGAGCAGAGTGGGCACCCAGCTCCGTGCCAGGACTGCCACAGACTTGGCTGTGCAGCCAGGCAAAAGCCAAACACAACAAACAGCAACAGTGCCACTGGAGCTTCCTTCATTTCAGTGGATTGCTGCTTTGTGCCTGTTTCAGGGTTGTTTGACAAATGTTTTTCCTCTGTGACAATCCTCTCCTTGCAACTTAGAGGCATGCTGTTCTCTCCTAATTCACTGCTGACAGTGGGAACTTGAGGCACTCCCCTCGTAAACCATCTAGTCACAGCAATTCATTAACAGCTGACCAGATCACCTCTTCCTGTGCTCCACCTCTAAAACATAAACTCTCTTGATGGATTTTATTACATGCTGTAAACCTGACCGATTTTCATTTTTCCCCTGTGCTCAGTGTTCTGCAGCATTTCACCTTTCTGGGGGAGGGAAGAACAGGGAGCACATTCTAATGTGATTTGATTTAAATTATTACCCTGGTGCACACTTTCTTTGAGATGCTATTTTCCCTGCCTGTTCTAACTGCTGAGCACAATCACTAGAGCTCAATTATTAAAGAGATTCTAAAAATAGTGCCATGCAAAGATGTCTACAAAGAAAAATCATTCAAACACAGAAAGAGATATATCCTGGGCAGTGAGCTTTCACTGTTACTAGCCTCTTAATTCTTTCTTTCTTATTTTTTTTTCCCTTCCATCTTTTGCTCTCTTCCCTCTTCTTTTCCATTCTTTCCTTGAGCAACAATAAGGAAGAGGGACTTTCAGGACATTCTCTCCACTACCCTAGAAAACTGCATTAGATCATGCACATATTGGCACAAGAAAACATTTCCTTTTTAGTAAATGCCAACATTCTCCAACCTTCCTTTCAAGAAGATCCTGAACTTGTGTTCATGGGAATATAACCAAAATAAAATAAATAAATAAATGTAAGCCTTAGTATTTCTAGCTGTGAGTATTTTCATGCACTATTCAGGGGAGTTGAAAACAAGGGCATGGTTAACCATCTGGAAGCCTCAGAACTAACGTTTCCCTGCCAGGAATTTTTACAAGTCTGTGATTCACTCGATGATTCCTGTTCAGAAAAGCACTAAGGCTATAGTTAAATCTCTAATTAAGCACCGGTAAGATCTCCCCTCGAGGGAGGTATCTCTCATTTTGAGTCACTAGTTAGGAGGGGAGCTAGGAGGAAAGGAGACTAGGATATCTGAGAAGAGTCAGCTTATAGGCAGTTTGAGCATCCTAAATCCTGGCTACCCTTTCTAAAAGATATTTTTAAGGATAAATAAGGAAAACAAGGCTGATACAAGATATCAATATGCTAACCTTCTTTTTTTCCTTCAGTTTCCGAAATGATTTCAAAACAAACAATAGCAATTAAATCTAGACCTAGAGTTGTGGGAGGGAGGAAAGATACAAGAGGAAGGAGAAACAGGAGGGAAAAAGCTAAAGTTTTTTTCCCCACTGCAAAGCCTGGATGAATACGCACTTGCATGTGTGTCCCTCGCTCCAAGGCAGGGGTCACGTCACTGTTTCTGCCAGCCCCAGCTGGAGCCTTTTAAGCAAGGGACTGGTGGGATCACAGCAATTTCACCTGGCTACAGGCATCTCTGTTTGGAAAGAAAATATCTTCCTCCCCCTCCCCTCCTACATCAGTTCCACATCCATTAACATTCAGACTAAATCTGCAGTTACAATCCCTCGATCAGGCTACACCTTGCAGGACCGGCTCTGCCACCAAAGCTGTGAGGACTGCAAAAGTGTCAAGGGACTTAGCCTGAAAATTAAAATCCAGGGGCTACAAGCTTAGAGGTTGCACGGTGCGTGCAGGACATAACAGCAAGGAATGAATATAAATCTTGTAGTACTGACAGCTCTGAACCATTTTACTCTGCTTTTCACAGTGAGCTGAGGTGACCATACACCTCTTTCACATAGCCTGTCATATAGAAAAAAGGTGTTAACTGCTAATGCCAGCATAGTGAGAAGCTATTCAGGAATATTTCCACTAGCTTTTGAGACACAGCAACCTATTTAAGGAGCATAAAAACCTGGAGACTGTGCCTCTTGATGTCTCTAAAGAACACACACACTGATGAATGGTAATACACATCTTGTAGGAAATTAATGTCTATGGTCATTCTCAGCTAGACACTTACAACTGAATGCACATGTCTCCAAAGCAAAATACAGAAAAATAGAAGCTCTTTGAAAGTTGCCCAGCTATCATCCCTGGGTCTTTATGAGGTTTTAATACCAATTTCAGCTATCCAGACTAAGATAAAACCACATGAAGAAAAACCATTTACTAGGACAAAATATATTTCACAATCAAACTGGCCATTCGGGATATACAGCTTGCGGACATGAAAAATATCTGAGTTCACCACATAGCTAAATTTTAGAAATAAAAGTATTTTTTTCTATGGGCAATGATATGAGTTATTTTTATCTAAATACTGCACCATGATGCCTAACCATTCAGTTAATAGAAATGACCACTAATGTGAAGAGAAGAAGCTGGGTAGTAAACTAAGTTTCTAAATAACCTGTATGCTTTAAGTTCAGCAGGTGGCTTACACCACAGAAAAAGTAAAGCATTGAAACTTAGAGCACAAGTACTTAAATTTACATTGTCTGAAGAGCGTCTGGAGTAACTTGTACAACATGGACACAAGCACCAGTATGACATGAAGAGAGTCTCCCTGTCAGGTTGACTGTCTTAAAGCCTGATGAAAATATTTCGCTCAATTAGTCCACCTTGAAGTGGGAAAAAAATATGCAAAAGAGCAGTGTGAAAATTCAAAATATAACATCACTGAAGTACTGCTGATTAATAAAAATAATAAAAGTCAGATATAAAGTACAGCATCCCTTTGTTAATTATAGATTGCTCTCTTTAATTAAAACACCATAACTAATTATTGGCACTTCCTTTAAAAAGGCAGAGTTTGCCAGAGGCACAATAAATACTAATAATTCACTCTACAATTACTAATAATTCCCTTCTATTGAGTTTTCCATCCATCTAATCCCCACAAAAATGGAAACAAGCGTTGGGAGCACCATTTGGTACTTGCTGCAAGCAGAGAGAGGGAGCTGATTTGACCAAGACTGCAACGGGGAGCTGGTGGCAGAGTGGGGAGGGGGCAGAGGCAGTCAGGGCAGGCAAGGATGGGTTATTCCTAGCCATCAAGAGTGAGGAGACATTGATGTTTGTTGTACTGCAGATACACAGAGAGCCAAACACTTTTTCAGCTTGAATGGCTTCAGTGACATCAGGGAAGAGGAAAATGTTCCACAAAGAGAGAGTGTGGTGGGTCACACAACATGCAGCATCCACAGGAGTCTGCTCCAAGCACTTGCTGCCAACCTCCTCAGAGATGCTGAAGCTCCATGGCATTTGAAAGGTTCAGGGCAGGCAGCAGAACTGGGTTCAAGACATCACCGCTGTATTTACATAGATAATACACCACCGAATACCACCAGCTTCCCTCTTTTTGCCTGCCACTCAAGACCAGCCATTAAGCGCTGAAAGAATGAAGAGCCGCTAATCTGCAGTACTTTTCACATGCCATAATTTAGTATGATCTGCTGGAAGTGGCCTTCTTTGACAGCCTCAGTTACTGCAGAGACGTAATGCCTTTCAAATATTTATTGTGAATGATGGAGCCGGGCAGGAGCATCAGCCTTCGCTGATTTTATTATTGCACTGCTGGAGGAACACAGATGTATCCTTCAGATTTTATGAAACTCACAATGTTCACAGTTTAAGGATGAAAAACCTAAACCAGCGACACACCACCTGGGCACTTTATACATGATCTATTCCATTTCTCGTACTTTCTTTGGAGGCTAAGTTTGAAAATAAGAAAACAAACCTGGGAATCACTCTCAGAGGGAAAAATTATCATGGTAAATGCACACATACAACATAGATCTTGATGTTCTGCCCCCAACCCAGTCCACAACCATGACAAACTCCATCCCAAATTCTCAGTGGTGGTCAACGTTGGTTTTTTGGGGGTCATTTTCTATGTTTTTTGTTTGTTTGTTTGTTTTGTTTCGTTTTTTACAATGGTCATTAATTTTAAAAGAAAATGAGCTGCAAAAATGGACAGCTTTTTTTTTTTTTTTTTTTGACTGATACTACTTTTTGACAGCTGCTGCAGGCTGCTCTGGGGAAGGCAGAGCATGAGGAGACAAACGTGAAGTTTGTTGCCTGCACCTGGAAACAGTTTAGCCGCAGAGAGCTGGATTCTTGTTCTGACCAAATGTGATACACCTGCATGGGACCCCTGATGGAGGAGAGGAATTATACCAGTAAGAAACTTTAGGCTGCTGGGAGTTGCACTTCACCTGCCAAACTTTTGAGAGAGTTGTGCCTGCTCCCCAGGCAGTGCAGAGGTGGGAGCAGCAGCCTCCACACCTGCCCTGCCTGCACTCCACTGCGGTTCACAGGATGCTTCCTATACAGGTTGAGTAATGCTGCTTTAGTCCTTTCAGAAACTACACAGAGAAAGACACTCCCAAAATATTTCTTTTCTTCAATAGCTCATCTTCCAATTACAGACTTATATCTCATTCCTACAGTAAGGTTAGTAGGGGAATTTCAAATTGTAGGTTCACCGGGTAAGGGAGTACAACCCTCCCTCTCCCAATATAAACTGAAAAAAAGCCCCTCAAACTTGTCACCATTAGCTAATGGCTGTGGTATTTTAGACTGAATGAAATCTGTTGGCTGCTCATGCGTGTGGTGCTGTTGAAAGAACTTGACAACAATGAGGGCACTGGGGGCACTTTAGGCAAAAAAGTAACCACAGCCTCAATGCTTCGAATATCTAATATAACATGGCTCAGAACATGGCTGGTCTTTGTCAAACCAGGGAATTAAAGGCTTCTATACACATCTTGGAATAAATTCATCGTGGCTGCAACATCAGGGATTAATTATACTGGATTATGCACGTATTTTGTAAACTGGAACTCCAAAGTCTCTACTGGCAATTAATATAATGTGCATGTTCTCAGTTTCCTAGGCTGTTTATTTTAAAAGGGAAAATAAAAATTAAAAGCATACAGACACCTTAAATTGTGAATTTTCCTCTCTCTTCTCTTTCACTCTCTCCTTTTTTTTTTTTTTTTCCCAATAGGTAACAGTTTAAAATATCCAGTCCAAATCTATGATCAGCAAATACAACTAAACTCTGACTCAGACAGGCTCATGCCAAATGGCAAACTGCCCCATAAAATGGTACTTTTGGTCTCTTTCTATTTATCTCCTCTCCCGTGAAGTATTCAGTACTACAGGGCAGAGAGATTTTGGGACAGCTGGATAGCATGCTGGGAAAAAGGAGCAAAAGGACCATTGCATTTTCTTGGCATATCCTAGCTACAAACAGGTTTCCTACAACAGATGAACAAATGAGCAACTTTAGAAGAAAAGGGATGGCTCAAGTCTTATATAATGGACTGTTTATACCTGGAAAAACTTCAAACTAAGGTAAAAACATAATCTAAAATAAAAAATGCAAGGGAAATTTAAGACAAAAAATGATTTCTCCATGTTAATACTTATCATGCCACTCAGAGAAACTTGCTTTCTGGAGGTATTTTACCGCAATATTCCAAGCTATGGAAAAACTGATGTTTCATTATCATGATGATTGCCGATTATTTACTTTATAGCACTACACCTGCCAGCTGAGAGCTGGGTAAGCTCAGGTTACGACTCTAAGTTTATAAAACAAAATAAGCTTTTTACCAGCAGATCTTTTTCCATGAGGTAGAGGCAAGTTTACACCTGGCCATGGGGATGTGGGTAGTCTTCTCACCACTGATGTCCTTTCCTCCAGACTCCAGAGATCACTTCTGACTTCAGTGGTTGTTGCTTGGTCTGACATACAGGCATGGGCTGAATCACAGGGTGAGAGGTTACCAGAGGAGTATTTGCCTGAGTGAAATGGGGTTTATCACCATTGGGTTATCTGATGTTTCCTTTTTACTGTAGCTGGCATTTCTTCACAGGGGACTCTCTCCCCATGCATGTTCTCACTCATGCCCTCTTGATTCTGGACAAGTGATGGAGACTGCTATAAATGCTTAGTGCTTTTGCCACAGTATCCTTTGCTGTTCTGGAAACCATGGCTTTTTCCGACATCCAGCCTCCTGCTGTAGTGGGGACTGCTGCCTTTTAGCCATGGAGCTTTAGTGACTATGGTGACAGCTCATGACCACAGTCCTGCCAGCTTCAGTGCCTCCTGCATGGCTCCAAGCACCACATTCGCTACAGCCTCATAAACCCCATACGGCTCTTTTTCAAACCATGTGTTTATCAGTGCCTAGAAATGTCCCTCTTAGGCTGAGAAGGGTCCCAACAGTTGGCCTCTTTCCTTCTCTGTCAGAGAGGTTTTGGGTTTTATGCCGAGTTTAGTCCTATTTCTACCCAGCAGTGCAAGTACTCTTGCCCTTCAGCTATGATAATCTCCAAATAATCCAAACTATCCTGTGGTTTTATCATCTGTCTGCATATGCCCATTTGCCCCAAAGAGATTCTCTTGACCATTACAAGTATCTAGTAGCTCCTGCATATTACCCAGAGCTGCTCCAGGCAGTGTTTGGTTTGCCCATCAGTCACACTTCCCCCTTTCCTTTGAATTGCACCTGCCAGCCCAAAATGCTGTGCCTCACATAGCCCATAATCAAGTACAGCACAACGAGACTCAACATCTCTCAAACCTCAGGGAGAAAAGGCTTTCTGAAGTTTCTAAACTGCAGGTTACACTGTGTCTAAGTGGTTTCCCAGAGTCTTCTTCAAACTCTGAGATCATTTTACCAAGATCCACATATGCTATGCTCACTTCCCAGCTGGAAATGTGTTTTTTGGGAATCTGTCGTGTTCTTAACACTTTTCCAATCTCCAGACCGGCAGATGCCCATGATCACAGATTAATGAAAGAGGAGCAGAGACCTGGAGGCTGGAAGGTAGCTCTTGGATTTCATTTGACTGTGCTTTGTAACTAATCATGAAAATATGTCACAAGGATGCTGGAAAAACACATTTTTCCTTGCATAGCATATGTTACTTAGATAAAATAAATAGATAACATCCCCCATGTTGCTGCATACCAACAACTCCCTTTACACGGACATGACTCAGGGAGCCAAATGTTTAAAGCTAATATGCCAGTAAAGAACATCAATCTGGGCTGAAGGGAAGCTGCTGGCTGGATGATAAAACCAGGCACAACCCCTTTCTTCAAACTCAGCATAGCCCTTGAGTGTTGCAGTGAAGTCTTTGCCTGCACATGATGAAATCCTGAGCCTGGGTGGGCAGGGGACAGGGGAAGGGAGTGGGAGGAACTGCAGTGCCTTGGAGTACTGCTAAAGACATTAAAGGGCCATCAGCAGCTCACCAGCAGAACCCTGCATTTATTACAGCATAGCAAATTTTCAGAGATGAGCTCCTTTCATTTAGGTCTGCAGCTGCTTCTGACATCTCCCAGCTGAAAAGGGCTGAGCATTTTCACAATATTAAAAACTCAGCTTCTTTTCCTCTTGAAACTGTAGAGAGGAAGAGCAATAAAAAAAATGAAATAAAATAAATAGTCTGCTGTATCCTGCCTGTTTACTCTCAGGCATAGGAGGACTGTATCAAATTTAACACGACTGAAAAACTGGAGCCAAAAGATTTGTTTTTAGAATCTGTGCTCTAGATGAGTGTATGTAAGCCGTACAAAATTGAATGTGTGACTCTGATCTTTATGGTAATGCTGTGAGTCATCTGCTAATGGTCAGTCTCCCCCGGCTGGAACTCATTATGGGGTGAGACTCATTATAAATAAATCCTTTTATCAGAAGAATTTAAATTCCCACTGCTTGTTCCAGGTTCCTAACCAGCCAGGGTCTAATTAACTAATGATGCTGACCAAACTGCAACTACAATTTGTTTACCGGATGATGATACCGTACATATATGCAACATTTTCTGGCAGCAGACTGGGCAGTGTATATACACAAGATCATGGCTTCAAAAGCTCATTTTCCCTAGGCACAGGTCAGAGATGACAAGGGCACCTGATTTGTCATGTAGCCAGTGAGTAAATGATGGCACTGTTCAGAAACCTAGATGTGCACACAAAGTACGTGCTAGTGGATCAAGAGATGGCTCTTGCTTCTAATTCATGTCACTCTGGTGCGGGTTTGCTGTTTGGCTCTTTGAGCGCCTTGTTTATCAACACTTGTTGCCTTTACAGTGTTCGTGCCACAGAAAGATGGAACTGAAGAAAACAACAACACTTTATCACACAGAAACATTAATATCTCTCAGCTGGAAACAAATTGCCCAAAGGTTCTGCCCGATGCCCTCAAGTTGAATGAAACAAGGCAAGGTATGTGTCTAAATAAATGTTTGATGCTGGATTATATGGTCTAACATAACAATGCCATGCAAATTAAAAAAAAAAAAAAACAAACAAAAAGAGACTACTTTACTTTAAAAAATCATTCAAAAGTGTGGTATCTAGATACCTATAAAAAAGATTAAGCCAAGTGAAAAACACTTTCAACTAGAATTTGAAAAAGAAACCCTGTGATATACAAGCAGTGTTAAGATGTGCTAGTCAACACCGAGTAGCAGCTGCTCTTAATGTTTAAAAAAAGAATCTATTAAAATAAGTATTTCAGTTATTGCAAACAAGACCAAATGAAAGATGAAAACCAGCACTGTGTGCTATTGACATACCAGAGGAAAATACAGAAAATAAATTCAGAACTGAAAAGCCAGTAAAATAGGACGTTAAGTGAATTTTTAGATTTCTGTGCCTTGAGAAAGTCAAGAGCATTTTATCTCCCAGTTCAGAATCAAAACAACACTTCAGCTTTTTCTCTAAAATAAATGTAGAACTGTTTCTCACCCAAAAAACCTGGCATCTCTGTTGACAAAGGTGAAAGGACTAGAATGAACCTGAGGAAACAAATCACTGTCTTCTCTTCTGCCTAGTGGAGGCAGACTGGGAAAACTCCAAAGGTTTTTATGGTCCTTGCTACACCTGACCTGTGCCTGGGCGAGTCCAGAGAGGCACTGTGTCCCCATTCCTGCTGGGGATGGTGAGGGAACAGGTTTGCTGGGAGACAGCAGTGAGGATGAATGACAGGTTACAGAGAAGTCACTGCAGCGGCACTCCCTTCCACAAACCTTGTGTTCCCTGCTCTGGCAACGCCCTCACTGCACAGAGGTTTGTGGATGAGGGGAAAGAGCATCTGAGTACTTGACATCAGTCCCTCCTTCAACACAAGAACTGAATGACACCTATGTAATCAAGTGGGTCCTGACACTGGTGTCTTAAAAGCCACCCTCCTTCTGGAGGCTGAATTTAAACGTATTTCGTATATATGTAATTGTGCAAGAGTTAGGAAGGAGCTATGACAAGGAGAAAAGTGTGCCATAATCTTCCTGGCTCAGCACTTACCAAAAGAAGCTGACTCCCAACTCAAAGAGGTGGACATGCATATCTTGCTAAGGCTGTGTTGCAGATACAACTGTTTTTACAAAGAAGAAAGAGAAGAGCTGGTGTTTGTGGGTCAGCTTCATATACTCCTCTTTAGGAGTAGTTTATGTTTTTTGAAGAAATTAAAGAATTTTTCAAATTATTTTTTTTAACAAAGCTACTGAACTTTGCAGCTGCCAATTGTCTTTCCCTCAACTCCTTAGTTGATTACAGACAAAAATCAGAAAAAAAATTTTTTTTTACTTTCTTGTTTGTTTAAAACGTTCCTTACTGGCATGCTATTCAATTTCTGAAATGTTAAAACCACAATAAAACATAGTTTTTCTTATTAAAACAACAAATACTTGATTTTTTTATCACCAAACTCTTTTGACGCTTAACTATAGCACATTCACAGCTGCCATTTTTTCTCTTCTACCACATAGTGATTTTCAATATCATTTATCATGTCAAACAATTTTCCTTAATACTTACAATTTATCTGGCTGAAATGCCAGGTTTACATGATATGCCCTTTCTGTTTTAACACCAGAACTCCTACTGCTATAATATCTCTGTACTGAGAAAAGCTGGCACACACTGGCTCAAGCCACTTGATGAAACATTTTTTGAGAGCATTTGGCATTGGTTTAGGCAATTTTCAGTGAACATTCAACATAATTTGAAATGCTGAACTGAAATTCACTTTTAATTTCAAAGTTTAATTTTCCAAATCAAAATGACTTTTCATTTCAAAATGGATGCTAATGGGGAGCAAAAAAAAATTTTTCTGGAGTAAAATGAAAACAAGAATCCCTTACTTGACCTCACACAGGCTTCTTCCCCCTCCCACCTGTAGCTTTTGTAGAATTTTGGTCCACAAAATTATCCAAGTGATTCAATACTTGAAAAAAAAATTGGAAAGAATTGTGGAAAAAATTTGAATTACAAATATCAACATATCTACATTACCTAAATTAACTCTCAATTTTTATATATTGAGAGTTTTCAATTTTTGTAAACATGACCCCATTTCCCCTGCCTGCTCCGTGGGCCAGCACAGCCACCCCTCTTGCCAAGTAGAAGAGTATCTACTCGGACACTTGGAAACATCTTGCCTGTTTGCAGTACCAAAGAAAATCAAAGCCCCAGTACTCCTACTTCTTTTCTTCTTGTTTGTTTCAACGCAGATCAAAACCATTCAGATCTCCCAAACAGATGGCACAATTTTAAGTCATAGCCACATGGTCCATGTGTGTCCCGTACACTGTGCAGATTATTCCACAGAAGCTCTTGCTGGTGATGGACCTAGCAGCACACTGGGCCTTTGTTGTCTGCTCCTTGGCACTTCCATAAATGCTTCCCTTTTGGAGTAGTAAAATCTTTCTGTTGCATCTATGTCAGTGGCACATGTGAAGCCCTGCCATGTTTTAATGGTATAAATATGGAAAAAGAGCATAGCAAAGAGAGCAATTAACAAGGACACACTCTCTCCCTGTTGCCATTGCTAAAGCACTTTTTATTTTAAGCTAGGAGCACCTGATAGAAAGGTCATCTGAGGGGTGGCAGATTTGAAATGATGATTTTTATGATTATTTTAAGGCACTGCTTACACCCAGCATCTGTTTTGCCAAGCAGATGTTTCACACTGTGGGATCCCTGCCCACCCACTGGAATATGTGACTGGAGTTCACATCAAGGCACCACCACAAAACAGGTCCTCCACAGTGACTGAGTGAGCACACTGAGTGAGCACAGCCTCCAATAGCTAAACTAAAGGGATGCAGTCTGTCCAAAATTATACTCTTGGCATATTTTCTGATCTCTAAGTATGATTTGGGCTAATTGCAAATAGCATCTTTGATGGACCTACAATCTGCTTTCTGTTTTTCTTTTCGTGAATGCTCATGAAAGTTAAATAAATTCTGGGGAACTCTGTCATCTTAGCACAGGTCTCTGAATGAGCAAAGGTACCTTGCCTGCAGGTAGGAGATTGTCCTTCTTCCTTGGAAGTAGCCTCTCTCTGCTTGTAGGGTGACAGTCATCTGGCAACAAGGACAACATTCCAACTGGAGGAATTAAATTTACCTCCCTATTGTATAACCCACTGACACAAAATGAAGAATTAAATCCCTTACAAACCAAAAACTTTCTGGATGAGTGTTTTGCAAGTAGAAAACACAAGGCAGAAATCGTCAGATAAATTGTTTGAGTAGTTCACCCAGCACCTTTCTCTGGCTCTATAGCTCTCTTTAGAGAAAAATGCTAAGATTAAGTTATTAAGGGTAGATTACCATTAACTTTATCAACCATGTCTGAATCATACTATCACCCCCACAGTACTAAAGTAACACAGAGCACTACAATCACTGGAGGTTGGCTGCTTTACACCAGCAGAGAAGCTTTCCTATGCCTGCACCAACAGCTATGAAAAAAAGCCTTAAGTGGATTTATTCATGGGTGAGGGAATGGGGGTGGAAACCATTTCTCAGAAAATCCAAAATCCTGGCCAAGGATCCAGAAGAGGATTATTATTACAGTATCCCTCTTTATGAGCTGTGCTGAGCTGAGCTTGTTAGAAAGGTGTTAACTTTCCTCTGCCAAGAGCACTTTGCAGTAATCAGTTTATGAAAAATTCAATTTGGCAGCAAACTCTTGGCAGTCTCAAATCAACTGCATCTATTATACCCCAGTCACAAGTGGATGGGCAAAGGTGGCTCGGTGCATCAGTCTCTCCTCCCCCTCCTCCGCAGCCTTGAAATTTGTTCAGCGATTCTGGAGGAGGAAAAAACAGTGTTGTGTAACTCATCTACAAAGGACAAGGAGGAGGGGGAAAAAAAGAAGTCAGAAACAAAAGACATCCAGGTGCAAAGCAGGAACTTACAGGTAGCAAGTCTGTTTGTGTGGGCTTCCCAGGGCAAAGGAAACAGCCTGTGCCCTGTCACTACAAAATATTCACCCCGACTGGGAAAAATGTAAATGATGCTGAAGTGATAATGAGCACTCAAGTGGATTTCTTCCTGAAATGAGTCACAGCTGCTGTCAAAGCTCCATCAATTTGCTGTAGCAGGTCGAGGAGAAAACTCATAGGAATGCCACCTGAAAGCCTTTGCTGTGGAAGAGGAATCCCACCCAGCTCAGGCAGGGGCCCAGCAGCACAGGGCACTGTGAACATCTTCCACATCCAGCTGGGAATAGGGCTTCCAGCTGCCTCCTCTAGGGAGTAACAGTGGTCCCTCCACACAAACAAACCATTGCGTTATGGTGCATTGCTGTGTGTCCTGTTGGTAGCTTCATGACTGTTTTTCCACTAGAAGATATTGCTGGAACAGGGAAAGTAGGCTGTAGAGGAAACAGATGGTATTTTCTCTCTAATTTTGGTGTTTGAGAACAGAATTTGCACAGTTTGTTCCTCGGTCAACCCTTACTTTCAGGATAAAAAACTGTTACCTGCCAGAATATGAATGGTTTTGAAATGTGCAATAATAAAAAAAAAAAATAAATAAAAAGCATGCAGAGGGGGAGCTTTCATCTTAAAGAGCTACTGGATTTGCATTCCTGAGGTCTGATGCTATGGTTATCAATCAGATGCTTTGGGGATATTAAAGACACTCTCACTAATATCAAAAGTGAACGTCCTTTCTTCCTCAATATTTCCCAACAGATCTTTAAAGTCTTGAAGTTCCTTTCATTCTTAATACTCACTGCAATTATGCTGTATCTGCAGAAGTCTTCTTTACACCTAGAGTTTAATATTTTCCCCTCTCCAGCAGTCTCCTTTTAGCTAGGGTCCATTTCAGGTAACTGCTATCTAAAAGCTAATGTGCCCATTTATATTAATACATGCCCTCAGAAGAATAGGATTTGGAGGCTCAGTCTGATATGCACTGTGCCCTTGGTCTGGTAACTTACATGGCATTATCCTGTCATGGGAGTCCGCAGCCTAGGTAAATGCCCCAGCTGCAATTAAATGATATCTCCTTCTCCATTTGATGTGCCCAAATGACTTCCCATTGCCCTTTCCCATCTTCCTGTCTGTACTGAGAGATAGGCAAGGAGCAGATGAGTGTTCTAAGGTGCACGGGCAAGCCTTGTGCAGAATGAGACTTGTCTCCCTTCCTTCCTTGGCAGAACAAGCTGATTACCATCTACCAGGGCCTTTTCAGGAAAGAATGCTGCAGAGACAGTGTGAAGTACTTTGCTGACAGAGTGACAGAAGAAGGAATTTCCATAAGACCTTTGGAAATGGTGGGTGTTATTTTATGCATGCAAAGCAGAGGCTCTGGGTAAACATTTGCTCAAAGAGGACTCGATGCCACAGCTGCACTGGAGGAGGAACCCCTGGCCTGCTCAGGCCATGTTCCTCTCACTCTCCCGTGTAAGCACACATGCACACGCATCCATGTTAATTAAAAGTCTCCAAAATCCAAATTCAAAGCATTCCCCTTTTCCCACCTCTCTTCCACCAACCACCACTCACTCTGCTGAAGGTGTAAATAGATCAGATGTTTCCATAGCCACAGTAAACCAAATAAGCAGTTGGGGTTCGGTGAGTAATGTGGGTTTTTTAATTGTGCCAGTGCTGGGTAGCGTGAGGTGTGTGACACCACGCCGACAGTACCCGACTTTCTCCTCTGGCTCATCGGTGACATGACAGCTGGCACTGGCCCCCCTCTCCTCCTGAAAATGTTATCTCCTGTGAGCTTCAACAGGCAGCTCCTCTCATGGGGTAGCACTGATGAGAAGTACATTTCACACAGAAAGTGCCTCTTTGCAAGTACTAATTGCTGCTTCCAGTGCAGTATTGAACCTATTCACACAAGGTGTAATTAAGTTGTGACTCACTGCCACAGGATGCTGCAGAGGCCATGAAGAATAAAATAAGCCTGTGCCGGGACTAGACAAATTCATGAGGGATGCGTCTAACAAACAGGATATTTGGGATGCCATGCTGTTCAGGAAGTCCCTCCTAAACTTCTCAATGCCTGAAGGCAAAAAGCTGTAGAAGGGAAGGGAGGGTTTGGTCTTTGCTGTTTTGCAGGATCCCAAGCTAGATGAATATGTAGTCTCCCACCTCCCCTGTATAACAAGCAGAAAAATTGATGTGAGCTGTGGAGCTGGTCGTTGAGTCTGAGTGCAGAAATGCCTCTGACCACAGTTAACCATCTTCAGAAGAATACCCAGGACACCAATGGGATCAGTCCTGTGCTACATTTGACCATTTGTCACAAGGTATTTTTTGATTCCTGTGTGGTGATTCATCTAGCTACTACGGTACAGATCAGTTTTCACTCAGTGAAAAGCACTAGACTCTTTGACACATCACAGACTGAGCTATTTGTCAATAAAATTGCTCATTTAAGATCTGTTTATCACCCTTTCTGGGGCCCAAATCTGGAGATGTCTACTTTGGCTCATGCTGTTCATGAAAGCTCTGGCTGAAAGACTTTGTCCCATAATCTGCCACTCTAAACCATCCTTGTCTCAGCTGTGATGTTCACTGAAGCCTCCTTGCAATGCAGAAGAAGGTTTTATGAGGAGGAGTCAGATTAAAACTGCCTCAGTGATCAGCCTGCCTGGGGAAGCTGTTCACCCATGCTGTAAAACAGGCAAATCAATCTCTCCTGCAATTTGTCAAGAATACGGTGTAAATAACACAACAAAAGTAAAAACACTGCTACAAAAGTAAAAGTAGTAATAGAAGTATTAATAATCCAAATATGCTGTATGATCCTGGAATTTGAGTTCAGGCTGTAACAGCACATGGTTGAAATATTACAGTTTCTCAGGGCCCTTCTTTATCTCCTGGGCCAACAAAGGAAAAGAAAGGTCCATGCCAAGACCTCCTCCCTCTCCTGTAATCAAACACAGCTCAAACATCCACAGAGGACTCCTGAGCTTTCCTGACAGACTTCTAGTATAAGCTTATTTAGACACAGCCTTCTCTAAAAAAATCATTTCGGCTACACTTCTCACCTTTTGGCAGTCTGGCTTACCAAAGGACTATGGCTGTATTTGACTGGGTCACACTGAAGCCAGTGATGGAGTTCATATCTGTCTGCTCATCTCAGCAAGACGGGGCCTGAAACTCCTGGCATTGTCTCTTGCCAACATTACCATCACAACCAACCAATGTCAACAGCTCTTGCATCTCCATGTTTTCTTCTCACACAGCCACTGGGGCTTTAAATTCAGGGTGCTGTTGAGAGCTTGACAAACAGCTGGGAAGGCAATGACCAGCCTAGCTCCCTACCCTTCTGAAACTTATTGACTTGGCATTGCTTTTATATTCCCAATATCTGGAAGTGTGAAAAGGGAAATGGATTCTAATTTCAAGGCAAAATTCCTCAAACTTAATAATTATGAGAGACTTTGTATGTTATCCAGAGCCTCTCTTGGAAACCTGATAAACATACATTCCCAGTTTGGAAATACTGATTTTTTTTTTTTCTCTTTCTCTTCAGGATTTATTTCCTATGTGAAATGAGCATCAGTAGAGATTTTCTTGTTTAACAGCCTAAGATCTGGCATAATACACAAGTATCACCTTGTCACAACAAATAAGTTTTACTTAGTCATTGGCACTAGCAATGTCCACACAGCCCTGGGAATAATGTCTTGTTTCAGCTCATTACTGCAGTGTCAGCAAAAGGAGAGCAGTGGGGCTGAAATCCAACCCCCGGACATGTGTGTGCTGCTTGGAGCCTGCAATGGGCAGCTGTGTTACGGGTGGCAGTAAAAATATTCTTTGGAAAGTCAGAGAGGACATAGCATGGCTGGCAAGTGGTGCTTCTCCATAACTTTTTCTCATTTTCAAGAAATTGAATGCCTCATCTCTAAAGTGGGGATAACCATACTGACAACTATTATGTAAAGGATATGAAATCTACAAATAAAAAGAGCAGTAGCAAGCCAGATAAAACCGCTGTTGTTAGTTAGTTGTCTTCAAGGGAAACTTTATCTCTCAAACATATTCTTATAATTAAGATAAAAATTATGTTGGAACCAATCTGTGTTGTATATAATTATCAACTCACCACATGCATATTTCCTCCACCCCTATTTTTCACCTATGTAAAAAAAACTGTGTAGTCTTTTTTTACCAAATAGATTTGACCCTATTAGAGTTATCTATAATAGAACGATTATTTGTTCATTAAAAATACAGGGCTTAGGGAACATTGGATTAATGAGGAGGGAATGTAACGCAATACTATGGAAACTATATTGTAGGATTTAATATTGTATGCTTCAGTGGCTAGAAAGTCCTGGCTTATAATCCTGTGGTGTCAATGCTGTACTGAACAGCAAGTAATCCTAAAATCCAGTTAGCTCAGGCTTAGTGTACTGGGGAAGCACAGGAAAGAGCAAGAATCCATCCAGTCACTTTGAGGTACCATAGTTAAGGGATGGATTTGGGAAAAAATGCTTTGTTTTGTTTTGCAGATCTCACTTTCCAAATTCTGGTACTCACTAGGTCTATACAGCAACTGTTGGGTCTTTGCCTAACATTCTAAGTCAAATCATAGGTCACTACATGCCTGTTCCAAAATAGTCCTCCCTCACTGCCAAGTCCTAAGTCCCAGAAACCCTTATCATGGATGAGAAAAACAGGAGATATGCAATCAGGTGCACAGGAAGGCATTGAAATGACAAAGCTTCTAAAATTACAAATGCATGGCAAAACCAGACATACTATGTAATTTAACTTCAGTGCTGATTTTCTCAATGCTCACTCTCTTGAATAGCCTAGAAGTCTCATTGTAGACACCAGCACCACATCTGGGAGGGGACCTCAAATGCTCTTCTGGTCCTTATTCACTAACTAATTACCAGTGGCCCACAAAACCTCAGGGGTAATCTTTGGAAACTAGAACTCAGCGGTGTACAGTGGAATTTTTAGTGAGTTTATTTTTTTCCTGCAGGATGGTTGTCCTTTAAACATAGATAGCAGGATAGCTGACATTACATGAAGTAGGATTCTCGAGGGGGAGAAAGCCACCAAAAATTCCCCTCAGAAAGTCTTCTGAAATGCATCATACAAGACCTTAAATATTGCAGCTAGGCAGATAATTTCAGTACTCTCCTTCCCTTGCTCCTCATTAACCCTCAGGTACATACTAAAAGAAAAAAAAAGTTCAACATAAAATTTCTTATGCATTCCTTAGATGTTTATAAGAAAAATAAAAGAGAGGGGACTTTGTTTCACTGGTTTCAGGGAGCTGAGGGCAAGGTTTTTGAAGCTAGCCCAAAATGTTAAGAATATACCAAATGTACTTCCTCCAGTCCTTTTTTGTTTTTTAAACAAGAGGTGTTTCCCTTCCAGACAGCTAAAGCAATTAATATATTTCATAATCAAAGTCTTTATTAATTGGCAGTGCTGTGCCCAGGTAGCATTTATCTACCTAGAAAAAAACTAGCATGGAGAATTTACCTAATGCAACAGCAGCAACAGAGGTCTAATTTTGCTATTCAAATAAAAATGAACAGGAGAGGCAAATTCATACCAAAAAAACCTGCCAACCAACCAAACAAAATCCAAACAACAACATGCCCAGGAAAAAAAAAAGCCTATTGTAAATGATAAGCTGGAACCCCTGGAAATTTCAGCGGAGAAGTAGAGTCTGTATCCCTCTATGTATTACCATGTATCACATATAATGAGTCAATGCCTAGGGCAAACTGTCTGAGTGTCCCAATGTTAGCGGCAGCCCTGATAACAAGTGCAAGAAAAGACGATGTTTTAACCATGGATACAGTGGTGGGGCCTCAGCTCCAGACAGTGGCATTAGACAAGCTGCGAGGGAAGTTATTTTGTAACATTAGCTATGACAACTGAGAACCTACAGCTACAGCAATACTTGGCTTGGATCTGCATCAGCCTTAGATTACACTGACTGTATGCAGCAAATATGGTTTTATTCATGCCTGGCTATTACAAATAAGAGTCCTTGCCTCTGTACCTTTTTTCCTTAGAGAAAGAAAATCAGAAAGTATTTTTGCTCCAGCATTGCCTGAAGGACCTAGAGAAACATAATCTTATTTATTACCTGTCGCTTCACTATGCAAACATTTCCTGTGGTGTCAGACCAACCATTTATTACATCGTTTCTCTCTGAGGTCTCAACATCATCCATCACTGGTATTCACCTGCCCTGCTCCTGCTCTGGGCCTTTGCACTGCACAGGGATCCACCACTGTCGGGGCCAGGGGCCTGGGCTGCTGCTGTTTTCCATTTCCTCATTCTTCCATTAACACTTGACCTGCCTGGAGCAGCCTTAGCGTCTTGCTAAGGATTGGGTGGGCAGCTTCTTTATGAGCCTTTCCTATAACATCCTCCTCATATGGGAGAAGCCAACCTGCCTGCATGCTTCATGAACAACTCACCTCCTTCTTCTTCGAAGGAGAAATGGGTGGAGGTTTTCTTCCCTGTCAATAATTTGGTGCCTGCCTGCACTCTCCTGCATGCACACATATGGATGTATTTAGCCTAGGAATACACAGATTTTTACCTAACTCCTTTCTTCATTGCTGCAGGGAAGAGATGAAGGTGTAAATAAGGGTGCAGTTGCCATCGTAGCAGCAAGGGAGAAGTGGCTGAACTTGCCAGGAAAGTAACAGGGGAAAACCATAATTAGATAGATCTGAGACAGATCTAAATTCAAGACAAAGACATCTAAATGTAATCATGTATAGTGAAAACATGTTAACATTACCCTAGTTTTCTAGTGAAGTTTGTCAATAACCAGTGGGGCAAGACCAGGACAGCAACAGACTCAGCTCCATGGGGGCATGTCCTCCTCAGATACCCCCCAGGGATGGTCATGTAGTTTCACTGATGCACCTCTGCAGCCTCCAGTAAGATTGTTCAGGTATCCTCTTTCTGTATTTCCAGTAATTTCCCTTCTCTCTTTTGATTTTTAGGAGGTGAGATTTTCTCAATAATACATAATTATAGCTGTAGACAAACCTGTCTGCATATTGCCTTTGCTCTGGAGAGCATCTGGTAGAAAATGTCTCAGTCTTCTCTTCCCAATCTCTCTGCCAAACAGCCCTTCTCCCCTGTGCTTTGTCTCTAGACCTTGGTGAGGAGGGAACAGGCCATCATCACATTTTCCCAGCCAGAAGAAGAAGGAGGAAGTATTCCTGTATAAATTCACAGAAGTAAAAGATTGCCAGTTTATGCCCAAGGGATACCTTGTTTGCATGCTTGGCTATCATCAGCTTCACCAAGAGTGCTGTAAGGATCCAAACAGGGTCAATTTTTTTGAGTAGTTAGCACACATTTTTTTATATTATAGAAATTATATTCTCAAATGCATATATGTGTATACTCTCCTAGGGCATAGGAAAAGGCAGATGTTTGTACTAGTTGAAAAAGTAAAAGGGATTGTTTTCCTCACTGCCTAGACATGCATGTCATTAGAGTATATTCTTCTATTACCTTAATAGCAAATTAAAATAAATCTGACTAGGTAATGTGTTTATAGTAACAGAGAGGATTCCCATAATGCTTCTAAAGTATATAGATTTTCTTGTAATATGTTGTAGTGAAATTACAAGCCAAATATCCAAGAAAATAGTAGCATGATGGGAGGGTAAGTTATGCTAATGATGTACTACATAATATAATACAGGAGCCCATAAACCCACAATGTCAGTTTCCTATGAAAATGATACATAATTTTAATAAAAAATATATAAAAAATTTCTAGATACAGGGATGACTGCATGACCTGCTTGGTTATAAAAGGTTAATTGTAAAATTTACTTGGATACACCCTCTAATTTTTCTCCAAGATCACTCATTTGTATACAAAGTGGGATAAACATTTTATTCTTCTCAAACTTTTGTAACTCTGAGTGCTCTATCATAACGATTAAAAAACAAATAACATTTTTAGTAATGTGCTGTTCTGTGCCCAGCACTGCTGGAGATCCACATGTTCATTTATGCTTTCCTACCTGGACACAAGATCTTTTGCGAGGTGACAGATCTGGCTCTGCAGTGACGCAGACTGCTGCACCTCTCCTGAGGGACTCGGAGCTGCCGATCTTAGTGGCAGCGAAATCCACTTTCATCTTTTATTTAAAAACTGGCATCAAATTTGCAAATGGCTTCTCTGTGAGCTGCTTATAGAGGTCCTTTCAAGGACACAAATAAATGACTTTTAAAGGGAGATACTCATGTGTCTTCCCTGTGTCTTGTCACATGTCCCTTCAGCACAACACCAGCCCTCAGCACTGGCCCATCCCTGTGGGAACTCCTGCCCAGGCATGGCTGAAGCACTAGTTTCAGGTGCAGCAAATTCTGCTTCAAGTGTCAAAATAAGAGGAATAGAAACCAGTGTGTGTGGACGGTGGGAAACAGAGAGGGAGCTGGAGAAAGGTTTCGCTAGAAGCATGAGTCAAGGCACCGTGAGATGTATGGGATTGTCATAGTTTACATAGTGTCCTCATTGCCAATCAACCACGTCAACCCCCCAGTGCAGTGCTGCCTGTCGAGAGGTCAGGAGCAGCAGGACAGCAGCAGAGTTGCTGTAGCAGTGTCCTCAGCCAGAGGCACTGGCCCAGGAAAGATCTCACAATCCCCTAAGACATTATTGCTCCCACAGCAGTCTCCACTGTGAGGCACAACCCCACAGCAAGTCACAAACAGCACTGAGAAAAAGCATTTTCTCTCTTTCATGTCAAAACCACGTCCAAATTTTAATGGCTTCAATCAAAAACCTCTCCTGGGAGGAACTTAAACCTAGACTATGCATAGAGATGCCTGACACTTAGGAAGTTGGACCTTTCTCATCAGTTCTCTATTGTACTTATTTTGCCCAGACAGCACTTATTTATTCCGTAACTCCCCAAAAAAATTGTTTCACAGCTACACATAGATAGAAATAGTGAGGACTGTGCTGACCCAAAAACTACCATAGTCAATGAGAGATTCCCATTGATTTCAGTCCCTGGCATCAATCTAACTCTCCAGGAGCATTACTTCAGGCTGATCTACTACGCTGGGTTGTGGACCAATTCAGAGCAGAAATCACTGAATTTATAGATGAGCCCCTCTTTTATTTTTGTTTTTCCTTAGTTTAGAAGCAGCAGCAGCAGTATCTGTTTTCCAGCACACAGCAGACTGCCACACTGCAGCCAGAGCCTGTTCAAGTCCCTAAGCCAGCCTGCCTGGCTCCGTCCCTGAGCATGCATGTAGGCACAGCACCAGCACACAAAAGTCACACTGCAACACACAGATCCCTTCTGACCTGCCTGGCAGCCCTGCCTTTCTTCACACAGTCAGTGGAGAGGGGTCACATTAAGGGAACAGGACACTAGAAGCAATCCTGTAAAACCTTGCAAGTCCTTCGGCTCCCCCTTCCTCTCTCCGACATTTAGGCTACGTAAACACCACCTAGATATTTTGTTGTTCTTACCAAAAGATGCTATTATGGTTTAAGAAAATAAAAGACAAAAGGGGTGGTAAGAAAGAAAAGAAAAAAAAAGAAAAAAAAGAAAGTAAAGAGATGGGAGACCTTAAGATATCACGCCAGAGCAGACAGATCAGATAATTTTAGAGCAGAGCAATACCACTTCTTCCCCTTCCCAGAAGTGCAGCCAGCATATTTGATTTCTTTTTCAGTATCTCTCCCATGTTTCTTATTAAAATACGTCATCGCTATCTAATCACCACTGGAATTGAAAGTAACTTTTCACAGGAGCATTCTAAAATTAGAGAGTGCCAATTAAAATTAATGCAAACCCAAAGTGCTGTGCTGTAAAAAAGCTACGGCCAACATGATGAGCAAATGCAACCCATATTTGCTCATTTCACAGTGCTGATACTTGATTTTTAGTACCTTGTTTGCGTGTGTTTCCCTCCTCTAAGAGCAATGCCACAAAACCACGGGCCTGGGGCTCTGCTGAGACCTTCTCCTTACCCCATCGACCCAGCTGTAAGTCCCATCCAGGAACGTCCCGTCTCCCCGCTCCCGAGGAGTCACGGTTCGCTTCTCCCCGCAGCAGCCTCCCTGGGTGCTTGTCGGCCTGCTCCACGTCCCGCAGACAGCTGGGGCCAGCCTCGGGTGCCGGGGCATCGTGGCGACGGGACATGGCCCTTCCTGATATAATGGGAAGGCTTGTGCCAGCACCGGCATCGGTCCGGGCGGGATTCCAGCACGGCGGCCGTCCGGCACCTGTTGCAGGGCAGCACCCGGGACAATCAGCTGTGTGGCTAATATTAACCACCCGTGCTGCCAGCACCAGCGGAGTGCAGCGGGGGCAGGGGCATGATCAGGCACAGAGCAACTTGTGCGGAAATGTTGTTCAGATTAGCCTTTAGTTAATAGGAAAAAAAACCCCAAACCACCAGTGAATATCCCGCCCGACAGGTAACCTACACAGAAGTCCCAGAGCTGTTCACGGTCCTTTCCCATTCATCACGTTAGCCTGCTTTTGTCTCCAGCAGCGGTTTAGGTCCTTTCAGAGCTGCTGGCTGTAAGTAGGAAAAGGTACATTTGTATTTATTGTCTCCGCTACCGTGGCACTGGTAACCTCAGGTCCCCCAGCAGCCAGAGGAGAAACGCCAGGCTGGGCCTCAGCTGTGCTGAGGGTGACAGTCACACGATCGCTCTGCTTAGTGGGATGCTTTGATTTGTGGCTACTGGGAAAGCACCATGACAAGCAGTGCTGTTGCACGCAGCAAGAAGATAAAATAAACTATGTTGTGACTCATAAAAATAAAAAAGAAAAAAAACCTTCCTGCCCAGCATAACCTGCAACGATAATGCAGCATGTTAATGTCCTGCTTCAAATAAAACACCCACAGAATGGGGACACTTTTTGTTTTAGAGGAATTTTTGTAATGCTGATTCCCTCTTCTCCCTGGGTATTGCAGTTGTCTCCAGGCTCTAGGGCACACGATGAAGGCACACACTGCAGAAGTGGTAAGCACCAGAGGGCAGCTTAAATGCAGACGTGAGCTCCAACTACAAATTCTCTGACTGAGCTGTTTACAGCAGACTTCCCACATTCCTAGCTCTAAGCTTCTCTAGTGCATCCATTTTGTTTCCATAAAATGACTATTTTCGAGATGAAAGGGATGGAAGCAAGAGCTGCAAGACCCTGCTCTCTGCAAGTCCTCTCTGTATGGAGAGAATGGGATCTGATGGTGATAGTGTCTGTGGAGATATATAGGTGGGGAAGCTCTCATATTGGGTTGTGAAAGGTGTAAAGTCCTTCTGCTGGTTGTGTGCTGGCTAGATTGTTATTTTAAACCATGTCAGGGACCAGATGGTACCTTAAAAAAAAAGAAAAAAGTGATTATAAGCTAAAATTTAAAAATACCCCAGAAGCATTTGTGAAACTGTAGGAGAATTAAAGGGACAAACACCAAAAGTAAACGTAGTGTGACCTTGGATTCCGAAGAAGAGAACTGTAGCAGTCTGAGAAAGATAAAATGAAACTGGATGTTTCCACTTCTGCAAAACGTGGGAGGCTTCCTAGACAGCTCAATTAGAGAGAAAATGTGACACAGCTGAATCCCTATATTTCCTCTGCATCCTCTGAGTAACCTCTTTGATCCCTGCAGAAAAGAAACTTGATTAATTTCCACAGCCAAATCTCTCTTTTGATAGTAATATATAAACCTGGCCAAGATCTGGCCAGGTTCCTCCTTCCCTGCTAGCTGTATTTTTCCCTGCTAGCTGACCAAATCAAGATGGGCTCACCAGACTGCAATAGGCAAATAACATCTATTAATTCCCTGACTAATCATTCAAGTCATTAAGTTTAAAAGTATTTCAATTTAAGCAGAAAATCTGTTGTTAAACTAAATATTTTTTTAAAAAAACTACATTTACATCTTTCAAATAGCATTATTGTTAGATTTTGAAAATTTTCTTGGTATTTTACAGGCTTTAAGAGAGAAGATGTCAGGTGATGAAAGCTGTATAATCCAGCCTGCTAGAGAAAGGAACATTTCTCTTAAGGAATGTGGATTCAGATGCATTTCTTCCAGTCTTTATAACACATGCCAAACTGGAACAGGAGAAGTCTGCTTTGTCTTTATCTGACACAAGCTGTTAAGTGACTATGTGCAGCCACCTACATAAACAAATTACTTGAACTGGTCTTTGCTTTGTTCAGTTTCTGTCAAAGGCATTAAGCCTACTATGGAAGAAAATTACAGCTTTCCTTAAAAGAGGAAGGCACCAGACATCGGTTTAGTGAGGGATCTTTGTGGCTGAGGCATGCGTTGTATATCCATTTCAGGAAATGTGTGTCCTCAGCTAGAATTCTCATCACAAATAATTCAAGCTAAATGAGAACCAAATCTAGCTGCAAAGCTTGGGTGCAGGTAGGAGAGTATCCCACCTCCGAGAGTATTGGAATGTCTCCTTCAAGCTTGTATTGCATACAGGGCAACATGCCAGCACACCCCACTAGAAGGTAAGCATATCCGAACAAAAATTTCACATGCAAAGCCATATTCTCCAAGAGACTTATAGTAAAAACCAGAGAGACTCAGGAAACTAGTTATTTCTCTCTCAGCCTCAGCTCCCAACCCTCTGCTTTTCAGTCTAGCAGCAAGCCATGCATTCCTGCAGGTCGCGTGTGTTCGCTGATGGCCACCATCCCTCGAGCTGTAATTCGAGAACCTGAGCACAGCTGGTGTCATCACTCAATATTGCGCAAGCCCTTACAACACTAAACAAGCTGTTCAGGTGCTGGCAGGAGCCTGGTGTTGGACCTGGATATGCCTGCGTGCAAATCCCACAAGAGATTTTACCCTACTATTGAGTTTTCTCGTGTGTATGTTGATTTTGGTTTTTATGGTATCATAAGATATGATAGTGAGTGTATGGTCTCCCATGATGTTGTTGACTTAGGTTGCTAGGCATTATCAGAAGAATCAAAATTACAATAATTAGAAAAAATACATTTTTAGTCCAGCCCCTCCAACCCCTGTATTTTTAAATGTACTCCCAAGTATATGAGAGGACAAAAATAGATACAATCAGATCCACAAGATCTGGATGCTCAGAAGGCTTCTGCCTTGTTGTGGAGATGCTTCTAGTTTTCTATACAACTGTTCCAAATATCTGCTTTTGAGTTTACTCATTTGTATTTTGTCACAGCAGAACTAAACAGCTGAGTCTGTAGCTTATATTGAAGATTAGGCCAATCAAAGTCATAGCTTTTTTTTTTTTTTTTTTTTTGTTTCCAAAACACCTGATGGTTAGAGCTTTTTGTGGTGATAGAATATATGAAAAAAATAAATTATGTCCCTTTCCCCATCTGAAAGAAACTGAAACCAACAAAAGGCCCTATCCACCCAGATAAAGCTACAAAGCACTCTGAGGGAGATGTCTGCAATTTAAAACTGTTGCTATTTTAGTAGAATAGGTAGAATAAATTCTTATAAGGCAAAAGCAATATGCAAGTTTCCAGCTAGTTCATATATACAAGAGGGAATATTCACATATTTCCACAACAGGACTTTAACTTGGCAAAATGCCTTGATGACTAGACTAGAGGCTTATTTTTGAACTATGTGAACCACTCTTTAATTATTCAAACAAAAATTTGAATGTTTTGATGTACATGGATCTGGATCTACTCTTATCTTTAATTACTAATAATCACTATATTTTCATTCTGTTTCAGTTTTTCAAGTATATCAGTTCATCTGAAAAATAGCAATACACATCCAGTGTACAGTATAGCCTGTGTGATGAGCAGGGTTGTGTTGCGGGAGATAAGGCTAAGCAGCAGCTCCTCTGCACTGCTCCTGAAGTGAGATTTCCAGAACATCCTAGCTCCTACAGAAATCTGTAATTATGCAGTCTCTACCACACTGGGGAAGGGTGGATTGATCATCAGGTTAGTCCAAGATTAATTCCAGGCCAAGCTTTATGTGACAGTTTGGCTTAATGTTTTCTAAAATAACTTCCGAGGACTTTGTTGCACCTACTCACAGGGAAGCAGCCCCTCACCATATCAGAGTGCAGTGCTACACCAGGGCTAGGACTGTGAACACACAAAAGCAGCCATCTATCAGCATCCTCCTACTCCCTTCATTAGGACTCATCTCCTACAGCAGTAGAGGTCAAGGCAGGAACCCCATCCACACAGTTACATCGACCTGTCACTGAGATGTCTTAAAGAAATTCTGATACCATGAATTGAAGCAACTGAGAGAGTCATGGGAGGAAGTCAAGCATATCCAAAACTACACTGTATATTACCTGCAGATGAAAGCACATCTCCCAAACAGCACAGAAGTAAAAAGCTCCAATGCTTTTTGCTTGCAAGCACAAATAGAAAAGGCATCTCTGAGTCATGCCAAAAATACAGTGAAAAAAATAATTTAACTCAGAAAATGAGTTTAGGAAAGTGTGAGGCATCTCATCAAAGGAAATCTGTGTCATGCTATGCAAACTATATTCAGCTCCGTAATACACTTTCAATTTTTATATACTTCTTGACAGGCCATCAATAGCACATCACTGGCGGCAGCAATATTGGCAAAAAGCAACACCTGATTCAGCCCAGTATTGAGTACTGCTCTGCAGCAGCTTTTGTAACTCCCTCTGTACATGTATCACCTTTTAGAAATCCCTTTGCTTGACAAAATCTTTCCTGGCCACATGCTTGTGCTGACCACAATAAAGTCTCAAAAAATGCCTAGCCATTCACAGAATCAAAATTAACAGAACTGCTGATACATAAAGACGGGGAAATGAAGATACACAGGCAAAGAATAGATATCAGAACTGACATAAAATTTGGGGCACACAAGACAGGAAAGGGAATAGGAGTTGAGGAGGTAATGCTGGATTATGAGCTAATTTGTCAACTGTGCTGCAGCATGAGGGAGAAAATGATCCTGTGACCTCACATCTTTGCTTTTCCAGACCAACACAGCTTCACCAATTGCATCTCAGCCACTAGGGACTTGTGCAACTTCTGCTGTTTGACAAGAATCTAGCTGTGCCGATGAGCTGACAAATCCAAAATGCCTCCCGCCCCCAGCCCCTGCTGTGTGCCAAATTGCTATGTGTGCGCTTGTGCACCACTTAGAATCCATCTTCAGTGGTTGCCAAGAATGACCCCCTCCCAGTCTCTCCAGCAGGAAGAAGCAGGGAGAGGGAAGCGGAGGGAGATGGAGAAGCAGAAAGAGAGGGAGTATGCTGTGCATTTAGAAAGCCAACTTTTATTTTTAGAGATGTGAAGTAGTGCTCGAACCCAGCTTGTTTTTCCCCCAAACAGAAAGGATTAAAAATTAGTTAAAAAAACAAACAAACAAAAAAAAAAAAAACCCATCAGATGGGAGCTTGGCATTAGGCAGGTACCCACAAATGCCCCTGGATGATGCAAGAGCCTAGCTGAAGCAAGAAGCAGAATTAAAAATTCCTAAGGAGCAGAGATCAGGACACACAAGCCCCCTTGCAGGTCCCTAAGTGAATGTTCCCATGCACACACACACACACACACACACACACATCCCACCTGCATCCACCCTGCCTGCTCTGCACCAGCCCACTCACAAAGCAGCTCACCCAGCAAACAGGCAGGCTGCCTGCTGTGGCAGAGGTTTTGGGAAAGACCACTTGGTTTAACTCCCTACAGGCACTGTAGGGTGCTACCCCAGACTGCCATTTGGACCTAGATTTAGCGAGTGCTGCAGCCCTACCAGAAGGAGGAGGAAGTGTGTTGAACTGCACCATCTGAAGAGAAGAGGAAGCAGAGATGAGCAGGGGGAGCAGGGAGAACAAGATCAGTGCAAGCTGCTGGCCTCAACACTTGACCGATACAAGCTGCTAGCAAAGCCAGATTGTCAAAGGATGGGACACTCATGACTAGAGATTAACTAGAAAAGGTACATCTGAAACATGCCTGGTAGGAAACAAGATTGTGTTATCATTATCTGAGTACACTTATCTGTCTTTTTTTTTTTTTTTTGCTTTTACTTATACATATTCTTGACACAAGGGAACATGAAAAAAAGCTATTCTGACTGAGATAAAAAATACTTCAAGCCAAGTCTAATTCAATCCTAGTTAATTCTCCATCTCCTGGAAAAGCATGTTTGAGTGGTTTCAAAGATGATTTGGGGGAATGTTAAGACTTTTCTGTCTCAGCTTAAAAGAACATGGACTGGAAAACAACACTAAAAAAAGGAATACATATATCTCAAATTGCTTTTCAGATGCCCACACACTGCACTAGCCTCCAGTTTTGGTAACACAGAATGATTTTCTGTAAATCATGAGTGGCAAGGTGACACTGAAGTCTAGCGAGGTAGCAAAAAAGATGGTTCCACTGCAGAGGTGGTGCCCCTGCACATCGTGGATTGTTTGGCAGAACATGCAGGTGAAATAGCATCCATCTCTGGGTTGGGGGTCCAGCTCTGAAAGAGCTTTAATTTCCAACACCCGCCTCGAATTTCTGGCTGGCACAAATGAAACAGAGCATCAGGAGCTTATTAAAGACGGTTGAGTAGATGCATCATTATGGCTAGTACAGCAATTCCTATGTATTTTCCTGAAATATTCCACTTTTTTTCTTTTTTTTTTTTTTTTATCCTCAATTCTAACCAGCACAAAAGAAAGATCTCCAATGAAATGAACAAGTCCATGATTTTATGGCAAGGCAGACTGGGCTAGACTTTTTCACTGACAGGAACCTTAAAAAGAGCCGGGTGCATGTTTGGAGAAATCCTTCAGAATTTTAACCTCTCATTTGTGAAATGACACTGCCCACAAGTTTATCACTGTCAGAAGCTATTAGCAAGTACCAATATCCTCCAGATGAAAAGCCTCTATATTTTCTCTTAAAAAATGGCAATGGTTTTATATTCATAGTGTTCACATTTGCGTGTTGATTAGCAACACATTTCCAGCTGCACTGAAAATGTCTTCGCAATACAGGGAGGAGAGTAACTTCAAGGCAGCATTATCAGCCAGGAAAGCCATAATTATATTTCACTCAGTCAAGCTCCCCTTTCCACCCCCAAATTATGTGAGGCTCATCCCATTCTGTTGCCAATTCCATCCTTAGCATCACTTACCAAGGCCAACTCACATTCTAGCACTGAGTTCCCCTCTTAGAAAGCTTCCTACTTGCAAGCAAAAACCAGAGCAAAGAAAGATTAGTACCAACTCTAATCCCTATTTCTGATATATCACAATCATTTCCCACTCATTAGCATGACTGCCTCCAGTTTCAGATAAAATAAGACATCCTTATCTCTCTGAAGAAAAACCAGTTTCCCTGATTCACAGTGTTTATTCTGTCATATGTTTATTTTTAGATTGATTTGCTGTAGTGATAATAAATCACTGCCCTATCCCTATCTATATCTGTCACTAATCAGCCTAACTTGCAAGACTAACACTATACTGGACAAATGCATATTATTCTCCTGATTAATCTCCAGCCTGGAATACATCACTGCTGTCACGCTGGTATTCATATCTCATGGCCAGTGATTCCTTACGTGGAATCAGAGCATCTATTTAAATAGTCCTGTATTCTCCTGGAAGCAGACAGCACACACATAATAAAGTTTATTGTCATCCTCCTGCTGAACCTGGTTTTCTTAGTGACTATTTCTGTGAAAATCCCATCTGAAGATTTAACCACTGAAATCACAAGAAAAAGGAGAAACATGAAGAGTAGTTTGTTGACCATGCTCTCTCTCAGATGTTATTAGTTTGTAGACCTTCTGAGCTTTCTCAACAGTGCTGCATAATTTTTTGAGATTGGCACTGCACAAAATAACATCCCAAAATATTGGTTCAAATATGTAGATGCCATTTTTTTTAGTACTGACTGTGAAAAACACAGTTCTAAAGATTTTCAGATGAATGAAAGGGGAAAGGAGGTTGACCAGTGTCAGAGTACTTTCAATCACTGCACTTTTGGTCTCTATTCTCAGAGTTTCAAAAATCAGACAAGTGTTGCATTGTCTGCTCTCACCAGTAGAAACCCATCTGCCAAGTCAGCCTGATTTGTTAAAACAAAATCATGGACCATATTGTGTCATTGCTTTTTATGCACACCCCCCCTCCCCCCAACCCCCTACACCATCTAAATTTCAGTGGCAATGGGAGGGGAGTTCAGCTCTAAAACTGATAGCAGGATACAGCCTGTGGGGTTCTCCATAATGTCTGAAGGTTATACAAAATGGGAAACATTCAGACAAATCTATGAGGAAGCTGGCAATGCAGATAAGGTTTTATTTCCTACTGCATGACTAGACATTTTAGAAACTGCTAGGGATTAAAGATACGAAAAAAAAAGAGAAGAAAACCAAACACAAAAACCAAAAAGCAAATTTCACCCACCTTCTCCTTCCACTACAAACTGGGACACCGGTATAGTTGATGTGTCAGGGAAAGGGACCTTTTAAGGCCAACAGCATGCCCTGACACCCCTTTTGTCTTCTTACACTTACTGAGACGTGAATGAGACCTGCCCATCACAGTCTGGACAGGAGTAGATATTGCTCTGCCTCTGTCTTTCAAGAATTCTGTCAACTGAACTGAAGCACACTCATGTTTTAATAAATAAACACACATATTTTTAATAAAAAAACCACACATGTTTTAATAAATAAAGACAAAAATTTAGGGCTGACATGAGGAACTGGAATAGTCTTTTTTGCATGCATGTGGCAGCCTGGAGCAGTGTGGGGTTACTGCCCCTGAGAGGTCACAATCCTCTCACAGCCCCAGTGCAGGCAACAAGCTCAAGGTATGAGGCAAGCATGTTTCTGCAACTCAGACCTGATCCTTGTACGCTGCACAACCGTAGAGCCACATTTAAGAAAGTAATTGCAAACCAGCTTACACTTGTTATGGTGCCACTAGAAATACAGCAAAGCACCAGCCAGAGGGGAGTGGAACCGAGTGGGGCAGCCTGAAATGCCATGATGGAAAAAAAAACCCAGAGAGTAGCCAGGCTCTCTGAGGATGCTGCCCCTGCCAGCTGCCTCGACTGCCTGGCCAACACTGAGCCTTGAGCTTCTGGCTGAGCATTTAGGAAAGCAAGAGGGCCATATCTCATTACAATTCCTGACAGCAACTGTTTAGCAGAACCACCGTGAAGACCTGGGATGGATGACATACTGATGCTTTAGGAGCAAATAGCTAACTCTTTATTAGAGGAACACCTACTGTATAAGGGAAACAGAGGACTAATAGATCATGGGCCTACTGGTGAGCAAAACCAGAGCTCAGCTTTTAAATTAGACACTGTGATAATCACTCTTCCCTATATTAGACTTTACTTCCCTTGGTCTTTAAATGTCAGTAATAAAGCACTACAGTTGTGGTTGCTGAGCATTATCAATGTATTGATATATATTTGTATTCTTTAATACCTTTTAAACACTACAATATCAATTTATTTGACATCCTCCCATGGCAGAACCACAAATGGATGAACTTTTAGTTCAAAATGGATGATAATGGGGGAAGAGAACAGAATGCAAAACATGAGGCTATTGTGTAGCCTGACAATTTATAACACTACCTGCCTTCTGCTGCCTGGTTCTTTATGTCTGGGTGGGGAGATAAAGAAAAGAAAGATAGTTGCGGGGAGGACAGCTTAATTTAGAACATTGTCACTTGCACCAGCTAAAGTCAGGAGTCAGGTTCTCAATATATGTAACAGGTGCACTGCCTCTGAGCAGATCCACTAATAACAAAATCAATTTAAAATAAAGTCTTTCTAAAACAAAGATGAATGAAGAGAGAACAAACAAAAAAAAAAAATCAGAATGCTTTTTAAGTGTAGGCTGTGACATTTCAGCTGTTTTCGACTGGCCATCAAGACAGAAATTAAAAACACCCCCAGTTTCCAGTCTATGGCAGAGCAGGGGTTTTGTATCTGGAATCTCCTAAGCATCCTTGCACAATAAACATATCTTCTAACTTCCCATGTCAAAAGTCCGTGCCCAGCATTATGGGTTCATATTCCATACTTGGACTCAGATCTAGGCTTCAGCCTGCTGGGTCTGCCTCAAAAACTGTCTAGCAACACAAGAAGGAACAGCTGGAGGCAGCAGGATGCTTCCAGGATCACCCAGCAGACAGGCAGCACAGCCACTCACAGATCATCTCTCCCTCAAATTTACAACACACCAAGCCAAAATGCCTCCAATGACAGAAAGCAATTACACCTTAAGCCCAGGGGTTAGAGAGAATAAAGGCATATCATTGTTTGGATTCAATAATGTGAAATACAGATCTCCCAGGCTGGCTTTTTTATCTTTTTCTGTCCTTTCCTCTCCACACCCACTCGAGGATTCTAGCACAAGATAGGTAGGTGTCGCATTGCCCTTGGCTACAATAGTTTGCAAAGTGTTTTAATGCTCTAAATATGAATGTTTAAGTATTGTCTACCCACAAAGGCACAGAAGCAGATCAAAACTGACATTCATTATGAATCTAACATGGGTAAATATCATCATTTTCATTTCAGACAAAAATGCAGTACCTTCCCTGGCTATGTGCTGTCTTCATGAATAAAAATTCAAAAAATCTGCTTACATTAACATAAAAAAAAAAAAGAAAAAAAAGAGGATGTAGAAGAAATGTGTAAAACATCTACAGAAAGCAGGCAGATCTTGCTCAATTCTTCACTGGCATTAATATCAGTCTGGTTCAGCTGGGCTGAAGCGAGCAGAATTAACAAATATAAAAAGAAAAGCCTTCCCCTCAATTTTAACTGGTCACACAGCCATCTATCTATTGGGTAGAAAAAGGAATGGGCACTAAGTCACAGTCCAGACTGCTATAAAGGTAATAAAAGTGCTGCAAGCTCAAAACTAGAATTCATAAATCCACCATGCATGCACATTTGGAGCTTTCTTTTTCACATCAAATCTCAACAAAAATGGAGAATGCCAGAGCATCAGTGTGATTTGCCAAGAGAACAGAAAGCTTCTAAAAACCCCAAAGTGTTCCTACAAAGCACATTGTCATGACAATGAGCAGCAGTAAGACAGAAAGCATCCACTGTCATCAGCACTGTTCTCAAAATAAAGCATAGCAACAGATTAATTTGCAGGTCAGAGATTATCATTAGATTGGGTAATGTTACTGTGTGACTCTGTCTGGAAGACAAGGATTACAACCAGAACAGAAATTTATGTGGATGATGCCCACTTGAACAGCATCAACATCTGAAGAAAGAATTATTTCTGCAACTGGGGAAAGTCAGTAAAGCAGCATTTTGCTGATTTATTAGTGCAGAGCAATAATGGAATTATATCCTTACCCTATGACACCCTTATTGTAATAGTGACAGAGCTTTTGCTGACCAAAAAGCATTTTGATAGGACATGACAACTTTGAACATTCTTGGACTGTTGGTTTTTTATATGACTTTTTTTTTTTTTACTCTTTTGCTGAAGTAATAACCACACTAAATAAGAGAAAGCATAATTGAAATAATTTCACTTTTGTCTTCTGTTTTTGGACTTAGTTTCCATTGCCTATTTAAACACTTGCTTCTTATCTTTTCTCTCAAATTTTATTAGAACTGTTTTTGCAGAGGAATCCTTTTCCACCTGCAACTGGAGTTACTAACACCCTGTTGGCAGTAACTCAGCCAAAGCAGCACAGCCCTTTTCAGAGGGCTCTGGTGCTGATTCATTTTTTCTGTCAGCTACCACCCCTGCCTTACTATGCACATGCAGCCAAAGGAGGCTGCAGGCAAGCTGTATCTGCTACAGGATCCTGAAACTCTTTTTTTCTATACTGACTACAATTTGAAATAAGCAGAGCTTCCTCGCTTGTCTAAATTCAAGCCATCTCTCACTTCTGCCGTTCTCTCCTATCTCTGCCCTACTCTTCTCTATTTTTTGGAATAATTTTCTTTCTCACTAAATGTCTCCTCCACCACTCTGTTCAACAGTACCACTCAACGCATTTGCTGGATCTCACTTCAATTTTGCAACAGTACGCTTGACAGGATAGTCCCAAACTATGTTGCTAGCTGGTAGTCCAAACACCTTGTAAATGTGGCAAATCCATCCACCAGCAGATCAGGGACCCAGGACCCAAAATGCCCTTGTTAACATTTAAGCAAGAAAACCACTATAGACATAGTAGAATAGCATATCAGATGGGAGCCCAAGGGGTTAAAAGAAGAAAACCTCAACTATTTAAGTGCTATAAGTCCTATAAACTGCATGATCACTTTCCTTTTTTTCTTTTTTTTTTTTTTTTGACACTTGTCTTTTAAAAATATATTTCTGTTTTGACATCCTGGTTCTGAACATATTTCACTCCTGCCAACCCACTGTTTGTGTTTTTGAATAACTTGGAACAGATGAAGTGCTGGTCCAGAGACAAGAAATCCTCTGAACATCTGTCAACCGCTTCAGCACTGAGAGCTGAAAGCACACTCTGCCAGCAGCTCTGCCCATCCTGCTGCACTCAGAGGCTGTGGGAGTTGTTAGGATGCCTTCACAGCCAGGCAGGCAGCAGAGGATGAAGGAAACAGCATGACTCGAAGCTGCAGTGGGTATAGCAGTGGTCTGATGCTCCCAGGGATGTGTGGAATGAGGTAGGGGGAATATTATGAATAAGGAAAAAGTCTTACAGAGGCACTGAAAAGCAGGAGTAGTGCATCTTTTGTAACAGGCAGAGAAAGGAGAAAAGAAAGAAAATTCATTCTCTCACAGAAAGCACATGTGCGATTTATCTGTGATTTTAATGAGACGAAAAGCTTTATGTTGGCAAACTGCACAGATCCTTTACTGTGTGCCTTCAAGGGTCTCAACCCCTCCTAACCAAACCCTAAGCCCTCATGGAACAAAAAAAAAAAAAAAAAAAAAAAAAAAAAAAAAAGGCTTGGCAAAAATAGCAACTAAAGAACTAATGAGGAAAGAGAAAGAATCTAGTGTTGAAAAATGGAAAGGACCCATCTGGATGATGGTGGGGAGAGCACCCTGGCATGTCCCATGCTCATCTTCAGGGCGTTGGTGGACGCTGACCAGCAGTTCTGTGCCTGGAACTGGGGGTGAGGATGAAGTGAAAGCAGGGCTCATGGTGCTTGGTGTCTCCTTCTCAGGCTGCTGCCTCCTCCTGGTGCCATGGATGGCCAGTGTGGGCAGGGCCAGGAGGAGCTGGAGAGCGAGGTTCTGTGACTTGATGAACCCAAGGCCAGGCTCTTTCAAGAGTTCCTGAGCTGTGAAACTGCAGGCAGGGCCTCATGTTTAGGGAACTGAATACGGCACCATAACCAAATGCAATGCTCATTTAACAGGTTTTTGTACCCATTTCTGTAGCCCAAGAACCTCCACAGTTTCTGAGGTTGTACTCAAAGACAGAACCCTTCTGCAGGGCTGAGGGGGCAGATGTCCAGCTCAGGTGCACTCTCCTTCTTAGATGTGCAAAATCACCGGTGATGTCTGGAACCATTCACTTCCAAAAAGCCAAGAAACAATACTCTGTGTCAAGCTTTAGCTGGATATCTCTAAAGCTTTGTCATACTCTTCTTTTAAATCAGTGATGCCTTGTGCAGCAGCAAATCTGTTTAGCATCTAAAATTCATGGATATAACTAAGAATTTCAGCTAAGCTCAGTTTTTGTGGTTGACTCAATGAGTCTCACCACTGTTTGCCTCCTTTCCTCAAGTCCTTTTCCAATGCCAAAACTTCTCAGTGACACCAACAGGGGCCACCCTCATCCGCACAGTCTTACACACTCTCACACACACTGAGGCTTCAATCCACCCTGAAGTATTAATGTAATATATCTGTATATATAATTAACCTTTCCTCATGCACACCCAAGCTAAGAAACCACATCTAAAGACCAAGAGATACACAGACATTCAGTGAAGGCATAGTTTCCTGAGGATGACTGTCGTGTGACTCAGTGCCTGTGTTGGAAGGTTGGCACAGCAGGCAGGAATCCTGACCTGAACTCATCAAATGGCATTTCTCAACAAAAATGTGTCGACAGCAGTGCTCTTCCAACAAAATGGGATTTGCTTTCTTTTCCATGCATTGTATTTTGACATCAACTCTCCATGGGGCAAAAAGCCTCCAGAAGGTTTCCTGGCTTCTCAGGAGATGCCAAGAGACTTAGGCAAATTTAGAGTTTCCTGTGAATGACAGGTACAATCCATATAATTACAAAGCAGTGATAAAATAACCTTGAAAGACCGTTTAGAGTTACAGCCTTGAAGAAAATAGAGTAAGCATGATGGAGAATGTTCTTCTGGAAGGCAAAGTCATTCCCAAGTTCTTTAGCTACATTAGTTTGCTTGTTTGTTCACAGGAACAGCTAAGGTGTCTCACTGAGTGAAACACATTTTGTCCCTGAAGATAGTGGCACTATGTGATCCCTGTTGCTTAAGAAATGAGACAGCAGAGAGCAGCAGGAGACATGGATAAAATCATGACACTCAATATTCAAATTCATCAGAAATCTGAAATTAATGAGTAATGCTTCAACCACATTAGTCTTGGAAAGAAGTGACAGGCTTCGACTTTTATCATCTGTAACTAACACTGTTTTATCTGCATCTTAGTTATCATAGAAATTTTCCCAAAATCTCCACAGAAATTAACAAATTAAATGGTATTTCTGTATGCAAAAGAGTTCAATTTTTTAGGACAATTAAAATAATATATTAAAATAATATATTAAAATAACTTGAATGGCAAGCAGCACGGCTTCATACCTTCATCAAGCAAAAGCCTACATTTTGATAAAAGTAAATAGAACATTCAAAAGTGAAGTTAAACTAAGGGAAACACAAACAATTAAAACCTAAAAATAAATCCTTGGATGTAATGCCTATTTAAAAAGACAATAATAGTTAGATGGCTGTTTTGTTTGGTTTCTTAAATTAAATAAAAGTGTCTCAATCTTTGTGAAAGAAAAGCCAAAGTAAAATGTAGCTGTCCCCTGGTTAAAATAATTTAACAGTTGACAACAAAAAACCCCTGGGCTTGGGTGTCAGGGTGACTCTGAACCAGATGCATGTTGGGAAGCAATAATTCAGTGTAAAGCATCACAGAAACATAGAATTGTGAAGGTTGGAAAAGACCTCCAAGATCATCGAGTCCAACCATTAACGCAGCAGCACCATATTCACCACTAAACCATACCCCCAAGTGTTGCATTCACAACCTGTTTAACACTTCCAGGGATTGCTATTCCACTGCTTCCCTGGGCAGCTTGTTCCAATGCCTGACCACTCTTTCAGTGAGGAATATTTTCCTAATATCCAATCTAAACCTTCCCTGAAACAACTTGAGGACTTTTACTTTCATCCTGTCTCTTGTAACCTGGGAGAAGAGATCAACCCCCACCCTCTTAGGAAGCTGTGGAGATCAATAAGGTCCCCCTTCACCTTCCTCCTCTCCAGGATAAACAACGCTAGCTCACTCAGATGCTCCTCATCAGGCTTGTGCAATAAACCCTAGATCATGCTAAGGCAGGAACTGAATTCTACTCTTAGTTCTATCACAGACTCATCATCAGACCTTAAATAGGACATATTCTTTGTGACTCAGTTTCCCCAGCTGTACAGTATGAAAGATAGACCTTTGATTCTGTAAAGTGTTCAGGCATATGAATGCATATTTTAATGTTAAGTTCAGCACTTCCTAAACCCAAATAACTTCTGCTACCCAAAGTGGAAGCTGTTGGCGTGTGGAAGAGTACAGTATTGGGCTCTGAAATACCAGTGTGAGCTCCCATTCAGTTTTCATGCACCCTCTGCTCCAGTAATCAGTGTGTAAGCTCCCTCCAACTCGCATTTCATGAACAGAGAGTATTATTTTTTTTCAAGTAATTTCTTTTCCTTCTGACTGAAAGAGCCAGTAACTTTTCCTTGTAAGTACCAGTGCTTTGGTCCTCTTGTGCTTTGGAGATTTAGTTTTCCATGTGTGGTGTGAATTCAAAGCTGTGGTCTAGAGGAGCAAACTGCACTTAAGACAGCGGTTTGACTGCTGTAGCTTGTTGAGGAATCAACATGCAGATCAGCCATGTGGCTTATCACAACTTGCAATGCTCTCTGGTATTTAAAGACAAAACTGGGCAGTTGTTTAAAGTGGTGGTTGGGAACACAGCTAAGTAACTTCTGTCACCCTTGCAGATGTCACTGGGTGTGTGACACTAGACAGATATAAAGACCAGGCAAAGCTTAGTCATCTATTTTTAAGGCATAAGAGATGTCTTAAAATATTCCTATGCCTCTCATAAGTCACAGATATCAGTTTTGACCACGATGTAAGTGGTAGACAAAAGCTCTAGCTGCACAATATCCTCTCTCTTCACCCTGGCAAGGAACCTACCTTGGTAGTGATCTCCTTGGATGGAGCTGATTGAGTCCCGGCAACAGAACAACGGGTTCAGCATGAAGTTTAAGTTGGCAAAACCCACTGATATAAGCATGAGAAGCCTGGACCTATGTTGCAAGAGACTGCCCAGCAATCAGCAGCATTGCAGAAATTCATTCTTATTTTTCAAGCCTTTGTAGTCCCCACTGATGTTGCACAGCAACTCACATGTGCAGGAATATTTATTATCCAAGTTCATTTATTGTCCCTGCTTTTTCTTGCCCTGTTACTACTTTGCTTTCATCAGCTGAAGTGTTTGAGACCTCTCAGTCTCACTGCTGCATGCACCTGTCAGCTCTCTAACCTGTCATTGTTTTGACATATTCTAAGAAAGACTTTATGTGAGCATCTGGATAAATATAATTCTTTCCACACCTGTGGGAAAATGGGAGTCTTCCTCTGGCCATCTGTGGGCACTGAAGGGTGCCTGGGTTTTCAAGCAGAGGAGAAGTGTACGTGTAAAGAACAATGCTGCAGGAAGTGAGAAGGCTAGAAATTATTCTTCCAGTGGCACTAGAAGTACATACATTTATGCACACAATCAGTTTGCAGGAACATTAAATCATGCACTGCATTATTTTTTATGTGAAACTTCTGTGTTACACATTATGCTCTATGTTCCTGAAAGTAGTTTATGACAGGACAAGAATTACTTTAGGCAAACACTCCGTAGGAAAAGCAGAAAACATACCATTGTTTCAGATCTTGATTATGCAGATTGGCTTCTCTAGTAAGGAAATTAACTCTATGCCACAGCTGTGGGGACTAAAATTACAGAACAATTGATATTTTGAAAACTTTGAAAATCTGCCAAAGGAGAAAATTATACGATTGAACAACAGCTTTTACAGAATCAAAGTTAAATATTTCACTAATGAATTTGTTCAGTGTTTTGTTTAAAAATTTAATAATTGACTTTATTGTGATAAACCCAACAATTTATCCAACCACATATAGTTTAGGAATTCCTGTTAAAAACAAATCATAAAAAGTCATTGTTCACTTTCCAGGCCTAGTACATAAAGCAACCTTTTACTGCATGATTTAAAATGTTCCTTTAAATTTTTTCCTGATCATTTTGAGTTCTATAACACATTTGTTCTGGGAAAAAAAACCCCAAAACAAACACAAGACCAGACACAAGGAGGAAATGGAGGAACCTTAGCAAAAAGTAGAGCCGAAAGTGGAAAAAGTATTTTGAATATTTTTGAAGGATTTGGGATCCTTACAGATTCTATCTATTAAAAAAATGACTGTTACTAATAGCCCCAGGATTTTGCCTTGGTACAGTAAGAAATTTCTATGCTTCAAATCCCTGAAAGGATGGCAGCAAGATGCGATGACTGATGGTGAGCAGTGAGAGCAGGGCAGCCAGATGAAAAGCGGACTGTAAGCCCTTTCCCAGACACCCTGGGGACTGAGCAATCACCAACAACCCAGAAGCTACAGAGACACAACTCGATAAAGAGTTTCAGTAAACTGGCTTCCAGATATCAAATCTGCTGATATGGGTATGATTCACACCCATTATACTTGAATTATTCCAAGCTCCTCCAAACTGCCATCTCAAATGTCATTTCCATCAGCTTGGTCACTCATTTTTAGCATTATTCCTTCACTTCCTCCAAGCCCAACAACACAGTGAAATAAATGTGCTGCATCCAGGCTGTTCAGGTTACAAAATAACTGACGCCAGCAAGGTCAGTCATATAAATTCACCACAAGATTGCTTTGAAAGAGACTCTTGCTAAAGGATTCAATAGCTAGATAATCACCTTGTGCCAGCAAAGGGAAGAGAGAAGGAAATAATTATTTCATTTTCTATTACCACTTCTCTTCTCTTATTTATGGGGAGAAGATGGGAAGTTCTTGCTATTCACAGTAACACAGAAATTAAGCAAAAATAGTGTTATGTTTAACCAAGCAGAGCAGTTGTCAACTCATATCATTTAGTCAATCATTACTGCAGCTACCATAACCATAAACCAGCACTGTACAATCTAGGACAGCCGTGCTCTCTTCGCTGCTAATACTACAGGCAGTGACTCATACCATAAACCCATCATTCATTACAGAGAACAACTGAGAGATTCTTCCCCTAAGGAGGCCCAGATTACTTAAATCCAAAATGCCATACCCTGTCAACACAGGTGTACAGGAGAGAAGCTCATTTACTGGCAGGCTGGGAGATATATAGAAATAGTCACTGGCCAAAGTTGATAATCAGTTAAAAAAAAAAAAGAAACACAAAAAAACCCAGAAACCAACAACCAAGGTTTGGTGCTCAGTTGATAGAAAGTTAATAATAATTCTCCATTTGTTTCATTGGGGCTATGCTATTTAAGTCCTTCAGAAGATAAATTGCCTTATGCATAGCTTGCAGACCATTTAGTGTGTGGGCTCTACAGCCACAGAAAAGCATTTGTAGGAGGCTCTTGCTGTGATGTTTCCAGTCTCTCCTCCCGTAATTGAAATTCAGCACTTGGCACAGAGATGCAGGGAGGCAGGAGGTCCAACATACAGCAAGCATCTGGAATGACTGACTTCAGTTATACAGAGGTTTCACCTACCACTGAACTCAGACTAATTATGTGCATTTATTCTTCATACCAACAGATCCCTTTAGCATTGAACCTTTCAAGTGTTGGTGTCAAGCACATCATTTAAGTGAGAATTTGCTGAAAGGCAAGCAGGTTTATTCTATGATGCCACTCTGTACAAGGAAGAAGTGAGGCTGGAACTGGAAATACCTGCAGTACTGTACACTGCATTTGTCCTGATTCAAGCTCTTCTTGCTATTTTTTTTCACCCATCTTTTTCTCCAATCAAAGAAATATGAAAAACTTACAGAGCACCTGTTTAGTTACTTGCACTTTGTCCATTTTAAGTTGAAGCAGAAAAACACTTCCTGACCCAGACATATAAATGACACCATTATCTAATGAACTGTTGCAGAACTCATTTGAATGCAGCTGACTTTGTGAGGAACATGAATCTTCCAGTCATTTAGACAGGAGTTGTTCAGGATAGACAATATTAATTTAGGGATGAATCATTATGTTCAATACCAGTCTGGGGCCTAATGATTTGATTCAAATTAATTTAAATCACTGGAGAGAAAAAAAAATACTGAAATTACATATATAGCAGAATATCAAAACAATCTTTCCCGTGATCCAAAGCATTTATGTGCTGTCATTGCTAGGCTGAAATTTCCTTTTTCACATCACACTGTATGTGCACAGTCTTGCTGAAGTGCAATGGTACAAAATTCATTGGCTAGAGCATCCCCATAGCTCCCCTGAGACAGAGAGATCTGGGGTTCAGAAAGCTTTAAAGTTGTATAGAGAAATAGTTCTGCCACTCCCTGATGCAGGTGATATTTTGGAGTAGGCAAAAAGAAAGAAAGGACTGGCAGAGAGTCAAATGGCTAGCTGAGCCCTGATGTTAGAGAAGGGAGGATTGAAGGGAATAAAACAAAGGTGAGAGTTGTTTTTCTTTTTTTTTTTTTTCTTTTTTGGCTAACACAATGGAGATTTGCTTTTAACAGTTCACTACAGAAACAAGATAGCCTTGGGTTGTCTTCACATACATCAGGCCAAACAGAGCTGGGATCTGCTACTCAGATATATTTGCTCCATTTACACATTTGTGGAGAACTCATTAGGAAGCCTGAAAGTGAGGTGAAACTTTCCATGCTTGAAAGCTGAACTAAAATCAGCAGATTATTTATTTCCAGAGGTAACCCTGTAATGGATAAAAGGAAAGAAAGTTCTGGGTTATACTTCCTTGTAATGCTTTTTCCCCCTGTGTCTTTGTCTGTTGTGTTAGGGCAAAGTCAGCCATGTATTGGCATCCAGCAAACCAGGGAGCAGAGCAGGATCAAAGCAGTGCATTGGATTTATACAGCACTTTGGGCAAGGGTTGATCTAACTATGTGAAACAACTACCAGGAGCCATATCATGTGATGCTCACCTGTAGCAAATGTTCAGTAGCACAGCCTATTTTTGAGAAGTTGTCTCATGAGTGCTTTGATCATAAGCTGCTGAAGAATACTTTATTCTCCTCTCCTTTGGAAAACCTTGAGGACGGATTACTTCTCTGTTTAGCTCTTAAGAGATCATTGATAATAATTTAGATGGAGGTGCAACAGAGAAATTCTTTACTGTTCTGCTTTTGCAAATTGTAAAGGAGCCTTTAATTACAAGCTTGCTCACTTGCATTTTAAGTACGGGATTAAATGCACAGCACCTTAGTGAGCTGGTGCCTTTGCATGCTGAGCCCCTGGACTGCCACACTCCTGGATTCTTGAGTGACTGGTGACCTGTTGATACAGGAAATAAAGCCTTTGTTCCCCATGATACAGCAACCTGGACTCAAAACCCAAAATAACAAAATTAGGGGACTAAAATTACCTGTAGTTATATAAACTGGACTGTAGAAAATAACACAGGGTTGTGATCAACAGATTTGCTTTTGTTGCTTATTCTGTTAACAGGTTGGGGAGTGAGGGCAATTACTAACTCAGTCACCTTTCTGCATCTCTGCTTCACTCTCTGTAAAGTAGAACTCATGATATTAATTTATTTTGCAAAATACTGATAAGAAATGCCATGTAAAATCTTCTCTGGCTACACATAAATAAGAGACAGAATTTAAGATTAGCCCATATTCAGGCTGACTGGTGACAAAATACAGTATTTTAACAAAAGTCTCCAAAGATAAACATCCACAAAATAAATTTACTGTAGCATATATTCCCCTACAAAAAGTTGACTTTGAAATACTTGCTTACACGTCACTGTTTGCACTGGCTTCTTCACTTGGGAAATTTGATTTTTGACACTAGTTCTGCTGCATGACTTTCAACCCTTCAGGTTCCTCCTTTGCTGCAAGCTGGTCATCACTTCCAGCCTTAGCTTGTGCAATGTACAAAGGGTTTGCATGCCTCACTGTGTTCATTGAGGCTTCACAGCTCTGATTGCAACTCCTGCACAATTTCTGAGGAAAAGAAGAATTACCTAAGCCTGGAACTCAGGGTCTGTCCATCTCCACACAAAAAATGCTACTGCACAAACACTGTCTGTGGCTGCATGATCCATGGCAGTCAGAACAAGAGATTTCATAACCATCTGATTTTTGTTTTCAGTAGCCTGTATCCAATTCATTAGAAGAAGCTGGTAAATGTCAGCTCTACCAACAGGACAAAAAATGATTCAGTCCTCTCTATATAATCTGTCTAATAAATTCAATAGGTGTCACTTTTGTGGAAGGGTCTATATACCTCAGCAGTAATTTGTCACCAGGAAACAGTTTCAGGGCGTTTCACAGTTGTGTGTCAGTGTTCATTTCAGGCCTTATCTTCAATGAACATTTCTTGCTAAGAGCAATTAATTCCTTGCATCTGTCACTATAGGAACAAAGCAAAAGCACTTTATGCAGAAAGCCCATTATTCAGTACATTAGGTACTGATATGACAGTTCTCATCCCACAGTCACATACAACAATAAGTCACCTTACTTATCACTAAAATTTACAAAATTTAATATTATGAGGATATGTGTTTTCTTTCTTTTTTAAAATTATTTTATTTTTGGTAAAAAAACCCCAAACAAACAAACAAACAAAAAGCTTTGAAATATAACCCTGGTTAAATAAAACCAAAAACCCACAACCCCAAAAAAAAAACTCCCACCCCTCCAGTAAATGCTGCATCAGCATTTCAATTCAGGCAAATTTGAAATGCAATTATAAGACTAAAAAAAACCCAAAAAGCATAAAGTTTATTAAGGGGCAAAGACTTCTTAACTACACCAAAGTATACTGGAAATTATTTAAAATCAGCAGGTCTGTCTGCAGCATGATTTTTGCTCCACTCTGACACCTCAATCTTAGTCTGCCCTCAAATATAATGGCCTAAATATATTCCAAAATCAATATAGGTTGTTGTGGACAACTTTTCAAAGGACATTATTAGATACTGAAAATTCAGTTTTAACACCTCAAGAGCAGAGGAAAGAAAGGAAATGGAAGAAATGCCAGGGAAGAAAAGCAGACAATTATTTGCCCATCTGATGTTTGCTGCAATGAGGAAGAACCAGGGAGATTCATATACAGTATATTTTCAATCCACTGGAGGAAAATGAAAAATGGAGGAGGAAAAAAAATTATATTTATTCTTTGTGATGTGAGTTACTGGTTTCCTGAAATATTACCATATTGTACAAACTGCTAGGGGATGAAATTAAACAACCACAATAGCTACATTATGCACCCTGAATATTTGGAGAAAATATGTATGCACAGAGCAGTCACTGAAGTAAGAGAAGCAGTTTATTCAAGCTGCATGTTGCATTCATTTCTCTCAGTGATGCCAGAAAATATATTAATTCTTAAAACATGCTTGCTAATCATTTTAAGCAAACACTGGAGAAAACTCAATTGGGATGCATTTAAGCAGGCACCACAGGAAGCTCATTGTGGGACAAGCTCACAAAGAGTCAGAGTTATTTTCATCTGTTTTGAGACAGAATAAACAACACATGACGCACAAGTCCAGTCAGAGGCAACCAACACAATATAAATTGCAGATCATCACAGTGTGAAACCCCTCCTTTGCCATAAAGATACCAGCTGCTAACACTAGAAATGTGATACAGGACAAGCTATTCCACACACCTCAGAATTAAAGATGCTCATTTTCTTACAGGTTTGTGCCATACGTTTGAGGTGCTGCTGCAAATCTACCTTACCAGTCGAAGCCTGTCTTGCCTGTCTCCTGCTCCATGGCTACACATTCCTCCTTTCCCACCTCCATGTCCTGTAAACCCCACATTGTTTTGCAGATCTCTCCTACATCTCCCAGCTAAGGATTATGCTTCAATATATAATGTTGTTATCAGATTCAGACTTTGTTTGTGTGTGGCAGGCATATTGGTTTAGGCTTTTTTCCCCTTTATTAGGCACTAACAAGACCTTTCCTTTTTTCTTAGCATCGAGTTTCATTCAATACATAGGAAACTATATTTTTGAGACATCCCTATGTGTATTAAAGGTAGTGAAAGTCTAAAAGAGTTTCAGAAAAAAAACAATGGTCCTAATTGGAAACCACACAAAAATGAGCTAGAAAACCATCAGTGAGCTACAGCCATTTCTAGCTTAATTCTTGGATCAAAACAGAAAGATACAGTCAGTGAAAATTGATCTTACATCATTAATTTCATATCAGTATCTGCAACCAGGCTGGGCATACATACATACAACTTAAACTATGCCAGTTTTCATTAATTAAACCAGCTTGTTTTTGCTTCCATACAAGGTCTTAGAAGAGCTCAGACTTTGCAGGCTGGGATGAGCACAGGTACCCTGCACCACAGCCTTCTCACCAGCTGTTCCCCAAGGCCACACAGACTTCACCTCAAGTGTTTATATGTACAGTCTTCAAATACCTCCATTCACCTGCTTTAAACCAAAGAAATAAAGTCAAGCAGCTCTAAACCTCTTTGAGAAAAACAAACCACTTGGAAATGTTGGGTTTTCATCAGTAATATTCCACTCATCTAGTAGAAATCTACTAGTTAAATGTAACTGTTTATTAGATGCAGCTGTGGAGGGTGGTTTTCACATTTTTTTCAATACTAGAACTCTGCTCTGAATTAGCAAAGGCCACTGAATTTTTTCTTAATGACTAGCATTTAGTCCCTGAAGCACTGTGCTGTTGTTTCTTTCCCTCCTATTTAAGTTTCTAAAAAATATTTGAACTCTAAACAAAGGAGGAATCGCTGTGGGGTTTGCTGAATTTCCACTGGTTTTTAGCTGCCTCTATTTCTTTAGCTAGCTCCTGAGTCACTTCAGAAATATCCCCTGTTAGAGTCCTTTGGATCATGTGACCACAGCCGCAAAGTGAGATGTTTTTGTATTTTCAGGGAGGTTTCATCCATTCCAGGTTCAGGAAGTGCTGTTATTTCCTTTTTGCCTTTATGCTTTCTCATACATTCGTATGTTTCTCAGTCCTTTGCCTCTCCAGTGCCACAATTCCATGAGAGCTTCAGCACAGGCTGCCTCACATTTTGGGCATGATCCTCTTGCCTGATATACCAAGGAATCAACTCGGCTGGCATCTCTAGGTGTTACTGCTATGGACACCACCCAAAGGAACATTGATGCAGAAGTGCAGCTTCTATCATTTAGAAGAGAGTTTTTTAAGGGCACAGAGAATACAGTGGCATTTCAGCTACTTGGAAACCAACATATTTTTAGCCTAATTTAATTGGAATTTTTTGTTAAATTAATATGCTAGTTTCCAAATGTCTGGAAGAAAAGGATTATTTTCCAAGCCAGTCAGAATATTTCTATTCATCACATTAATTCATGTTTTCTTTGCTGAGTTAATATCTTGTGATTCTTAAATGTTCTAAATTTTAAAACTCATTTGTCTGCCACTTCATGTGCCGCTGAATTAGATTTCTAGTAGCTTTAAAATCCAGAAAAGGGCTGTTGTTTCACCAATACTTTACTGTCTATTGTTTAAATCCAATTATTTAGTATTCCTGGAACAAAGATAATAGATTTACACATATAGCAGTTGCTTTATAGTTATCTCCTTAAACTTATTTTCATTATCGCCTTAGCATTCAACAGTCACTGTAAAGCCATTATCCAGTCACAGGTTTATAACACATAATTTGATTAAACATATTACAAAAATATTGAAAGGGGCATTTTCCATCGTGCTTTACCAGAACAATGAAGAGATGCCATTAACAACAATTCCCTCCTCACAACTATTCGCACAAAAACGTTCTTTGTTTGCAAAGCTTCTTTGTCCTGTGATGCTTAATTAAGGATATAATGGAGAATATTATAGTCATTTTAGAGTCATTTGGAAGTAATGATGCCTGAGGCCAAGCATGGAGTTCTGTTTAACTCAGCTAAATGTAGAAATGGTGGCAATGGCCATTAAAGATGGGCCCCATTGCTATCCAAACTTTGAGAAATAACTTGCTGTTCCCTTCTCCTCCCCTCTCCCCCAGTGCTACACTTTTTAGTTTCTTGGGTGCCATGCCTATCAGCATCATAAAGTTGCATTTTGTAACAGTTTATCTTTCTCCTTTATTAAACAGCATGCCTTGAAATCATTTCATGTTAGCACAAAATTCCCAGAGGCATGTAACTCCCACCACAGGTCGTAGCTGCATCTATTGAGTTAGTCATGTGGATCACAGAGGCACCATTGCTAAATAGAAAGATGTAGAGGTGAATTTAATCCAGACTTGAATAGCTAATTTCCATGAAGACTTACTGCAGTTTTATGGGCTTTCAAGAGGAGCGCTCACCATCTCAGTCTGGTATCAAGGAAGATCAGGGTGGGGTTGTTATACCTCGAGATCTCTTGAGGTTAAGAGGAATTATTTTTCATATGCACAGTCTTAATATAAAGGTTTCTAACATATATTTTTCACTCAAAGCATGCTTTCATAAATGGTATTTGGACTGTAGTAAAATAATGATTTTTCATTAGTATTTTACAGAGACACTATGCACCTCAGATTAACATGTGGAAAATAAGGTACTTCTAATGGAGATTTTGAATTTGTCTCAAAATCAGTTTTATCAATTTTCTTAACAATGTATGGAATCAGAATAAAAACCTTAAAAATGCAAGTCTGGTCCCACAGGAGAAGGAGTCCTGGACTGTGGTGAGTCAGGTTAGATGCTGGAGCAATGAAAGACGGTCCACACTCTAAAATATTTACTTAAATCCAAGGGAGATCTCTCCAGTGTAGTTCATGTTTCTCACTCATTTAGCTTCTCCATCAAAACTGGTACATTTTGGTGCATAAATCTGTGCACTGTGAGCTGGACTGTTGCCCTAAACTCCCATTCCCCAAGGCAAGGCTGCCAGGCACAGAACAGCAAGATTCACTCTCTTTTTTCTACTCCAAGAGTTAGTACCTCCTGAAATCTTTTGTTAGGGAAATAGTACGTGCAATGCGCCCACTTGAAACCTTAAATGTAGAGAGACAGGGGTGTTGGAAAATTTCTCCAAATCCTTTTCCACAGGTCGGCACATTAATATTATCAGCAACTCAGTGACACAAGCAGGAAAACCTCCAGAAGTCTCTTTTTTTCAGGTAAGTCCTTAACCCCTCCAACATTTTGTGCTGTGCAAAAGTGAAAACGTGTTATTTATCTGTCACTCCCAAGCACAAGTTTCTAGATTAATATCCCCAGCCTTCTGGACATGCCAACATGAGGTGAGCTTCTGCCTAGCACAGCTAAGGCTCAAAGTGAATGGTGCAAAAGGAACAAATTTCATCATAACTCTGGCTGCTATATATTTTTCTACCTATCCTTATTGATCAGCTCTGAAGTACTCTCCCTCAAAGCCGTGTATTCATTTCAATTTTATATTTTTTCAGTTTTTTCCTTTTTTGCCCCCACAGACTGGAATATTTCTTCTTAGGCTAAAGAAATAACAAAAAAATTATTTTGGA
>WEKY01060931.1:0-12006 GCA_013390045.1 Picathartes gymnocephalus | reverse complement strand
GAAGGGGAAGGGGAAGGGGAAAGAAAGAAAAAAGATTTCTGGGCTACTTTGAATTCTGCTATAAAACAAGTAACAATTTGTCTTTTTGTGAAAATGCAGTTGAACACTGAGAGCTTATGAAGTCGAAGATCAAATGACAGGGACTAATTCAGAATGTAAGGGTTTCTTAGAAACCTCATGGATTCTTAGAACCTCATGGATTCTCATGAAACTCTTCTTTCTTTCATATATTTAGCTTGACCTATATTCTTTGTTAAAATAAAATCACAGAATTTAGTATTTCAAAATGTTTTGTTTTGCTCCTTTCAATACAACTCTTATTAAAAATTTCTTTTCACAGGAAAGTGCATGGATATGTGTTCCCAGTATTTCCAGTGGCTGAGTAACATACAACATGGGATGTTATTCAGAGAATCTTGTGTTAAAACATTTAAAAATTGATTTTACATCCACAGAGGGTGTGTTACATACACATCCATACCTTGGAGGGTATTTTATATCATGTTGCTGTGAATGAGCAATACCATGGGAAACTCAGAGATTGAGAGTTCTAAACTTCTGGGTTTGGGCTTAATCACTCAAACCTGGGCCAGTGGGGCTGCACTCCTGCCCTCCACAACGCCTCTCTGGGCTCATTCCTCATGGAAACTGAGGTCATTGTGGGAGCAGAGCCAGCAGACAAATGGCACACAGGCTGATGCTCACAACCAGCACCCACAGGCTCTTCAGTTCAGAGTGGGATGGGCTGCACAGAGGGAGATGCAGCAGTGACCTCCCTGGTGGAGAGCAGCCACACAGACCTCCATGCTAGCCTGGGCCACCATGAACATCATGAGACCCTGCCTGGACTACTGCGTCCTGCTCTGGAGCTCTCAGAATTAGAAGCACATGGACCTGCTGGAGTGGGTCCACAGGCTGTGGAGATGATCACAGGCTGGAGCGCCTCTGCTATGGAGACAGGCTGAGAGAACTGGAGTCGTTCAGCCTGGAGAAGTGAAATCTCCAGGGAGGACTCACTGCCCTTTCCAGCACCCAAAGAGGGTTCCAAGTGAGCTGGAGAGGGACTCTTGAGAACGGAACGTAGGGACAGAACAAGGGGGAATGGCTTGAAACAGAGACTAGCTCTAAATTATACTTAAGGAAGAAATTATTTCCTGTGAAGTTGGTGAGGCACTGGCAGAGGCTGCCAAGAGAAGCTGTGGATACCCCATCCCTGGAAGTGTTCAAAGCCAAGGTGAATGGGATTCTGAACATCCTGGAGTAGTAGAAGCTGTCCCTGCCCACAGCAGGGGTTTTAGAACAAGATAACTTTTAAAAGCCCCTTCTAAGACAAACCATCCTGTGATGCTGTGATTCTATTATTTGTCCCAGTGATAAATAATACAGAGAGCACAAGGCATCTAAATATAGAGACGCCACAGCTACTAAATTGCAGTGTTCAGAGAGGAGCAGCTGAGACGCATGTGAGCAAGGCCGGGCCCCAGAGATGCTCATGGCAATGGAAACAGTTGCCATGGAGACCACAAAGAAAGGCCGACCAAAGGATTTACCAATAAGCATCAGTCGAAGGGTGCCTGATGCTGAATAATGCAGGGTGCTGCCACTGCAGCCCCAGCGCTGTTTCGGAGCCCAGAGAGAACTGAACATGCACCTTTTGGTTTGCTGTGCTGCAGATGGTGCCCAGTGCTTTTTTATAGGCACTTACAATTAACAACACCAAACAAACAAGCAAAAGATCAAAACAAGATTTAAAAAGGGAGCAACAGCAATAAATGGAGTTAAAACCCTAAAATTGAATGGTTCCCCTTGGCTGTGCTGCAAGGAGGATTTCTGCTGATGTTATTTCCTAGCATTTAGCTCACAGAAAACAGTCTTGACATGAGGAGAGAAGGAAAATCAATAATGCTTGATCATTGGAAAGCTAAAACCATTAGGAGCACATGAAAGACTGGAGTTCTCATTAAGGCAAGTATTGCTCCTCCCTATACATCTGCTTCTCTGTTTTGCAGTTTCAAGGTCACATGCAGTGAAAAGCAGCACAGCACCATTGAGCCAGTGCTGGGTTTTTACTTGGGCCAAAATCAGTCATTAATATAAAATACAACAATAAAATCCCATGTGACAAAATAAAAGAAAAAAAGTATCACCAAAGCCTCTTGTATGCAGCAAGGTAAATAGTGTTTTGTGAGACATAAAAATAAGAAGTTCATTTTACATGATAACTGTTCTACACAGCATTATTACTAGTTAGGATGCCTAGAACAGAGTTATATCCCTGTTTTTAGGAGGTTGTCATAGATGGGAGGACTTGGAGGATATCTTTTGGCTTTACCTGGAATAAAGTCAGTGAAAAAAGAGAAGCTGCTGCTTTCACAGAGAAAATGGAGATGTGGAGATTTTTCTGCTGAACAACAAATATTAATTCTACTTAATTTGTATTGTATTATCCATAGCACTGCTTTAAAATAGGTATCCACACAGCTTTTCACAGGAACATACAAGTGCCTACAAGGCTATGAAATACCCTGTCAACTAAACACATGACAGAAAATGTGTTTTCTATTTTAAAAATACACATACACAAAAGTAATTTATGCATAACTTAAGCCAGAAAATTAAATCAACAAGATATCAGCGCTTGACTTCCCTGTATTCCTTTGAGAACAGTCCATGGTAACTCAACAATTCTTTTTAGGGTATGTACTACTGTAGCAAAAGCACATGTGCTAAAACTTTTGAAGCAGGAACTTTCAGACTGTCCTTTTCCGTACTAAGTCACTTGTTGATTGCAAAGATACCAAACTAAAGGCTTTGGTTGGGCTTACATGGGTATAACCTCTAGCTTGAAAATTGAGTTGGGCAATTACAATTGCTTCATAGCCCTTTGCTGTGATGACATCAACCCCTTCCCTTGGGAGTTACAGAAAATTAAATTAATACTTTTGAAGAGTTACGGAGCTTTTGTAAAGATAAGTTATAATACAGTAAGTGTGCAATACAATTAATATAAACACAACAGGATTTTTTTTCACCTAAAAGCTAAAATTATACAGCAGTAATGAAAGAAATATATTGTTCAGAGAAAATAAGTTTGTAGTCATTCGTAATTCATACACTCCCTAAATTGTCGCTTTATAGGATTTAGTTGGTTCTAGGAAATAGATAGCAAGATTTTTTTGATGGGCTTTTTTTTTTGTTGCTTTTCTGGAATTTAAGTTTTAATCATCCTCTGGTGGCTTTCAAGTTTAGGATGGAACAAATAACCTCAGACCAGGTCACTCCTGCAGATGCTCTGTGGTTGCTATGGGTTGACCCAGGCCAGCAGTTAAGCACCCACAGAGCCACTTTCTCACGGAGAGTGTAAACTCATGGACATAGGTAAAGACCATTTAATAAGAATGAAGTTTGTTTGGTTTTATTGAAGTGATACAAATACAGTCATTCACCACCTGTCCTTAGCAGACTGATGCCCAGTCTCTGAGCAATGGCAGCTGTGGCAAGAGCACCCCTCTAGTCTTACCCATGACTCTGATGTTGTATGACATGGAATATCCCTTGGCCATATTAGCAAGAGGCTTATGCCTGTCTGCTTAAAAAATTTTTCCCAACCACCTTTTTAAATAATAATTGAGCCTACAAAGGTTTCTTCCTCCTATTCTAAAGACTATTAACATATACCAAGTCTGGAAATCAAAATGTGTCCACAGAGAACCAAAACAGTGAGAGTTAGAAATACTTCTTGTTTAGTGTTTAATTCTCACTATTAAAATCTGAAATCTCACTATTGAAATCTGCATTGTGAATGCCAAGCAGTGTAGTGAAGGTTAAAATGACAGTTTGATACGCAGCTACTGAAGGCAGCATATGCCTAAAATTATTCTGAAAACTGGAATCAAAGAAAAGCACGTGTGTGAGGGGGATGATGGTGTTGCATAGCATCAGAAGGCTGCTTAAACAGCTACTTCTAATGGCATTAATCAATCTCAATGCAGATGAATCGAGTTAGAATCTTCAGATACTGTAATACAAGATATTTAAGCTTTTCAGAGTATGCACTAATATGTCTCCTAAATTCCCTTTCAGGCTTTTCCTGAAATTTTCTGGTTCTCAGTGGGAAACAAGTGTTTGTTACAATTTCCAGAATACTGCCATTTTCAAAGCTGCCTCCTTCATTTTTCAGTCTTGTGATAATCACCTGGCTTCACTCAACTCAGCAGGTTTTCAGTCAGCTTCAGGTGTTTTCCGTTTTCCTGAACTTCACTCAGTGAATATCGATGGAGTTTTATCTTTTGTGCTCATCTCCAAACTTTATTTACAAGTCATCTGTATTTTGTTTCTATAATCTTCAGCAATCTGGTTTTAATGTCAGTAAATACCTGTCAAGTGTAACATAGAAACAGTTCAACATTCCTTACTAAAATGTTGGGGAGGGGAGAGTTTATTTGTATATGAAATTCTTAAAAACAAGGTAGGTTAGAAAGACATTTTGAAAAAAACTCAAGTGTTTCTAAAAATTTGAGTGTACTATTTGAAATACTAGAAGTTTTAGCTGTGGTTTATTTATTTATTTATTTAGTCCATAATTTAGAAGTACTTGTAAAGCAAGCCAAATATTTTATAATCATGCTTAATTTAGATTGATGAATTCCATTGAGAATAAACTTATTCTTAGCTAATTTGCCAACATCCATTCCACTTTCAGAACAACTCAGCCCGATATGCCAAAAAACTAGAGTTCTTGTTATGTTAGTCTTTGCTGTGGCTCCATATGATGTCTCTGTGGATAAACTGTTGAAACAGATTTTCCACCCAAATCCAAATAAGCCATCAGTTTCTTAATATTGTTTTCATTTCTTTCCCAAGGAAACATTATATTATTGGACATAAAAAGCTTGAGAGATGTGGCTCATGCTCTTCCAACAAGCACTCACAATGATCACAGGGCTTAAACGAAAACAAAAAAATTAATGTATTTTTATCCTCTTTTGAGTATGAATATCAAGTATGCAACACACTTTTCATCCCACTATTAAAATAACCCCCAAAACACAAAGAAATTCAAGGCAAAAAAGAGATGAGTACCGAAAAATTCAGTACAGCTGTGACAGAATTGTCAATTTGACTCTAATGAATCATTTAGCTATAGGGACATATCTGGGCTGTATTTTCTTATGGTGAGGATATGTCATGCAAAGAAATGTCAGCCAGTGGTATCAATCCACTCTCCACACTGGACAATTAGAGCAAGTTAAAAAATACCAACTATTATGATTTCTGAGACTGATATTGAAGTGCTGTGAAGACCGAGGTAGCCTTTAAAATTTGAGTGAGGAATATCTGAACACATATTTTACAACACAGTCTGGAGGAGTACGGTCACCTCATCCTTGCACTGTGGCAAACAGGAAAGTGTCAAGGATCACCTTGGCTCCAAACAAGCAAAGATCTGTCAGACTGATACTGCTATATGTCTTATGGAAGGGAATATATAGCATTCACTTCCAAGGTCAGCAAATTTGAGATGGAGCACTAGTTACACTTAAAATTTCAGAAGAAAGGAAAGAATGAAATGTCACTATTCTCAAAAAGAAAAAAAAAAAAAAATAGAAAAAAAGAAAATGTAATTATTCAAAAAAAAAAAAAAAAAAAAAAAAGAAAAAAAAGAAAAAAAAGAAAAAAAAATCAGTTAGATCTGCTTGTGACAGCTCTGCCCACAAAGCGTGGGAGTATCTGACAGAAAATCAGCTTCCAAGATTCAAGTGATATGTCCTTATCAACACCTTTGCCAAGAAAGTGGTAACCCTTTATGTTTGTTTTTCCATTGCACCCATTAGTCTTCGTAGCTTTTTGCAGTGCTGGCAGCTGGCAAAGTTTAAGAGGCAACCCAATTAATTCATTTGGCAACACAGATCTTGTACTTACCCTGGGAATGTGCAAGTGTTCAGACTGCCTGAAGCAATGTGAAAGAACAGGATAAAAAGAGTTTGCTGATAGAAACACTGGCAAAGGCAGCACACAACTTTACTAGCTGAGCTTTAAAATAGATCTTCAGAGCAGAAAGCAATTATCAACAGGAGTTGACGAACTTTTGGAAGTAAAACTCTGCATCAAAAATTTAGTGCTGTTATAATTCATGACTTTTGTCTATCAGTCACAAAGCTGTCCCAAAAACTCTTTATGAGAGGATACGTTCTTTGAGATCTCCTGTTTGGTGATACCATGCGCTAGACTCCATGTATGCTCATAGCACAACAACTTCAGTCTTCTAGGAGCTATTTTGTTCTTGAAGTTATTGAGGTTCTTCCTTAAATTTGGGAAGAAGAATTTGCGTGCGAATGTGAAAAACACATTTGAACCGAGTTGCAAACAAGATAGATCTGTGGAGATGGTTCAGGTTTGGTTATATAGGAACGGTCACATGGTCCAGGAGTGGAAGTCCTGCCTTTTAGCAGCAATACAAAAAAAAGGAAAAAAGCTTCTTCTGGAAATTTTTTCCTAATCCCACCTACCACAGGTTTGCTTAAGTTGCAGTGGTAAGGGCTTTGGCTTTTTGTTTTCTTTTCCAATGTTTGAGGAGTGGTTTTATAGGGGTTCTTTGTTTCTTTCCTTTCTTTTTTTTTTCACCTAAATACTCCCTATGCCAGGATGTTGTCTCTTGCCATGAAATTCAGCTCATTACACTGATTGCCATATATGTTAAGCTGCATTTTGTTTTTCACTGAGTCACCCTCACAAATTAGTTACATGGCATAGCACATTCAACAAAGACCTGCTGTTGGCACAATGAACAAGATCTGTTTTTCAGTCGAGACAGGGGTTTTTTTCAGTAAATTTATGATTTTCAAATGACCAGTTATGAGACCAAATGAGTTTTTCTTCCAGTTAATTCTACTAATAAAACTGTCAGTATACAGTATTTAATCTGAAAGACAAATCATAGACCACAAGCAAGTTTTCAAAATAACCACCAGGATTATGTACATAAACTAGCCCTGTCTGGACACTTTATTTTAAAAAAGTAAATAAAAAATAGCAGCGATTACTCATTTAGAGAAAATAATAAAATATTTTAATGTCAGAGCAGCAAGGAGATTCCTTGGATTAAGTGGATGAATTAACAAGTAGATGAAAAACAGCCTTAGATAACAAAAAGGTAGCATGGCTTTGTTTCTGGAAAGGGAAAGTAGGAAAGTTTATTCCTTGGGAGGGGAAAAAGTAAATGATCAGTATTCTTACACTGAGAGACCCTTGGTGTCCTCTGGAATTGAGTCTGCAGTGTACCTGGAGCAGGAAGCTCACACTGAGCCACTGCATCCTTACACCTGATTGTGGAAAGTGTCACCCAGGTATTTAGCCACAAAACAAAAAAAAGAAGTTTGTCTTCTTCACCAAAGTGCCTCCTTCAGGAGAGAAACGGCTCCCTCTGATGCAGAATGAAGGTCACCAGCTGTGTATGAACTCTGGTGTGGGTTTTGTGAGCTCCGGGTATGCCCTCCAGCAAAAAGGGACTGAAGTGTTGGACAGTCCCAACAGAGCCTCTTTACACAGAATCACAGAATTGGCTGAGTTGATAGGGACCCACAAAGATCATCAAGTCCAGCTTCTGGCCCAGCACAGGACCATCCCCAAGAGTCAGACCCTGTGTCCAAGAGTATGGTCCAAATTCCTCCACTGGGAAAAATCAGACAGTCAGTTTCCTTCAATATCTCTTGAGGCAGCTGAAGACATTCTTCATTGCATGCCTGGGTTACACAGCAAAGAGATGGATCTACTGGAGCAGGGCCTGTTATGAGAAGGAAAGAGAGGATGGTTTTATAATGGAGGAGGGTCAATATAGACTAGGTATAAAGATGGTTTTTACAATAAGGGCAGTAAAACACAAGCACAGGTTGCCCAGAGAGTTGGTGGCTGCCCCATCTCTGGATACAAACAACGCCAGGTTGGATGGGGCTCTGAGCAACCTGATCTCGCTGAAAATGTCTCTGCTTATTGGGGAGGGGAGGACTAGATGACCATTAAAAGTCCCTTTCAACCACAACTATTCTATGATGATATAAATCCTCACACCCATAAATCTATTTGGAGTCCAGGCTAGAGAAGCTCTTTGAAGGTCAGGATTCAGGTACAAAGCCGAATCACAGTGTCTCACAAAGAAGAGATTAATGATTTGTCCTTTGGTGTAAGAACCTCTGGAGTGCAATTGAGTCATCCTCACAAGTTCTAACATTTTCCTCCAGCAACCTTGAAGGGTGCCCACCAGTGATACACCAGTTTCCCTGTATTAGTGCTGATACCCAGCTAATCCAACAGGGTCTGTCTCCAGCTGGCAGACACAAGATTCACAAGATAATTTTGTAGTCTTGCTCGACGTGGCTATTATGAAGTCCTTGGTTGAGGTGCCTCGGTGACACAGAACACCTAAACCAAGCTGCCAGTAATATCCCTTTACCCATGCTACCGAATGTTGAGCTTCCTTTCAAATCCCAGAGCTTCATGATCTTGAGCAAAATAACTTGATTCTGCTGAGAGAGACAAGAGCATGTCAGAGTTGCCTGCAGTGGGGAAGAGATGAGCATCTCACTGTGCAGTGTAAAGTCCTCAATCAGCCAAAATCTGGTAAAAGTGGGAATGATGGCTGAAGAGGGTAGAAATCTGGGGATGTAGTGATAGATTTTGAGGCAGGATAGAATGTTCAGTTATGTACTTGTGAACTCACTTGCTTTGGTAAACCAGCTGGAGAAGCAGCGATGGAAATCTAGAGTTTTACTGAGGGCTAGACTACAGCAGCACAAAGAAAAATCGCTGTAGAGGCACTACCACGTCATCGGGGAAGAAAAATTCAGAAGAGAAGGGGCAACAGCTAGTAATTTTGGAGTGAGTTGATTTCCTGATAACTTGATGGTCTGTGTCTCTGGGCAGATTTGTTCTGTGCTTTCAAGACTGAAACATCTAAAACATGGAAATATTTTATGCATCTGGAAGTGTCATATCACATCACACTGTGCATAGCAGAGCAGTTCATCTGGCAAAGGCACAAAAAAATGTGTCCTTGCCCTAATGCACATAAAAGGAGGGGAATAGCATCCTAATTTAAAGATCTGATCAGTGACAGTAGACTCAATTGGCAATTGGGGGCTGGAAATTAAGTATTTGAGGAAAGAGATTCCCTTCCAGTTTGCATTCATATAACAGACCTGAGACAAAGACAAGCACATTTTGGCTTGTCGTTTTTATGGCTCCAGATTTTGTCCTTCATTCTGTATTTACAGAGCTTTATAAGTTAACCAGCCAATACTTACTCCAAATGAACTGTCTCCTCTCAAAATTAGAGCAAACTGGGAGAGGGGAGAAGCTGTTTTCTCTGAAATCTTTGGAGGGCTTCAGTCACACAGAGATCCCGAGCTCTAAGGTTTTTTGGCTGTTCCTAGTGGAAATTAATAAAATACAAAGACTTTCATATTTCAAAGCAGATGGAAGTTTTGGGGTTTGTTTTATAGGAAAGGATCAAATAAATGAGGAGACAAGAAAGGATGGTTGTATTTGGGCAATGGACATTTTCCCACTGTCACATTTCTGAATGAAAAATTTTGAATCTTCCCCCTGTCTTTTGGGTGCTAACAAAAATCTCAGGGACTTGACAATGTGAAGGGCTGCTTTTATGCAAAGGCTGCTACCCTGGAAAGATCAATTTTGTCACCACCAGCCGAGAAGGAAACTATTATGACATCAGACGAGAATCTGAGTTTTGATTAAACAATTCTAATGTGAAATTCTCCCCAGAGAAATGGCACACAGGAAAATCAAGAAGAAGCTGAGAATCATTTAAAAACAGTCTAGTGGGATGGCTGTCACCAATGACAGAATTAAATCAGAGCAGCCAAGAGCAAGAAATAACAGAGGAAAACTGAATGTTGCATTTACTACAAGAGTTTTTCTCTTTTCTCTCTTCCACTTTGCCCCATACTACCATATGTAGAATGAAAAGACATTTTCAGTCTCTTCAAAAATGGCTCAGCTGGTGCCTTCAGCTCAGTTCTAGCTGTTACAGAATGTTGCTGACCCCATAAATGTGCAAATGGACAACTGAAGCTGCCACTTCTGCTGAGCAAACAGCAAAATGGTGCATACCACTTATTTCATACAACATCTCTCAAAATATGTGGGTATTTTTCTGATGAGACACAGAGATAATAAGCATTTGCGAGCAGGAGAAAACCAGAAATTGGTGAGAAAAAAAATCTGGACACAAACTCAACTATTTAATGAAGGTTGAAAGCATTTAAAAATAAATCTCTTCCAAGGGGAAAAAAGCCATTTGTCAAGGCATAGAAAAGTTTAAAAGAATTATCATTAAGAAAGTAAAGCCACAAGAAAATTAAAAACTCAGAATAAAAGTTATCAACTTGTATATTGATAAATTTAGCAATGGTCAATAACATGGAAATTTAGCAGTGAGTCGTCTTTGACTATTTGTGGAGTTACAAAACACTGCAAATTTTGATTATGTGTCAAGGAGGCTGATTTTCTCTTCTGAATGATCAAAATGCTAGGCTATTTGTACTCTGTGGCTCTTCTCTGGATGTGGGTTTGGACAAAATACCCATGCAGCCTCTGCTTTTCTGTGTGCAGAGGCTGCATGGTCTCAACTCTCCCATGACTTGCTGGACGCAGGGCTGGACATGGAGGACAATCTGACACAAAAGGAGACACCATCCTCAGAAAAATGCGACCATGTTTCAGTGCAGAAACTGACAGGAAACCTGGGAAGAGGCAAATCCAGAAGCAAAATGCCCTTGTCAAAAAAAAGAGAAACCAGTCCGTGGCTACACAGGGTTGGCCACTCTTCTTGGCCAGAGTGTTGCCACAGTAAGGGCATACCCAGGCACAAACAAGAGCCATTTTTAAAAGGTTCTGCACTATGTTTGGGAGTGCTTCAGTGAGACTACAGATCAGAAGGGCAATCTCAACCATAGGAAGGGGGAATTATGGGTCACATTCTGTCTGTGCAAGGTTTGTCCAGGGCTGACACATGGGATGGGAGATGGGTGAATAGGATGACTGAAATATTGGGAAAGGAAGCAGGCACCCAGTGTCTTTGCTTTGTTCCTTGATATCTTTGTTTGGTTTGCTGTAAAGTACAGTCTGAGCTCTTTCCATTGTGATCGTGGTAGCTTTGGCTCTGTGTTTGCAGGTTTTTTCTTATTCAAAGAGCAACAAATGAATCTTGTGAAGCCTTTGATGTTCTCTCTATACTTTAAATAGCTATCACTTAATCTGTGATACACACACGGAGTGCTTTTTTATGCATACAGAATTGTACTCTCTGCTTCTCAGAGGAGAGATGATTCTGAGGGTTGCCACTAAAACCCAAATCCAGCCTGAAAATCAAAAAAAATTTCTCTACAACACACAGCAGAAGGGTTCTAGCCTTTTCTCAGTCACCATGTTACTTTCCTAATTCCACAAAAATCTTGACTGAAGTAATTTAAAATAGAAATGCTTGAGAGTATTTTCTTAGGATAAGAGAAAAAATTCAGGTAAGTTTTTCAGCTTAGTACACTGCCTATTTTATTTTCCATGGTATGCTAGTGAACTTGTTCACTGGCAAAAGTTTACAAGAAAACAGGATCTTTTATCTTTTAAAAACATCATGAACTCAAATTCTGAACAGGCAAGTGCATGAATTTCTGCAGTCAAAGGACAGAAGCATGCAGTGGGACATATAAGCCATAGACATTCAATTAAAACAATCTGATCTCAGTATGAATATTAAAGACTGGAAATAAGCTGTCCATAAATCCTATCCAGAAATAATTCATTGTGTAGTTTTGAATTATTAAATACAGGATAACCAGGGCTTTGTTGAAGCAATTTGTGAGTAACAGCACACAGAATTTCTAAATGCATTGTTTTTAAAGAGACAATAATGCAAATTAATTGAGAACAAATGCAAGAATTTTAAAAATATCTCACCTTTTTTTCTTTTCTTGGGTTTTTTTGGGGTTT
>WEKY01060923.1:0-23734 GCA_013390045.1 Picathartes gymnocephalus | reverse complement strand
AGGTCCCTTCCAACCTAAGCCATTCATTAATTCCATTATTCTTTCATAGAACAGGTGCTTCAAGAAAATATTTGCCCAAGTTCATTGAAATGTAAAATAATTTTATTTAAAGAAATTGAAAATAAGGAAAATGACTGCAGCTTTAATCTGCTTTTGATGCGAGAAGAAAATTAGGGAGATAATGCAGATGTATGGATTGCCAAGTATTAGGTTATTCTTTTATACAGAAAAATTGCCTTTTCCTGCTCCACTGACATATTTAAGCATGGCTACAGCCTTAATAAAGTAAATCTAAGCCCTACACAATTAAGGTAACTCTACAGAAAATTAGGAACTAAAAGCAGCAGAAGTTTGCATCGCCTGTTTGACCTTCATGGGAACAGCAGTGCAATCAATCTTCTAAGTTTAACAGAACTGGTATAAAATTTGAGCAGGGGACATAAATGTTGCTGCATATGCAAAGAGCTGCATGTAAATGGGCTATATACCTGTTGAATCTTTAGCTGAACAATACAGACTGAGATAATACCACAAGTCAATCCCTTCCTCAAGTTTTGTGTTATTGGATTTGATTTACTAGTAAAACCACATAAACCCTACCTAATCTTCTTGCGTTCTGGATCTGTCTGCGGTTTTGCTTTGTCCCCTGTTCTCTCCTTTCTCGTCTGAAAGAGCTGCTTTATGTGGAAACTACTCATCTACCAGTATGACTTGGCATTTGTTGTCTTCATTTTTAAGATTGTGATATTTTTTGGATTTTTTGGGGGGCTGTGTTTATTTGGGTGGGTTTTTTTTAAAGCAGGTCAGTGCACACAAACTTTTTTATTTCTACATAAAATCTGAAGTCTGCCAACGTGTTACAAATACTACAAAGAAAAAAAAGAGTATTTCTATATGTCAGTGGAGGTAAATAAAAGTGCTATGTGCTTATGCAGTGTCAGGAATAATTTATATTAAGTTTTAGGACAATTACTATACGATTGATTAGACTGTGGTCCTTGCTGCCAAAGGATGTTGTAGAAACATAATCATGGAAAAGGTCAAGTATCTGTATTTCTAAATTGTACAGCAGAAACCCTTAGTTCTGCAGACCAGTTACAGCTGATGGAAAATTTTATAGCAGCTTCACTGCAAACACAAAGCAGATGCTGTAAGTAAGCAGTCAGTACAGCAACCCTAGCAATACCTATTTTCACATTAAATTCCATTTCTTTTTCACAAGCTCCTATTATCAGACTTTGATGAAACAGGCTTTCTTGACTGCTAATCCACAATGCGTGCTATGTTCAGGACTGAAGGAGGATGAGTGAAAATCCAGCAAAAAGTATGAGCAGTTTGAAATCTCTGGTACTACTGGAAAAACATACGTGTCGAGCACAGATTGGAGGATATATTGGCTTAAGTCCATCCAAAGGTTCTTGCTGGAAATGTTACAGGTTGAAAACCAGTATTCCTGCAGTGCTGATGTACATTTCGGTTCATTCTTGCAAATATGTCCAGTAAAGTCACTCTTACATCAAATGTGTTTGCACACTCTCCCTGCATTTGAAGCAGATTCCAGTGAGCTTTGCATTCCTTTTACATCTTATGACTCCTTATTCTGAATGACATTTTGTTTCCACAAAGTTCCCAGTAGCTATCACATGTCTTAAAAGCTGCAACTTAAATGCAGATTATGGTTTTAACCACTTATGGGCCTTATGGGACACAGAAACCAAAAGAGCACAAAAATGCACAAAGGTGCTTTATTAATTCAACCTGAGAATTAGTGGCTGGACAAAGGGATTGGCACATTTTGTAGTGCAGGAAGTAGCGTGTTTATCAGGGATTCCCAGATTCCTCAGAAAAGTCCATAATTGATAATTGTTGTAGCTTCATACATATATTGGCAAAAAGGCTAATAAATGGCTTCTGCATCTGCTATTTCACTGATGTCATAGATTAGTTTGTTCCGAAGAAAGGTGAGACATGGAAAGAAAAATAGAGGTTTTTTTTATTTCTCTTCGTAACAAATGTGTACTGAATAAAGTCTTTAATAGTGCAACTTTCTGCAGTCACTAATACCTGAATATGTTTACTTGTTCTTTGATTCACCCAAACTGTTTGCTGCTCATACCATTCATCTTTGCCTGGCCAGTAGAGAGGATTGTATCACTGAAATGTGAATGATGGTGAAGCATGCACGTGTGTACACACGTGCCCACAAATTAAGATTCTTCAAACATGTCTTATCTGTACTGCTGCTGTAATGCAGGAAATTGCCAGCTAGTGTTTGTATTCATATCAAATTAATTTTCGTCATCCACATAAATGTCATAATGGCCTCATACAGTCATAAACAACTTGACTGCACCAGTATTTTATTTTGAATTCAGAGAACTGGTGACAGTACACCAGTTCTTTACTCAAAAGCTCAAATATGCCAACCTCAGCTTGATATCTCATTCCCTGTGGGCATACATTACTCATTTCAGCTCAGTCACCAAGATTTTGTGTGATAAGCTACAAAAAGCTCTACAATGCTATGTGTATGGATCTAGGTGGATCCAGTTATTATTAAAGAATTTTGGACAATCCACTGTTCTAATTTCTCATCACTCCCCAGCTCCATAGGAGGCTAGATGAACTTCATGCATATGAAAGCAGGAGATATTTTATGAGGCTATGAAGCTGGGTGCCACTTGAGGATTACTGGTAATTCTTATGGCTGAATACTTTATGTTGGCATGCCAGGACAAGTAAGCGAGAGAAGGATTTATTTGAAGCTGTCGCCTGGAGAGCTGTTCCACTGACCGTTTGCAAGAGACTTGGGTTAGGTTTGTCAGCATTGTTTGTCTGGTCTTGTTTAAGGTGCTGTATAGTGTGGAGTATGCAGGTTGACAGATGTGATACAAGAGTCACAGAAGACCCATATTCCTTTGGACCATTAGCTGAGGACCTGGCAGGATAGCCTTGCTAACTGGGAACTGAGTCCTGGGTCTCCATAGACTATAGTGAGAACTGGGCTGCACATTAAACGTGTAAGCACTCACTGAAATTTAGGTGTTGTAAAATCTTGGGAGACATCACATCCCGAATGTTTAATCTGTGGCCTGTTGTCAGCTGGGCAGTGGAGATCAAGGGATTAATTTGCCTGACTTCTCTAAGAATATTCACACTCTGTATCACGTTGCTGCAGTTTCTGTTGATGTTTCCCTCCCAACAACCTTTTCTTTTCCTGCAGAAGCCCTCCAGGCAGACTCAGGATGCCCAGGTCCCAGTCTGACTTTGTATTTAAATCCCGTGTCAGAGTTGGCCAACCTTTTTCCTTTGTGTAGCTTTCCTGTCGCTGTCTCAGAGGAGACCCATTTGAGATCAGTGGGTCTGCTGGACTGGTGTGCGTGCTGGTGATAAGGAGGTGGGTTGTGTAATGGAACTGTGTCTGGCTGAGTGATTACAGAAAGTTGGGAAGGGGAGGAACTGAGCACCCCGCATGAGGGCTGCATGCCTGTTTTGTTTCCCATTGCTCAGCCCTATTCCATGGTTACTAGTGGACCTCTACAGCCACTCCACTCTCTGAATTTGTTCCGTCTTTGTTTTTCCTACAAAATTAACTTCAATTAAAATTTACTTATATATTTTATCATCCAGAAAGAACACTACTTAAATATTTGATGGGGGAAGAAGCAGAGCCATATTAGGGAGCCAGTATGCTTTAGGGTAGCGTAGCAGAAATGAAGTTGGAAGTGCGTTATAGGCCAGGGAGATACCAGGGAATGCTTTTTGTCAGTGACAGTATCTACTGTCCCCTGGGCCATTGCCATGGCTTTCACGCCTATGTAGGATATGTTTCTTACTTGGCAGTCCATCCTTTTGAGAATGAATGAATGATTTTTGAATAGAGCTACCTAATTAAAAGCCCCACATTCCACCTTAAGTGGAAAACAGAGTTTTGCCATGGGCTGTGAGGGTGCTTTCCTAACATGGACAGTTTCGATTGAGAGCTGCAAATGTTAGGCGAGGATGAACTGGGCCTCCTTGCCTGTTACTGAACTTTATAAAAATCTGCTTTTTCTTCCCCCTCACTTACATAAACCAGCTTTTATTTTTTTACTTTTTCTGTTTTCTTTTTGTTTGTGACTATAACAACTTGCTTCCTTCATTGTTTTTCTTTCAGTATCTTGCTCTTTTTTCAAAGAATTGTGCAGTTTCTTGAGCACTGAGGAACCAACATCTATAAATTTGCCTTTTTAACAAACTACACAGAGATGTTTGAAGAATTACTTGCACAAAAAATCATTTGAGATACAAATTGTTCACAATTAGGATGCTGAGTTCCTTCTACGTCTGTTAGATATTTTAAGTAGTGATTTGTCAGTCAAAGCCAACAATTAAAGCTGCTCTAAATAAAGAATTCATGTTTTCCCTTCATGATAGTGTCACTAACAAGGAGAATACAGCAATAGGAGTGAACTATAGAGCAAAACAGTTTGTCCTGAGGACTTGATGTTCACACTAAATAAATTTCAGGAGGGTGTTATTTGTGGTAGGTATAGTCTGATCCAATTGTAGTTGGAACATACAAGTTTCACTCTTGGAGCACATCCTCTGGTTATTTTCCTCTGAAAACAAACCTGTTCACTTGCTCTGAGATTATGTGGTGGGAACCAAAACATGGTAAGCATGGATGACTGGGAAATCCCTTCAAAAGCCCACTCTGCATACAAACAAAAATGTGAATGTGGATGAATTAGTGTCATATTAGCATTCTTTCTATTCCTTTTCAGTTTTCACAGTTGAAACCCAAGATGTGAATAAAAAAAAATATGATAACAAAACCCCCAAAATAGAAATTCTAAATTTCCAAACACTTAAAAGTTTTGTAAATGTTTTGGAATATTCATATCCTTGAAAATATACCTGACAACTGGGCAGATGCAATGGAGATTGTTCATGTGTCTATACTGCAGTCTTTGCTATGAAATAAGAGTGGTCTCAGTGGACCTTTGATCTTCCTTGTTGGCCTTGTCTTTATTGCATGATTCAGGTCATCCATTGTCCAAGACACCTATTACTTCAGTGGGTTTGGTTCAAGCCCTCGAGGCTGTAATTACTCAGCTGACTAATGCCAGTAAGGAAACTTGCAGAGAACTATGATTGCACACAGTTCCAGAGAACCTGGGCCTTGCATGTGCACAGAGCTGTTCTCTTAGGGGTTTTAAAGGATTAAATGTAATAGTAGAGTACACTGAAACAGAAAGTGTGATAATCTTAGCTTGATTACGTGGCAGAAGCAGCTTGGGAGTGCACAGCATTTTCAGTGAAAAATTCGTTTGTATGGTTTGATGAATATCCTCTTGGCTTCTTTAACAAAAATAAGTTCATGTTTTGAGATTGCATCATGCTGGTTCCATAGAGCTTCCTTGGATATCTAGCTCCTTTGTTTTGCAGTGGTGTTTAATCACTTGCAGTATCATACACTCTTCAGCCATGCACATTATCCCTTAATTATATACGACTAAGCCCCTCTTGACTATAAGACATGTTGTTTGTTCAAACGCACTTACAAATCCATTTTCTTATCAGTTCTTTGCTGAACATTTACACAACGGGGTACTGTTTAAATATGAAAATAAACCTTTTATAAAAAAGTTGTTTGACCCACCCACCTGGCCTCCATCTGTGATTGTTCTGTCTCTGCAATCTGTTGTCTGCTTTTCCACAGCGTGTTCTTTATCTTTTTGGATGGCTGCTATCTTTGAGCGACTTTATTGCCCCTCCCTATTTTCTCTGTGCTTAGTAGAAAGTGACATTTTCAAATCATAAGAATCAGCCAGGCAGATTTGATACGCTCTCTGCTATAAGACACACTTCTGTTCAGAGTATGCAATTAGTAAAGACAACTTCATTTCACAGTATCACAACTCATGCTGTACTATTTGGAATTAAAGCATTGTGTGAATCCAAGGAGTTTTATCATAAAAACTGGTACAGATAAATCTGTCAGAATTAGCAATGTTTTTTTCTTACCACGTGCTTACTGAAACCCAGGAGTTTCTTCATATTTTGTTCCAGTTCAGTTTCATGTCAGTGAATTACTATAGTAATGCTTTTCCTTTATATATTTTTTTTCGTTAAAGGGGAGTTGTGTGTTTGTAATCTCTTAATAAACTGACACTCTAATCTTTAGATAAAGAGGTTAAATCCATTCTTATTTTGAAGGATTATAGTTAAATTCTTACAAAGACAGTTAAATTTCCAGTCTATGCACTGATAAAATGTTTATTGTCGTCTGTGAACCTGGAAGGGAATCCTTTCTTAAAGAAATTAGAGTGTATTTTTTGTTTCCTTTCTGGCAGCATTTCTGTTTTTTCCCATTCCAAGCCAAATGTAACTGTGGAGAACAGTTGCTTCTTTGCGTTGAAGTTCCTTCAAAAGCACCACAATGGATTCAAAGGCATGAGCATATTTTTTTCTGAGCAAGTAGGACAATCAGCATTAAATGTAAAAATATCTGAGACCAGGATATGCAAGTAAAGTTATTTTTAGATTCTATAGCACTATTGTGCTGAAGTGGAGTAATTTCTCTCTCGTGGGTTCTTAGAAGTTGGTCTTTTGTTTGGATGGATTTGCCTGCTGTATAATGATGGCCCTGAGGAATGTGTTACAGAAACCTGTGAAAAATTTCTTCTGGATTGAGGCCTGGAATGGTAATAGTAGGTCATTGTCCAAAGGAAACAAAAATGTGTTATTAAGTTATTCTAACTTCATTTCAATTGGAAAGCTTATAGAGATGCCTGCTTCTATTCTATTTCACAAGAAAACCCTCCAGATTTATTTCTTGCCGGCCAATTATTAAGCACCATTACAGTTAAATTAAATTACACATCTACAACAAGTTGATGTCTCAAAGCTTCAGGAAGAAACAGAACAGATCCATTTGCACCACTTTCTTTACAGAGAACTTTATCCTTGAACAGTGAGATCTGAGAGTGATCTGAGACTCCCCAAAAAGACCTTCATTATTTCACAGGGCCCAAAATTATTTCATTAAAAGATTTCAGATTATCTGAGACTTTCATAGGAAACTCTTCCATTTTATTTGTATCTGGAGAACTGTAGGACAGGATTTTTGGGGGGTTTGGAGGGAATCATCTGTGTGAAGAGGGAGTCTGGCATAAAGATAGACAGAATGATTAAGCTTAGTTCAGTTCTCTCCACAGAAGTACAAGAAGCTACTCAGGTTATATTTTTACTAACTTTACATTTTATTAATGCATTGATTGGACCATGCTGCTGAAAGGAGTGTTTCTACTCTTTTTCTGCTTTCTACTCCATTTTGCAGCCCTCTGCCTCTGTGTTAGTGCCTTCAGACACTTAATGGCTGTAGAGTAAACTGAATTGAGTAACCAATAAAACAGCACAAAAGTTAGTTTTACAGTAGTATGTCACAAGATTTTGTACATAAGGCTTTAGTGAAATATGAATTATCTTGCCCATATAATAAATCTTTATGTTTTGCAGAAGCAGATTGCTGTTGGGGAACTCCTTTGTCAGCATAGGTTTGTCTACATTGTATTTTGGACATCAGCATTCAACATTTGAGCAAAACAGACTGTCTGAGTGTTCAGGCTTTTAGAGGCAAGTGTTAGGTGAACTTCATCACATCTTCCCTTCACTAGTTCATGCTGCTTCTCCTGGAAGCCGCTCGGTGGTGCTCCCAGTAAGGGATAACAGAGGTAGCCAGGAAGTGAGAGGGTTTTTTATATATTTGCAAACTGTTTTTGTAAGATTTTGTGAAAAAACACAGTGACTCTCTGATTAGAAGATTCTGACAGCCGTACTGGCAAGACTATGGATGTTCATTTGGCAAGGGAAATGAGAGCCTTTGGGGGGCTTACTAGGCATTACGGATGCTCATGTCAGGGGACGTGTTCACTGCTCTGTATAAAAGGTTGTCATATCGTAGTTGTGTTGGAGTGGTGCTGTGTAATAAGGTTGCTATTTAGAGTGTGACCGTCTCTCTCTGTTTGTTTGATTTGAGGTAATGAGCCTAAAAGAGTCTAAAATAATGGAGTTTCTTAAAAAAATCAATAAGAGAGTGAAAAAAAACCCAGTCCTACCTCGTACTCAGTACTTTTGGATTCCACTGTACATTTTTACCTTTAATATAACACAGCCAAATCTACCACTTAACCATGTCCCTAAGTGCCACATCTACACATCTTTTAAATACCTCTTGGGGAGATGACTCAACCACTTCCCTGGACAGCCTATTCCAAAGCTTGACAGCCCTTTCAGTAATTAAGTTTGTTCTTATAGCCAAACTAAACCTCCTCTGGCACACCTTGAGGCCATTTCCTCTTGTTCTGCTGATTGTTATTTAGGAGAAGAGGCTGACTCCCACCTCTTTACCACCTCCTTTCAGGCAGTTGTAGGGAGCAATAAGGTCTCCCTTGAACTTCCTTCTCTCCAGGTTAAACAACTGCAGTTCCCTCAGCTGCTTCTTATAAGGCTTTTGCTCCAGACCCTTCACCAGCTCTGTTGCTTTTCTCTGGACCTGCTTCAGCACCTCAAGGTCTTATAGTGAGGACCCAGAATTGAGCACAGTACAAGAGGTTAAAGATTTTTTTTGTTAAATACAAAGGCCTTTGCTATATTAGATAGTCAGGTAAGAAGACCCAGAAGACCATGGAAATCTTGTTGGCTTTAAATTCGAAGGTGAGTTTTCAAATTATTTTCAAAATGATTTGTCAGTGATCAGATTTTATTGTATTTTTATTTAGAAAACAAGCAAACCCAAAATATGTGCCCCTCCTCTTCCCAAATTACATTATTTTTGTTACTCTTCTGATGTTTTTCATTCTCTTTACAAAACAACAGGAAACCTTGCCTAAGGCACACTGGCAATACCACAGCATTACACACCTCAAAATGTTCATTCATGTATGGTCAGACAAGGTATGGCTGTACAGAACCTGTGTGACATCAGAGGAGTTTAGCCACAGCATTGCCACTGTCAAAAGTCCCTGATGAACTCAGTGAGCTGTGTATTGTTCAAGTGGCAGTAGTCTGTAAGCTTCATTGTTCAAGCTATGGCCTTAGAATAGGGAAGTAAAAAATTTAAAGAAAACTCTCATGAAAACAATCTATTGTATTCATTTCATTACCCCTGGGTTGGGGTATTTTTTTTCTTTGTTTTTCGTTCTTTTATTTTCTTACAACTATTGGATTTGAATTTAATATGACTAAAAAAAAAAACCAAAAAAACCAACAAAAACCCAACAAAGAAATCATTACAGGAATGTGACAAATTTAGCATGAATTTTTCATATATCTGTATAGAAATAAAGCACCACTTACATCCAAGTTTGCGCAGCCAATTTCTCTTTGTTGCAGTAGTTGTCTGTTGCCTGCTGATGCATCCAGGGATGTGTTATTCTGCTCAGTTAGATAATCACACAAATTTCTTATCAGACCATCATAACTTTCACAACATAAGTTGGTTTGTGGTTTTAAATTTGCTGGATTCTTAGTCACTGTAGTTTTAACAGATTCTTTTTTAGTAGAAATTTCAAAAAGGTTATAACTGAATATTACCATTTTAATAAAAGAGGAAGGAACAATAACCAAAACCTAAAGATGCAGAAGCTATGAGCAAATCAAGTGCATTTCTTCATTAATTTTCTGACTGGTTGAGAACCTTCTGAGGAAGACATAAAATTTCTACTGCTGACAGTACTTCAGGTGGTTTTGGTTTTTTGGATTTTTTTTGTTCTGTTTGTTTGTTTTGGTTTATGTTTTTGTGGGGTTTTTTTGGTGGTTTTTTGTTTATTTGGTTGGTTTTTGGTTTTTGGTTTTTTTTGTGATGAACCTATGCCACATGCTCCAAAATGTGGAGCATTTGCTCCCAAACTGGCTAATGAGTTAAGCTGTCACTCAACTCTGAGCAGAAGCTACTCAAGCACCAAGCAAACTTAATCTTGAGAGAAGGGCATGGTTGAACAAAAGGGGAAACAGGAAAAAAATGAACAGGATAGCCAGAATATCTCTTCTTCTTTAATTTTCTTACTCATCTTTCAGTTTTGAACTCTCTAACAGAGTAACAGTTGCATATGTCTGCATTGTTTTGTGTCTTTGTATCTCTCACATGTTAATTTCCCTCAGTTTTTCATGGTGGCTTTATATTTGTCATTTCCAAGAAAGTTAATGGGGGGCACATGCCTTATCCTTGTAAACTGAAAATTTAGAGAAACATTATGTCATAGCCTCAATGCACAACTTTTAACTCATCCAGTTAATTAATTCTCCTCAGAATATGCTAGCGTGTCTTTAATTGCCATTAGATGTAGTCTTTTATGTACTCATTCAGAATGATTAGATTCAAAGTAATTTTGCTGTTACAGTATAGTGACACTGGGTATTTGATTTGTAGGATATGTTCTTCAATCTGATTACCTTGTCCTTGTCTATAAATTAGCCAGGAAAACAGCAGAGTACTACTTTGTGCCTTTGTCTCTCTACAGATAGATAAGTTAAAAAGACACCTATGCAGACATGCTCACTTTTGGGGCTTTCTTTTGTTTGGTTTGGTTTTTTTTTTTTTTAAAGCAGTTTTGTAGAGAGGTGAAGCTTTCACTTCATTCAGTAGAAAAATCAGAACAAGTTACTGTTACCTAGCAAGCATTCTCTTTCTGGATCTCTATTTGTGTGACCAGCAGTATGTGAACATCTTTCAGAAGACATAAGCAGGATTTTGGAAAACAAGGGCATAGTAGACTTGGGAAATGAATATGAGGACTGAGAGATTCCTGACAGGCAGCAACAAACATTCAGTGAATGATGGTATGCAGCCATGGGACAACCCTATTTAGGTATGTCATTCACACTGTAGCTTAGGCACCATTAAAAGTCCTGAGTTTACTCTGACTGAAACATACAACATAATTCCTTAGTTGAAACATGAATAATCTTTAGATGCTATTTCAGTTTAAAAAAATCAAGCTAAAATAAACTTCTTTTTCAGTTAGACATTTAGCGTTGCATAGTAGTTACACAAAATACTACAGTCTAAGCTACTTATAGAACAATATATATTAGGTGCCAGAGAAGGCATAACAGATGCCATCTCTCACTATAAAAGTAATTTACAGTTTCAAACATAGCCATGACTGGAACATACACAAATTATTGGAAAGGGGGATCTGAGGTTATAAAGTCTCTTTTTGTTACTAGATTTCTTATGTCTAATATTTCACATTGAAATCTGCAGTTGGGAATTGTTTTATAATGGTCTGCTTTCAGTTTATCTAAACTTTTCAGAGACTTCAGCTAAAAAGTGCCTTTGGCTGATTTTGTGATCTACCAGCCAAGTATCTAGTAAGAGAACAATGCCACCCAAATGGTTTTCAAAATTTTATTTTTTGACACTGTGAAAGGTTAAACCTTTTGCATTTCTAATGTCTCCCATGCCAAATTGTCATGTGTTTGTAGCAGGTTAATACAGAAGTGGGTTGACAAATCTTGCTATAATCACTGCCCCATGTTGCTTTTATCCTCCTTGTCTGCTGCTCATTTTGGTTGTGAAAAACCCTAATATATCAGTGACAGGAGGTCTGGATTTGTGGCTGACTGTTATAATTACTCCCACTGAGGCACTGTCAATAGGATTAAAATAAAGATTCTAGACCTGTCCATTGTAGATGAGGTCAGCAACACTAGCAGTGGGAGTACTGTTTCTGCAAGCTGTGCTTTTAGTCCTGAGTTATGGAACCATAGACATTAATATGAAGCAAATATTTGAAAGCTCCAGTGGAGAAAGACCAGGGGTTTTTTTGGTTTTTGTTTTTTTTTTTTTCCCTGCATTGGCTAAAACATCCATCTGTAATAAATAATCTAACAGCATCCATCTATGTCCAAGTCATACGTATATGTTAATTTTCAAATGTACCCAAACCCCAGAGAGTTTCAATTACAAAACAATCCATTTTGCATTTTATAATTAATAAAGTCTTTGCAACTGCATAACTTCATCCAGGAAACATCTGCATGCACTCTTTGTGTATACATCATTTCTGTGAAAAGAGAGTTGGCTGAATTCTCTTTAATTTTCTCAGGCTTAGAGAAGGTAGAAAGGTAGGGAGTTGATTAAGATAATGGAAAACAAATCACAAGAATGGAGAGTTATGCCCACACAGATATAAAAAAATTCTACTCACTGCTTGTTAGAAAAAATACCATGTATAGGATCACTTATAACACAGTCAACTTATTCAAGTGCAGAGAGAAAGGAACCCAGGATAAAAACCTGAGCCTTCCCAAGATGGGCAGTCAATTTGCCACAGTTTTCAGTAGGACCAGCCTGGCACCCCAAGTTCGTAGGTAATACTGATGTTGAAACTCTGTGATTACTCCTTTGTCATCCTTTGACACTGGCTCTGGAAAAGTATTGTTTTTTAAACATTAGTTTCATCTTAAACTGCATAAAGTGTGCATAAAGCTGTCACACCACTAGGGATTACTAATGATGGCAAACCAGGGGAATGGCGTGTAAAGCAGAGTAAACAGACAAGCTCTCTTGCTCTGCTAGCACAGTATGTCATCTTTATTCTTATCCTCTTACACCAGTCTACTTCTTCTAATGGGATCAACAGTAATTAGTGCTTTCACCTCTTTAATTATTTTCATATAAACTCAAAAGTTATTACCAAAAGCCATGTTCAATCAAGTGTCTAACATGCTGAAACAATTGTGTGGCCTTTAAGTCTTAAGCTGATATGCCACCTGGAAGCCTTGCACTTCGAAAAATGGAGATTTTTTTAGTTGTTTATTGTAGTAGCAAATCATTTTCTTGATTAATGTGTCAGTGCCCTATAACTGTTTATTCTTTCTCCTGTAACATCAGTTGTTACATATGTCACTCATAGCCCTCACTGTATTTCCATCATTGGTCCCATTTTAAGTTCCCTAGCTATCCGAGACACAAAATGAATCTCATAATGTTTACACTGAAAAGGCTACATAAAAATGAATAATACTTAACACATTCTTGTTTTCCTTTCTCCTGTCCCACAAGTGGGACTCTAGACTGCTGTTTGCTGCACTCTACATCTGCCTTCATTCCCTTCTCCAGAGGTCCTTGGATGTTTTTTTTAATAAATATGAAAAGAAACATATACATTATTTGATCTCTACCAGGCCACTAAAGCATGTGATGAGCTCACAGCAAAGAAGTTGCTGTTTTTCTCCGTTAGGTGCAGTCAGCAGCTTATGGCACTGATGTGGCATCATTGTTCTTGCTAGTGTGTGTTAATTCTTTGTATTTATTTTGGGCTTTGCAAAATTCCATTATTTACAGTATTTGTGTAGCCCCTTAAGGGATACCAAACACAATGGCTAAAAATGTTTGCAGATGCACTGGCTGCAGTGGCATATGCTAAACACGTTTCCAAGTGGGCACGGCGCACTGATGCTGCAGCCGTGCCCAGCCGTGTGCCAGACCCTACTGTCACGATACATCCTTGTTACGCCTGAGTGCCACTGGATGTGCCAGAAAAAGCAACTTAGTCCAAGCCCAGAAAGACTGCTGGTATGATTTTCATGAGGGTCTTTCATTGTATACAGCCAGAACAGTGTACTGCTTTATCTAGGGCTCGCTCAGCCTGAAACCCCAACTCCAGGAAACCTCTCTCATCCAAGCAATTTTGTTCACATTGTCTTTGTAGTTCACAGTGGAACTCTGGCAGCTTCCCAACAAGAAAAATCTCTGTTTCATGGAGGAGGTGAGAAGATTTGCTCTGAGGAGCAGCCATGGCTATTGCAGACAAGTGAACAAGTCCAAGGTGCTGGTCAGCTCTGGGAGGGTCAGTGATGGGCAGTCCCTAATGGTTTCTAGGCTAATGGTGACTTGGCTGAAGCAAGACTTTATTCTGTATTTATTGCTGATTTTGTAGTACATGAGGAAAGAATTAAAACCTAATTTTGTTGTTTTAAGCTGGTTGAGGTCAAGCAGGTCGGTGCTGTTCTGTGTCTTTGTGCTGTCAGTAACATGTAAGACATTGGAGCAGGTGTTTGAACCAAATGGGAGCTTCATCTGGGAAGAGCTGTTTTATTAAATTAGCAGCCATAAATGACACAACAGTGAATGGAAGGGAATTGTATTTTGTGCTGCCTTTCTTGCCTTTCTCCCTACCCCTGCGCTGCCTTTTGCCGTACCCCAGAAGCCCTTGAGTTGCAATTATACTGCTGGATCTTAACTTGCTTGAGGAACATCAAATGAGTTCACATTTTACTCAGATCAACAGTGATGAGGATTAGAGCTACAGCATCAGAGTGCCGTCTCACCAGTTATATCCCCCTGCATATCTTCTGTCATTGCTTGGGTTCTGTGCCTTGACTTATAATTTAGGCTCCCTTTATAGGGAAGAAGTGCTGCTAATGAGTGCTCTCCTGTACTAATGAAATGAAATATTAAAATGGATGTGATCAAATGTCATTTGAGTTGCCTGAAGCTTTGCCATGAGATACTTTTGGGAAAGAGTAGTAGTAGATTTGCATGTACAGAGCTCTGAGTGTTGTTCGGCTAATGTGTTTATTTTTGATTTTCTACAATTAACATTTTTTTAATGTTCCTTATGGAGGTGGCAGCAGTGGGGATTTTATACCACCTGTCCCTGAAATCTTAAAAATATTATATGAAGAACTAAATTAAATCAAAATATGTAGATTTAAAATAGTGTAGAACAAATCAATCTATCTAAATTACTCATAAAATTAAAAAAAAAAAATCCACCATGGCAATTTGGCAAGGCAGGACAAAAGGGAGGGAAAAAAAGAATCAGATCAGTATTTTTGAATGATTCTCTCCCATCTGTTATCTTTGTAGCTGACTGGCAGGTTCTCACACCTTCATAAGTGGTCTGTGCAACACCATCTTGGTAGTTTTCAGTTCTGATTTTCTTTGCAAGGACAATGGTATATGTTAAGAACAGATAAGGACCCATAGGTCCCCAATTTTTAAGCAATAGAAGTTTTCTACTCCTAGCCTGAAAAAAACCAATTTTTGTGAGAAATGTAATTTTATGAAGAAAGTTAGGAGAATAATTTAGTTGTATTCCTCCAATGAGTACCTTTAATTATAGTGTACAGCCTTACATACCTTCCTTTCTAAAGAACTACAGAGTTTCTAAAAGCCTTTTTTAAAAGTGCTGTTTTTGTACTGTTAAAAATTTCAGTTCTGGAATATTCTACTCCTTATATCTCTGGGCTTTATACGTTAAAGGGATGGTTATTAAATGTTGTCACAAGCCTCTTAGTGGACAAAAAACTAATGGAATGGTAGCATGATATGAATGCCTGAACCTGCCACCTGTGTTATGTTGTGCAGGAGAATAATTGGCTTTCAGTCATGTAAACTAGTCACAGACACTCAGATCCTTTTAACTCTAATAAGAAATGCACACTTACTTTAAATAGTGAGTGACTAAGCATATAAATGTCTTGATCAAGTCATCAGGAAAAAAAAAAAAAGAAAAGGAGTTTTTTGTTTACGTTTTGTTATTTCTGTCTGAAATCTTTATTTTACTCCCTGCATCTTTGCCATGTAATGTTCCCTGCTGAGAAGGACAGACTGGAAACACAGTAGGGATCTTTGCCTTTTAAGTTGCTCTTTGCTTTGCAGAGGACTACATGTTGGAAGTTCCGGTGTATTTGTCCAGTGTTTTGTTTGGTATAAGAGGATCATGACAATTTAAGAAAGCAGGAAACTATTATTTGGTATTTTTAGCTACATTTCTATTGAGAGGACTAAAAAAGCAGAAGTTTAAATGTATGTCTTAAGGTACATATATACAGATCAGTTTAGCTTTTGTGCACTTTGGTCAGAAAAGTCTGAAACAAGCTTGGATGAAGGTCTAAAAGTATAATTTTGAGTTGAATTTGCCACAACTATGTATTCACAGGTCATGTTTATCTACAGTGCTTCTCCAAAATTTTTTTTGTTTTCTTTTCTAAATAGCATATATAACAGCTATGGTGGCACAATCAATCTATAGCACAGTTTACAAGCAGGCTTAGATCTTGTAATGCAAACTTGTGCCTCTTTGTCAAAATCAAAGGCTACAAGCTTTGCATGCTAATTGGCTCTGCCAAATAATTTAGCTTCCATCCACTGGTTTTTTTTTCACCACAACAAACTCTAAATGTCATGGCAATTTTAAGCATATTTTTCTTTAAAAAACCCTTAGTATATTGATAGAGTAATAGACAGTCCAAATTTCCTACTGGTGTGATCCACTCTTGATTTACATAATTCATCCACTTTATCTACTTTTATCTTAACTATTGCTGCCTTTTATTTTTTTCTCTGTTGCATAAAATTAATTAGACTAACAAGAGTCATGTTGCTCTAGTGACACTACGGGTCCAGTCCAAAGGCTGTTAAAGTCAAAGGTACTCCTCACAGACTTAGTGAGCTTTGGATAAAGCTCATTGTTTTCATGCTCTTTCCATCACTGCAGTTCCAGATAACTGAAATAACAGTTCCAAATATCAGTGTCTTTTGATACTTTGCATTTCTGTTCTGAGAAAATATCCAAGCAAATATGAATATAACCAAAGTAAATTCTCTCCCTCTGAATTCGAAATCATTATTTAACTGCTTTAATATTTTGATACCCAGTACAAAGTTTCACTGGCTGTCCCTTTCCTTTGCATACAGGTGGTGGCTTAAGAAGGTTAGACTGTCTGTTAGGGTTGGAAGAAAAAAAACAGAAAATGAGTTAAATAGTCTGGTTGAAAATACTTCTGCTTTATTGGAAGGTTCTGGAGGACTTTTCTGTTTTGTTTTGCATGTTGATAGTGTTTGTAAGGTTGCCCATAACTTCAGTGCTGAAATGGAATCTTAATCTGTTTTCAGTTTTAGTGTTGTCTGATCCCTGCTTCCCTCTTCCTCATTCTCTACAGAATGTACTATATAAACATAGTTTATACATTCTTAAGCCGGCTGTCTAGGTTGCAGTGCTCTGCTTGTAAGTCTAATGGTAGGTGTGTTTTATGTCTGCCTTGGGAACTGTGGCGGTAGCTGCAAGAAGTATTTCTAAACATTGATGTTGGAACCCAACACATTTTTTAATTTCATGGGTTCACAGTGGACAAACCAAAGTAAGACATTATTTTGTGTATATTTCCTATTGTCTAACTTTTGTCTTTTTTGTGAAGGTTTTATATGTTAATTTCAACCTATTTGTCTCTTTCTGTGGAACTGGACAAACCAATTGAGCAGTTTATTCTGTCTGCTCTTCTCCTCTTTCTTTATGTTCCTACCAGAGTTATCTTTTAAACAAACATTCATGTCTCATTCTTTCCTCAGAATCAGGGTTTGCTGGTGGGTTGCAGCTTCTTTTGGTTTTTGAGATCAGGGAAGAATAAATTTTGCTCCAGAACAACTCATTCAGACACCATAAATGCTTCAGTAGCCTCAGAGCAAATCTCAAGAATGTTTTCCTTTTCTTTAGGCCTATTGCAGGCATCCAGATGTTTCACGCCATTATTGTACTCTTCTTTGGTGAAAAATGGACGCTTCTTGTATTTATGTGGCCCTCTGTTTTAAAATACTGTACTGCCAGCTGTTAAGGTACATATAGTATATACTTGAACTCATAAAAATGCCACAAAATCATTAACAGCATCATCTGAAGAAAAAGAAATTGTGTGCATAATATCTTGCTTGAGCCAGCGTAATCGAATAGGCAGTTTAGATTTTTACAGGAATGTGTACCTCATGTGACAGAAACAAAAAAAGATCAGGATAGAAGTCCATGCAAATCTAAACCTTAATTAGTTTTTTTCTGCTTTAGCTTGTGGCCGTGGGTTCTACAAATCCTCCTCCCAAGATCTGCAGTGCTCCCGCTGCCCTACTCACAGCTTCTCTGACAAGGAAGGATCTTCCAGATGCGACTGTGAAGATAGCTATTACAGAGCACCTTCTGATCCACCATATGTCGCATGCACAAGTGAGTGAGTCATGAATTTAATAGTAAAGGACGTTGCTTAACCAACCAGGTGCAGCCACTTGCAGTGAGTAGTTTTGTCTGGCTTTTCCTGTGTTTGAAAAGTACATTTGCAATGGTAAAAGAAATTGAAAGGCAGAGGGGGAAAAGGGCTGACAGTGAATACAGAATCAGCATAAATATAATTTTCATGTTTGCTTGATACAGCATTGGAAAACATTGCATGTTGCATAAGTGCATAACTCACTGATGTAATAGATATAATACAGGCCTGGTTTTCCCTAAATTGTTGTAGGCAATGTGCATTATGTGATATAATACCAAAATTAGTAACGTGAAAAATGAAAAGTAACCTCTGTGGATCTGCACTTTGAACTGTAATTGGGTCTGACTTAACCTTCTAACTGCAAATAGATTGGCCTACACAGATTGGTGGTCCAAATAGTAGAAGTCTCCTAAATCCAAAACATCACTAAATATCTCTGTAAATCATATCAGAGCTGATAATAAAAGACTAGATACAGCTTGTGCAGTATGTTTAGAAGAGATGAACAAATCCCATATCTGGAACACCTGTGAAAGAGAACCTTTAAGGTATATTAACCATTCCTTTTAATTACACAGAAGAGAAACAACTAAAATCAGTTGCAGTAAATATACAGACAATTGTTATTCTGATGTGTTAATGGAAAATAAATAAAGCTCTTACCAAATGAGTTCAAGAAAGCTTTTATGCAGTCTATGCTAAAAATAATGAAATGTTTATGTGAAGAAAAATGCTTCAACTGTTTTCTATCTCAGTAATTAAAATGCTACCTGTGTGTCCCACTGTGGTTTTGTGTAATTACCCTGGACTTCTTTGTGTATTATGTAGGACCTCCATCTGCACCACAGAACCTAATTTTCAATATCAACCAGACTACTGTGAGTTTGGAGTGGAGTCCTCCTGCTGACAATGGGGGAAGAAGTGATGTGACCTACCGCATTTTGTGCAAGAGGTGCAGCTGGGAGCAGGGCGAGTGTGTTCCCTGTGGGAGTAACATTGGATATATGCCCCAGCAAACTGGATTAGTAGATAACTATGTCACTGTCATGGACCTGCTAGCTCATGCTAACTACACGTTTGAAGTTGAAGCTGTGAATGGGGTTTCTGACTTGAGTCGTTCCCAGAGGCTTTTTGCAGCTGTCAGTATTACCACTGGCCAAGCAGGTAAGTTTTCATCACTTATGAATCTCAACACTGTGAGACTGAGAGAAATTTGGAACATGCAAGCTATAGATGCAGTACATCAGGAGCATGTTTGGTGTGTTCTGGCTCATTAATCTTTTCACCTTGCCAGCTATTTAATTTGAGCTTATACTCTTTCAGGACAACGTGTCCTGTTTCTTGGCCTCAGGATTGCTTTCAGAAAGCATTCTCAAAAGATTTAAAGAAGATGCACAACTTTGTTATTAAGTAGAATTTCTTAACTCTGGAACTTTTTTTTTTGTTGTTGCTGTTCTTCATTATAGTTAATTCCCTAGTATTTGAAGGAAAAAAATATCGATGTGACAGTTCTATGCAGGCTTCCTTTTTGAATTTTTTAAACATGTATGGAAGTCCTAGGTCACTGGAAGATGATCTGGATTTCTGGTGGTGTTTTTAGTGTTAATGATTTCCCTCAGGACAATATTTCTGATTTATCTTATATTTCCAGATGTTTGATTATGAGATGCAATGAGAATGTAATGATTATTCTTTGTTTCTTCTATTTATCATAATCTGACAGGTGAAATGTCAGGGGAAATAAAATCAAACCAGCATATCACCCCAGGGAAAAAAAAGGGCTTTAGTTGTCTGCAGCTGAATGAAAAAAAAGAAAAGAAAATTCTCAGATTTAGGTTTGTGAAATAGCGAGTTGTTTGTTGATAAAATTACAGGCAATAGTCTGCTGTGGTCTTAAAGAGAGGATAGTAATGCTAACCTTTCATAATTTAAACAATCTTAAACTGAATGTTATTTGCAAGATCTGGCTTTCAAAGAAATGCCATAAAAAAAATATAAAGTGAATAACTGATGTGGTGCTTTCTGTAAGAATAGCTGACTAATATTTTAAAAGATACTTCATACTTATATCTTGGAGGAAATTTCAATGCCTGTGAATCATACTATTTTTTTTTTTTTTAGCGCAGTAGAAATGATTCCCTAAAATAATGTTTTGAACTAAGAACAAACTCACCAAACAGGGTAAATGAACAAAGTCACCAAACAGGGTAAACAAACAAACAGGAAAAACTGTAGTGATTTTGTACTTTAAAGACAGTAATCTAACAGAAAATAAGGGACAAGGAATTTAGTTCAAAACGTTCCTTCCTTCCTCCCAAATTTAGGACAGTTTATATGGTTGTTAAAGTTCAACTGGAATATTTATGGGATATTTAATCTCTCTATAGGGCTTTCATGGATTCCAAATGCACATTTTATATTATTTTGGAACCATCTCTGTGACTGAAAGGATTGGTCTCTATGTTCATTCAGTTCTTGAAGTTTATGATGAGATTTTCAGCACGGAAAACTTACCCTTGAAACTATTTTCGCACCACAGATGATATTATTTTGACACCTTGATTTTTCATCTTCACAATAATTCTCTATAATTCTTCAAACATGCACAGGTGGACAGTGTCCTGCTCTCTGTCGATGACTGTATAGAACTATCACATGAAGAAGAGGATTTGGACTTTTTCCTATTTAGCTGAATCAAAGTGGCGTTACTTTATGTGCTTTGATGGTTCAGTGGCACACCGGGTAAAGGAAGCAGCAGTGCAATTTAGCGACTAGTATCACACCTCAGGAAGATCAAAAAGCCTTAATCAGAAGTTTTTTGTGTTTTCTCCAAGATAACTCATTATAGTTCATTATTTTGTGTTGTCATTGTCATAGATTTGCAGGGGTTTTATTAGGCCAGAAGATATAATACGGTTATCCCGTGCTATAAGTAACACAAGCTATGTGATTTTATGAAATGATCCTCATATCAAGCCCAGAGATGTTGGTGAAACTATACCTTGCATATATATTAGGGACAACATCTAGACTTTACTGAAGATTTAAAGTAAACAAAAGTCTTCAACCTCCTAGACAAGCTTTGTAAGACTGTGAAGCAGAAGATCTGACTCTGTTCCTTCCCTATTCTCCAGTTTACTGTGGGATTATGCAAAGACTAGCATTTCCCAGAATTTGACACTGTTTAGAGAAAGGGTACAACTGGAGCTTTGTCTGTTTAGCACTTCTGAATATCAAGATTTAAAGGCTTCCAATTTGGCATCTAAAAGGAATATACATGGGGGAGAGATTTTGGGAAGAAAAAATGGCTTTGAGCTCTTTTTGTTGCAGTTTTCTCTGTAAAATGAAGATAACCTTCACATTTCCTTACCGAGCTCTTCAAGATTTTCTGACTAGAAATGCCACATAAATGCAGCTTTTTTTTTCTCTCCACTGAATTACAAAATTTGCGTTAAAGAAAATACAGACGTTCAGAACAAATGCATTTAGCAAAAGGAAAGACCGCTTCTACATTATTTTTACAACAGCATCTTTTGGATCCTAATACTGATTTCTTTGGTGTCTCAAGGAGGAAAATATTTTAGGTGGAACAGATTGATGACTATAATTGAACAGAAAGAGACTGGTTGCTCAAAGGAGACTGTTATGCTTCTGTGTTTCTCTTTTATTTTACCATGGAGAGAAAGAAAATGTTGGATTTATTTATAGCCAAGTAAACTAGGATTCATGCAGCTCTCATTTGTTCCTGCATGACTGTGCTATACTTCTGGCAACACTGACTTTTTCTATGCCCATTTTGCTTTTTATGTGTATAAATGTGTCTAACTAAACCTTCTTCAGATGTTATTATGCTAACACAATAGGTGGCTATATATAATTACTGGGTTCACCAGTTGCACAGAGGATTGCAATGAGATTTTCCCTTTGTAGTTTTGGTTTAATTGAATTGCTCCTTTGTGGCCACAGTCACAAAATTCAAATAATTGTATAATGATAACAGGAAATTATTGATAAAAGAATAGAGTTATAGAATATAGTCAGTGTTTCTTCACCCACATGTAACAAGCTTCTGATGAGACACAGAGAGCTTGCCACATGAAAGAACCAGGTGGTGGATAAAAACCTATTTATATGTGTGGAAATAACACAATAAAATGACTGCAAGTGGGTAGGTATCATTTCACATCGCATATATATATATATATGTATATACACGCATGACACATTGCTATTCATTCCTTGTTTTGAAAAGACCTTGTGACTAGGCTATCAGTTGTCATGTGGCATATTTTTATGCTTCAGCCAAGAACCATAAGGCTTTTGGTTTTGCTTTGTTTTCTTTTTTTGACAAGATTAAGTACACTAAGTCCCCCAGGAGTAAACCATCTTGTTTCATAGCTTGCCTATCCAGCATCATATAAAGGATACAGGATGTCATCCCAGTACTGCAGGCTGATCAATGAGAACCCCTGCATCCTTCTAGAATTCAGATTTAAATGTGAATAAGCTCTAGTTACAATAAACTAATGTACTAAAGAACTGCACCTGGTGAACAGCTGACAAGCACTACCTTTGCAAGCTTATTGAATGAGTTTTTACCAAAGATAAAATTGACCACTTCCCTGATAAGATATTCCCCTTTCAGTTGTACCGGTAGTTCCTTTTGATCCATCAAATTCCTTACCAAATTTTATGTTTTTTCTGTACAACACCCAGAAGGTGAATGGAAATTGGGTAGGTTTCACTGCAGATGAGTATTTGTTGTATTTTGGCATTCACGCATTTTCATTTTACGAAATATGCTTCAATAACAATTTTATAATTTTTCTGTTGACATTTTTGCAAAGATAGTGTATTTTTAAAACCATCTTTCTGCATCCTTTCCTCTAGAATTTTTCTGAATGAACAATGGACTCATCTCTGGTAGAGGGTTATATACACCCAAACTACCCTGGTCTTGATAAAGCTTAGGATATTTTGAATGAATACCAACATTTATCAGGGTTTGAGAAAATTGATGTGGGTGTCCTGAGCCAGTTTAAATTGTCTTTATAGTCATTGAAAAGAAAAAGGCATGTCCAAGGGGACACTCATCATGCCTTATTACCAACCAAGACAAACAGAAGTTAAAATGTAATGCCAATAACTGCCCCTAAATGTACTCTTTGCTCTTGTGCAGAGAGCACTTGCTAATGCTTGCCGCTTCTTCACAGCAAGAGAAAGGTGCCCCACAGCACTCTTAGGTCATTCAGATGCACTCAATGCTGACAACCTCAAGTGGTTAAAAAACCCTGATTCAGTTCCATAATCAAGGCTTACTCTTGAAAAACATTCGTTTTTAGTAACAATTTCCTTTGTATATGTTGATGGGCTGCTATTCCATTTTTACATCTTAGAGTTCAATTTTAAGGCCTTTTCCTAAAAAACAAAAACCAAAACCAAAAAACCAGACCCCAAATTTCAGTTAAAAAAAAAAAAAGAAAGAAAGTTGAATTTTTCAAATTGGCATTATCCCAGCAAGTTGAACTGAAAAAATATTACATGCCATAAAATCATTACTATTAACAGCAGCGCCATTGATTTACATGACAAGAAGAAATGGCTGAATGCATAAATGCAAATCTGTGGGATGAGTTCTGCCTTTCTTAGGTAATTCTGAAGTCATTCTCTCACGTTACATTCTCCTTTCATTCTTGCAGGT
>WEKY01060916.1:29397-56149 GCA_013390045.1 Picathartes gymnocephalus | reverse complement strand
TTTTGATCAGAGCGTATTAATTTTGGATTAAATACTTTGTTTTGCAGTGTAGTTTAAAACCCTGCCACTTTGAGTAGTCCATCTCTGGAACAAAAGCAGTGCAGCTTTCTGTAACAGTGCAAACTTTTGATTAAAACTCATGTACTCTAATGGGAGCCATGGCTGTAAGCTGCTATGGGGTTATCTTCTCACTCTGCCTAACATTGTACTAAGGAGACCCACAACCCCCACACCTTGTTGTGTATGTAGCTATTTATTCCCCTACTTAGTGGAATTTCTTCCCCTACTTAGTGGAATGCCTAAGGACACAGGAATGACTGAGCCTTGGAAAAAACAAGACTGGCTTCATGGTGTTCTTCAGCTACATTTAAAAAAGGCCACCAAAACACTTGTTGTTTCTCTTAACCTTGATAACTGAGGCACAATTAAAAATGTAATAAGCAGGTGTTTATCCTAGCAAATCCACGTAGTTTTTCTCTGAGTAACACTTAAATTGGAAAGCTACATTACTTACCATATGAAAATATAGTTTTCTAGTACATTTCTGAGATGTAGATGCATGTACTGTGAGATTCCAGGCTTGCAACTAAAGGAATGGCAAATACTTCAGTTTCACATATAGAATGTTTGCCTTAAGGGATAACGTTAAATGAGGTAGGTTATACTTTAAGGCAGTGGTTTTAAGTTGAAAGAAACTGTTGTGCTTAAATGCCTAAAAGTAATTGTTTAAAAAAGTCATTGCCATTATGTTGCAGTTTTATTCAGTAGAAAATATTGTTCTGTTTTCACAACAGTGGATTGTGTTCCTTCTGGCTTTTAAAACCTTTTGCGTTTTAACTTTATGTATTTCTTTCCAATAAGTAAAAACACATGTGTATATCTAAACATTTTATATTTACTTTAACTGTATTAAGTATATTTGCTTCCCACTTGTTGTACAGTAGGCTTGTTACATTAAAAGCAGAATTATTCATGGAGTTAGTGGTCTATTTTTCCTTCTACTCATTTTGAAATTAAACAGAGTGTAGACTTTATTTAGGAGTAAATGATGACTCAGCATTGTATGACAAAGTGTTGCTCCTCACATCTATTTATGTTCTTTTTTGAGAGGGAGATCCTGGGATTAAGGCTTAGAGTAGCTTCTGTTGTCTGCAGTTCCCTCATGAAGATGTGCAATATCCAGTTAAGGCAGGAGTTACTAAAAATTGCATGACGTGGATGAATTGCAGTGTCCTGGGCAGCAGCAGCTCATCAGTGGTTGTGTGCTGTTTGCAGTTTAAAGATTTTTTTTAACTGGAAGCTTCATAGCAAGAGGTGGCCTGAGGTAAAGCATGGATTTTTTCTTACTGTAACTCAACAGCAGATGAAAACAGTTAGAACAGTCTCCAACAGTTTGATGATACCAAAGTAAAATACATAAAAGACTATACACAGCCCAAGAACTTAACTCTTTAGGTTGGGAATGAGAAAGGAGCAGTCTTTTTAGGTCAGAGGCAGTTTATTTTAAATGTGATTTGATTTACATTTATAAGCAGCTTTCCTGACAGGAATTCTTTAAGTTGCCTTCAGTTCTAAAACAAACCTCTGTCACTTTCAAACTTAAAGTACTTTGTCCCCAACAAAACATATGAAAATATAATTTAAAGCACACTTTTCACAGACACAGTACAATACATTCACTATACACAGTATAACAAAATAGTCCCATCTTTACCTGTTTAATAATACTGTCACAATGAATAGGTAAATAGAAACTGGAATTTCAGTTTTATAGTTGAAAGGAATTTACATGCAACAATGATGTTTTACAACTGTTTAGCTGTTGAACGAATTCGCCCAGCCTGTAGTTCTTGCACTAGGAGCAGAGCCAAAACATGTTTGTTGGCCAGATCTGTTGCCAAAGCTGCAGAAGGTGGGAAGTGGCTGCTCGGGGCCTTGTGTGTACCAGTAACTCTCATGTCTGGATCATCCTTTAAACCCGGCTGTCACGGTCACCTCTCTGGGATCTGAGAGAGGGATGTTTTGCTTCACTTCGGCTGTTCTAACCACTTACTCATTAGGATGATTCTTATGTGTTTTAATGAGACTTTTACTCTGCTGGAGAAAAGGTAATTGTCATCCTGAAAAAGTTTTCCTTTAAAGCTTTGAAAAAAAATAGGGAAAGCTCATTCCTCCTTTATGTGAGCTTTCTTTTGCACTTAAAAGAACAGGAGCCAAGCCAAGGCGATGACTGTGTTAACACTGGGAGTTCCTCCTGCACCCTTGCCAGGCAAAAGTGTTCAGGACAGGGCTGGTGGAGGGTGCCCACCTCTGCTCCCGGCCAGCTGAACTCCAGGAATAGCACTTGTGAGAAGAATGCTCAAGGCAGGATGGCAAGCAACAAATGTTCAGGTATGGTCCAGACACGAAGCGCTCTCATGTTGGCTTTTAAGTCAGTCTCTGACCACCTGCTGCAAGAAGCACTTAATCGTCAATAAGGCTCAAATGTCATATTTCAGCAAAATTAATTGTAAAGCTAAACAGACACTTCCGAATGGAATGCGGTGACCTACAATGAGAAGCAAAAAATGCACAAAGAAAAATCTCAAAACACAATAAATGTGAGGGAGAGGCATTAGAACTCCCTTAGCACAACTAACGGACCTCCTTAAACCATGTGCTGAATTTCTCATTTTTATTTGCAACCGCAGCACATGCTCGTACAGTAGTTGCAAGAATTGGCAACACATAAAACATTAAATCTGTTGGCAATAGAGAACTACAAAGTGCTTCAAAACTTCATCTGAGATGAAGATAATTGTTTCTCACACACACATAAATTTGCACTTAAGTATTTCCAAGTGTCTTTCTAACAGATAGTTCAGGGGTAAATATTTAGTTGGACTGGGATATTGGTCCTCAAAAGTTTGATGGGCATGAACATAATATGACATCTTGTACAGAAAAAAAATGTAATTGCTAACACTAAAGTGATTGTTTACTAGTTCGAATGGCAAGGTTTTCAGCATTTCAAGAGGGAGGAAAAAAAGATTTGCAAGATAATATAAAATACAGCAAGCACACCTTTTTATGTATGTTATTTAAGTATGAAAATATTTTTAGCATATTATGTTAAACATTCTTTCTTATTTATATTTCCATTACCTAAAAGACTTGCTACTCCACTGGTAACTCCATTATGTAAGGCATGTTAACTATAGCTTGACGAGGGCGGTACTGTTTTGGTTTTGCACACACATTGACAGATGCATCGAAAGTCTTCATCACATTACAATCTTGAAAGGATGTCAGTGCCAAGCTCTCCTCCTCACGCTCCTGTCCCACATGTCAGTACAACTAAATATGCAACGTCCCCCTAGTTCTTTTTTTTGTTGTTTTTTGGAGAAAAATGTTCTGAAGAACCTATAGCTTTTATAGCACCTTATCTCAAAGTAATGAAAATGGGTATGATGATAACATGTGCAAATGTACAAAATCATTAACTCTACAAAGATACATCATTCCAAAATTACAGAAAATTTTAAAGCATGCATTTAATTTTTTTAAAGGGTTGCTGAGTGCTTCCCCTGAAAAAGGTGGCTGTTCTCAAAATCAGCAACTGCTGGTGAGGATTTCTTGGCACATTTGTGACCAGCATGTTATTGCTGCATCTTCCTGATGATCTCAGCAGACACAGGGGGATGGAAATTGATTGTGTGGTGCCGCAGGCCCTGAGCTGTCTTGTAACTCTTTCCACAGCGACATTTGAATGGTTTGCGTACTCGGATTTGTGTTCTGTGGCCGTTCTTGGCGTGGTACTTGATACCGTTCACATTCTGTGAGGGAGAAGGGAAAATGTCAGTGCTCAGGTGGGCTGACACGGGCTCTACTTCCAGTTAAAAACTGAAAATGGATCAACTTTAAGAGCAAAATCCTACAAATTGCCAGGAGCTCCCTCTGGGTGTTACACATGTGCTGCATTCCCAAGGTACTGGGTGGAACAAGGACAGTAATCTGTGTGGTTCTAAAAACTCACCTACCTGGGTAATCCTGGTTTTTATCTCCCAATATACACCACTTCCCAAAGAATACCATTTAGTGGGCTCACACATGGTTGCTCTTTGCGTCTTGACATCTTTTTCATGTAGCACTGACAAATCTTAATCAGAGGTTCATTCACAAGCAAACAAAGAATTGGCATGAAGACTCGGGTCACACCTCTTTAAAGAGCTGAGACTCCCTCATGGTGGGTCTAGTTCTGTTTTGTGTCATTGTTTTTAGATACATCTTTAAGCTCCAGAAAAATCTGATTATTTACACATTGCCTCCAAAGAAATAACTGCAGAGAATGCTTAACTCAAAAGAGTTACACAGGACACTTAAAAAATAATCCAGAGAAGCTGTCTTCAAAACGGCTATTGTTTGAGAATACTCCGCAGCTAAAACTGGAGAGCTGATCTCCACTAGTGCAAAACACAGCAGCACAACACAGACCCTGTTACACTGGCAAGGGCAGGAAATAGGCCACACTTCTGTCATGTCAACCAAAAACCTTACTAAACATTAAGTAATTCCCCTGTCTTCCTTCTCCTGTATTTCTGGCAAAAAAGGAAGAAGCTGTTGTGATCTCAGTAGCTACTGTGATACTGTTCCATGGAGTATACTAGAGTCTCTCATCTGCTCCCACTAAAGAGCTTGGATTTTTGGATGAATAAGCAAAGGCATACTGTCTTTCCTTTGAGTTTCTCCTAGTATGAAACAAAAGAAGACAGCATTTGTGACAAAAAGAGACAGTTCCAAGGCTCCCTTGTGTTCTCTCTAAAGTTTTTAGATATGCATCTCAGTATACTTTTAAGGATTTAAAAAAAAAAAAAGAGCGAGTGAGAAAGCTAAAATCAACTAACACCCTGGATATTAAACAACCCACTAAATTAGGTCTTAGGGATTTTGTCTTTGCTGAACCCCTGCCTGGGGTTACACACAACAGAAAGTCCCCTTGGCTCTTTAATCACGTTTTATCAATGTGCAGCTTACAGTAAGTGGAAGCTCCAGCTTGGAACTCACAGAAATACAGTCTCAAATATCCACCCTGGAAAAGGGGTGCAGGACTGCAAGCAACTCTCTGCCCACAGATTCATGCTCCTCTTCTCCAAAGCATCCAGGCAGTGAATCCTCACCTGAAGTTACAAATCCAGCCTCTGAATTATCCTTGACACCCTTAAAAATGCTGGACAACCCCTGCACAGCTGCCTCCTGAGATGTGGGAGCTGAGAATCCCCGATCTCCAGCACCAACCAGACACAGGAACATGAGCCATCGGGGCAGGGTTTGTCTGGGTGCAGAGCACTCAGAGGAGGCAGAAGGCTGTGCCACCATAACTCCAAGAGCACATTAAAGCTACACATCAGCCTCAAGAGCAGCCAAGTGAATTCCCTGCAAGTAATTTGAGATCCTGGGGTACTTTTTGGATCATCTGGCACATAGTTTCAACCTCCAGCTCCCACAGGACCATTGAGCTGAGGAGGCCAGGATTATCACTGGGTGGCACAAGGACTTCATAAGGCATCTGTCATCATCTGTGTACCTTTAAGGACCTGTGCCTTCAAAAGAGGAGACAATCTGAGGGTGACCTGCTAAACCTTTGATGCTGCAGTGAAATTTTTAAAACAAGCCCTAATACCTATAATAACAATATTTTCTTAACAAAACCTGTTCCTGTTTAAACTTTCAATTTTTCTAAGAAACCACTTCTAGATACTTTTGAGCTACTATCAATTGCTATGGATGCCATGAATCAGCAATCACAAATACTGTCACTATTCCATGACAATGGTACTCCTCCTGATCCAGACTTTTTAATGATCTATCAGCCCAGTACACCCCATTCTTTGGTGAAGGCGAAGAAAGAATTTTCAGGCAGAAAAAATTAAGGAAATGCTAAAGCAGAAACCTAAAGGAATGAATTGGGCCTTGGAAGGTTTGAAAAACAGTAACCACAAAGAGCATGAAGAGCTTGTGTAATGGGAAATTTGACCTGTACTTATGTCTAAAAGGAAACTGTTGTTGGAATTACAGTGACTCTTCGGCACTTTTTCCACTGCTGCAATGTAAACACTTTGTTGTACGTCTGGGCTGAGTTTGCTGAGGAACAGCAAAAGCCACGGCCAAACTCGTACATCACTTTTATTGCTCTGGTTACTTAGGTTGTTCACTATTTACTCTCACAGATGATTGAGGAAGAAGATGGCAGTAGAGAAGGGCACTCTAAAAGAACAGGAGGAAACAATTATTAACCTGGGACCAGATCAGGAGCCGACAGAGAAGTTTAGACTGGCATTACCTGGTTTGCATGGACACAAAGGCTCTTGTTGGGCAGGGCCCCTTTTGCACGGCAGGACTCACAATGGCACTGCACTGCAGAGAGCTTGCCAGCCTCACTTCAAGTAGGAAAAGATACTTCAAAAGGATGGTTTGAGAGATTTCTAGTTACAGCCTTGGACAGTCTTGTTTTTGTACTCTTGGCTCTTCATCCTGAAGTTTTCTTTGTGGGTCCAGGTCCTCTGTTCAACTTGCAAGCTCTGGCTTGCTCCTTTCTTTCAAGTAAATTCCCTTGTTTCCTTCTCACTTCAATATTCTCCTTCCCTAAGCTCTGCTAAGTCCCACCACTCGTAGGTCAGCCTTCCTGGGGGTTTGTGCCACCTGACAGGACCCTCATCCTTTCACCTGCCAGACAGACGAGCCCAGTGCCTTGGCAGCCTTGGAAGGGATCACTTCTCCTCTTGCCCAAGACCAAAGAATGTACCATGGATATAAGGTACATTCTGTATGCGCTGGAATCTATTAAAATTTGCACAAACTAGAAAACTCAGGACAAATACTCTAGGGTTTTCTCTATGCTAGCATATATGCATTATTTGTGGGGTTTATCTACTATGTCTCAAACTTCATTTGCTCTTTAGATGTTGCCTGAGTAAGTTTATCTACATCTTGCACACATTTACAATTGCCCTCTCCAAGCTAGAGATCACTTGGGGTATTGAATAAAAGGAAAACTAATCAACACCTTCATGAATCTCCATTTTAGCTCCTACAGGTGATATTTTGCAAAGCATATTAACTACTCGATATCCATACACTTCTGGACAGGGCATGTAAATTTGGATGTAAATCCAAGGTCTGGTGAGGGTGAACTCCACAGAAACAAGGATAATACCTTTGGGTTCCTTTGAATCACACAGATGGTTTTCTAAAAATCAAATTTCAGGCATCAAGGATGAATCACAGGAAGAAAAAAATATCCATAAATGGAAAACTATAAAGTAATGATAACTTCTTCTTTACCTCAGTAAGCCTAATTAGAGAAGAAAGAAAGCTTCAGAAATTAGTTCAAAGACTTGGGTTTAAAGCATCTAGAAGTCAGTGTGCTTCAGGTTCATTTAGAGGTTTCTGACTATCCCACAAAGAAACTTACATGTAATTTGAAGAAAAGTATTTCCCCCAGTATCTGTGGCTTCTCAAGAAAAGACTATATAGTATGGCAGACTTCTATACAGTCTGCCATACTATATGGAGTAACAATACATATTACAAGTGAACAATTTTTTAAAATAAAGTTCCTGAAGAACAACGAAATGTTTATGACTATTTGCACTGCCTATGGGAAAGCGCCAGGAGACAGCAGCTGGGATGGAGGCCAAGCAGGGGCTTCTGATACACATCTGGGCTTGTGTATAAACATGTTCTCCTTACAGTTTCCATTGTCCGCCCCAGCCTGTTCCTTTGGAGTATTTGTTGTACTCATTCTTGTCTTATTTACCTTTCCATAATGACTTTTCAGTGCAGAGGCCATCTCCTATCCTTGAACATTGTTTGCAAAAAGGTGCCCCATCCCTACTGGGTCCTTTAAGCAGTACTGTAATACAAATAAAATCTCTAAAAATACCATTCTGCTTCTCAAACTTACGTCACCTAAGGCCAGACAAAAGAAAACTGTGTATATCCTCCTTTCCTCCTCGCTCCCTAAAGGAATGCATCCTTTCTCAGCCGTAAAGTGAGCCTGGCAATTACTGTATGTGCATGTCTGTGTTCCTGTTTGGAGCACTATAATTGTTTTACAGTCCTGACTGTGATTATCCAGTGCCCACCAGAAAATCCCAGTGCTTTGATCACAGGACTCCCTACCCAGACTCTGCAAAAAATTCGTCAGACGCGTGGGTTAAGCAGAAGGAAGATAAAGAGGAAACAAGAAACACAACTGACACAAGGCTAAAAGGAAGGAAACAAAGATAAAACTGCAAAAAGAAAAAACATAGGCTGAAAATAAAAAAGGGAGGAAACAGAGCCCACAGAAAAGAGAAATGAGGTGAGGCAGAGTTTAAGGAAATGTGCTTTTCTGTCAGGACTAAACAGAGATGAGTCTCTTAGGAGAATATGGTACTTTTTATTTGCTGCTGCTCCCTGTCAGCCCCTCTAAGGGTCATTAATTTTTTCCCCTGCCCAGCTGCTCTACCATTAATTGTGTACAAGATATCCCTTATAGACAGTCCTCATGCATTTGAGATGAAGGTAGTGAGATAGCAGAAGCAGGCACAAACAGCTTGCTGATTTGGGCAATAAAAAGACAGAGGGCTGGCAGTCAAACAGAGAACAGACAGGATATAGCAAATTACAGGGTTCTCCTTCCAGCCTTTGCCATTAAGCGAATGTTTTCTGCAATGCATAGATGCCCTCTGGGCACACGACTTCTAACAATCACCATGGCTTGTTTGCTTCCTGAGCTAGGGATTTAGCTTTTTATACCATACCCTCCATCTGGCACAGCTCCTACCACACGCAAGGAAAGTATTCATCTTCAATAATGTGAGTTTATCTACAAAGCAATACTTGCAAGTAGTCTAACACCACCTTTCCCTCTGCGCCCTGGCCCTGGAGATGGTGTTCAGTTTTTCCTGTAACTGGAGAATAAACACTACAAAGTTCAGGATAATCTCAGCAAAAAGACTTGTATGTCACTAAGAAACGAGCACGCTGCTTTTCTCGTCCGTGTTGTCGGGGTTAAGTGGTCTGTACAGGAACCTGAGTCTTGTGATTTGCTGCAATGGGAACTGCTGCAGCAGCACTCAAACAGGTTTTCATCCACTACATGGTTTTATGCACAGTTTCTCCATTCTTGCCACAACGGTTTTATCTCAAATTCTATTGGTCTTCCTATATTTCCATTTCCTATTTCTGTTCTCTTTTAAGTCCCTACTTATCATTTTTTTAAAGGACAAACCATAAAACACAACCAACCCAGCCACCATAGTTTTTCTAGGATGTAGGGTCAGTGGTTGGATTTTCCAGTAGTTCATGCAAAAACTTTAGAAAACAACTTAGAGGAAGTGTGCCAACATGCTACTTCTGTTCCCAAATGTCAGTGGTTAGAGAATACCATACTGAAGTGCAAGATGTTCAACACAATTCCATCTGTCTCTGCCCCAACGCACATGAAGCAACACTCCTGTAACATCCTGGCACGTTCTACATTGGCCAGCTCAAGGTTCCAGTTCAGAAATGGTTCACTCACATAAAAAGACAAAAATTTCTCATGATGGAGAGCAATTAAAGAATGGGGCAGGGTGGGGGCATCAGGGAATTGTTTCCCAGGGTGTCACACGAAGGGATGCAAGCCCTGCACATGGGGTCACTGACAGCTGTACAGATGGGCCACAGGAACTCAGACCCATGACAGAATGATGCCAGAATTTCTCCAAGACTCTGCCTTGCTGAGGTGAATTCTGACTTGCACGATGTTAACCACTACATTTCACACACTTTTATCAAAAATGCACCCTGGGTACCATCTCACTAAAGAGGAGACAATATCTCTAGCAGTTAAGCAGAAGGAATTCTTTCTGGCACAGATGGACAAAAGCTTTTTATTTTGTGTTTCTGAAAGGGACCCAAAAGATTGTTTTGCTTGTAGTACCTCCTGCATTCTGCAGTTAATTTGTCTAAATAACAGAAAGCTCGTTAAAATGTGTAAAGCAAAAGAGTGGCTGTATGTACTCTCTCTTGACAGACAGACATCCCTTGTAAAACTGATAAACTTGGCTGTGCTTGAGAGGAAACCAGTGAATAAAATATTCTGCTAAAATATCACAAAAATAATTGTGAGAAGTCTCTTAAATGAGAATTAGAGGCTTCCCCCACCCCACCACCTACACCAACAGGAAATGAGGTAGATCTGCACTACTACTTACCTTGTATCTTTTTTTACATCCAGGAACAGGACAGGCAAAAGGTTTCTCATCCCCTCCATTCATGCACATTGAACTAAGGATAGCTTCAGAGCTGATAGCACTTTCTGTAGTCCAGGACTCATCACTGTCTGATTCTTCATAGTCTACTTCCTCCTCATCATATTCACTACCTAGAAAAGCAGGGTAGTCAGATAAAACAAGAATAAATCAGAGCACAGCGCGATAACTCATTCTGCATTTATTAGATCAGTTACAATGACTGGTAATTTCCCCACTTTTGTCTTTTCTGGAAGACAGTTATTTTAAATTTTATAACCCTATCTTTCTTGTAGTTATTTATTCCTTCATAAAGACACCAGCGGTTCTTTTTCTAATAACCAGGACAAGAATTATTAATATATCTTCATAAACTGTTAACTGCATGGAACAGAAAGTTCAAAGGACTGATTCTAAAATGCAGTTTCATTGCTTTTCAAACACCAGGATCCTTCCGTCTTTCCCAGTGCCTGAACGGAAAATGTGCTCCCTCCCCTCCTCCAATTTAAGCTAATTTTAAGGCATTTCTTTATGCAATACAATACTGAAGAGTGTAATTCTACAGATCATAAACAGTGTAAAATAATATGTTGACAAGTCCTAATGCATTTACTAGCCCTTTGGAATTAATAGGAATTATAGCACAACATTAATAAGAATTATATTGTAGCAATTACAGTTGTGAAATTCATTCCCTCAGGTGTGGGTATAAATTGCATTGTGTGGCTGCCCTGAACAGACCGCATTATGTTCCAGATATGCTACGACAACCGTCTGAGCAGCTGGTGCTGAGTTTATTTATTATTTTTAATTGCAATAACTATTAATGAAATCCTCTGAAGAAGTTAAATGTGAAACAAGAGAAATTAGAAAAGCAGAATTCCAACTGTAAAAATACAGTTGAAAAAAGAAAAGCAGGGGAGGGAAGAGCCGCAGCTGATTAAAAAGAAAATATATGCACAGAGGGAGAGAGGGAAAGCTGAGGGAAACTTCTGTGGTGTCAGCAGGAGGTAGTGCTGTGTTTCCCCTCCCCTTTCTTCTTTCCCTTTCCCAGCTCTGCTAAATTTTATCCTTTCTGCTGAAAGGCAATTTGGCTCCAAGTGCTGGAATAGCTCCTGCTATTAAAGACAGTTATGTGACACTTGCATGGCTCTTCCCTCATGTGCCCTTTCAGTGCATGGCTCAGAGCAGCTCTACCCGCTGAGGGGGAAATGCAGATAGATGCTTCATGAAAAAACCTGAATTCACAGGGAAAACCCATCCTGCAAAGTACAGTGGATTCCTAGGGCTGTTTCTGCTTCTGCTGAAACTACACCCTTATAATCTCTTTGGACTCCCCTTCCCCAGCATTCCCAGTCAGACTCAGCACCCAGTAACAACTCGTGGCAACTGGTAGCTGCCAACAGCCAGGGCTGCTGAGCTTTGGTCAGGACAGATGTCAGGCTATTCACGTTTCTTTCCCGTGGCTCCCATCTGTCCAGGGTGGTGTGCAGATGAGGAAAAGAGGGATGGTTTCCCACCAGCGACAGCCGTCGACATGAATGCACGCACAGGCCCTGCAGCACATCTGGAAAACTCTGCCCTGCTGACTGCGGCTCCTCATCCCACTCCCAATGAGTGAGAGCCAAAGAAAGCATTATTGACCTCTTAAAATATTTCTGAACTCTAGGAACAGTTAACCTAAAATGAAGTCAAGAGTTGTTATAGTTTAATTAACTAATAAAAAAATGGAGGCAAAACCACAACTCTGCTTCTACGATTTCCTGCCCTTGATTGTATCTTGATGGAAAAAATTCCTCAAGCTGTTCCTTTCAAACCTTCTAGCTCAGTGGGGTTTTTTTAAAGCAAATTAAACAGAAAACCCTATTGTAAATACACATAGGCACTCCTAGGATGACAAAGTATACAATTCTTAACACTGATACCAACAATTTCTGCCTTTATAATCACCCTCCTTGTGAGCCCCCTTAAGAGTGGGTGATTTCCGCCCAAACAGGATTTTGTCCTCCTGAAGAAAACATCATTTGAGACTGTACAACATCTCTTAGGGACACCACTCCTTTTAGTGATGATAAGGAGTACACATTCATAAAGCAACTATCAGTGCTCTTTAAAACTTAATATGCAATATGATGTGTAAAAGAAGAGATGCACAGAACAGTGGGGAGAAGCTGCAGTCAGTACTATTATGCATTTCCTTAGGTTTTCCTAAAGGGATTAAGGGATGCCCTTTTAGTTTTTCTAGTAATTTTGTACAGTAAGATCCAATTCTGTAACAATATTTGCCTGTACTTCACTCACAAGTAGACTCAATGAAGGAGAGAGATAGAAGAGACTGAACTGTGTGTGTAATCACATGATCAAACCATCCTTATGGTTTTCTTTTTATTGGTTTACCTGAACAAAAATGCAGTATTTGGTCTAGTACACTCAAAACAGTTCTTTAACCAGTATAAGCAAATGCTCCATTATCCTAAATTTTTAAATTCATATGTCACTACAGATTTTACAAATACAATGAGCTTTTTCATATGAGTAACCACATAAATATGTATTTCTTCTTGCACAAAACAGCAATACTAATGATGCTGTGTGACTTGACATGAAACTGGAACTGCAGTCTATCACTGCTTTTATCTAACAGTATCCTACTGAACTCAACTGCTTCTACTCTATTAATAAAAAAAAAAAAAAAAAAAAAAAAAAAAAAAAAAAACCAAAATGTATTTGAAAGGATCGTGGTATAAGGAAAATGCAAAAAAATTTACTGCCTTGAAAAAAATTCGTTAGCAATAAAAATTCAACCTTAAAATAATTATGTTGTTTCAGTTGTTATAGGAAAATAACACTGATTTAGTCATGCTTTTAACTGATTCTGCCTCAGAATTTAATTTCCTCAGTTGTCAGTGTCTTAAGAGCAGCAACCCATGTGGTGCCTCACCGACTGCGTGCAGCACATCAGAGAGGGGGGAAATAAAACAAGAGGAAAAGGAAAAAGCACAACGCACAGGTTGGCGCTGCCATTATAAACAGCCCCTGGATGAGGTATTTTAATTAAGGGGTGCAGGGCTGAGCACGGTGGCTTTGCGAGGCCGTTCCCAGGCGGAGCAGGAGGCTCCATGTCAGGTGTACAAACTGCAACCCGAGCCGGCGCTGCCCCGGCTCCCGGGCAGCATTCCCAGGGACCAGCAGTGCGCCGAGGGGAAGTGCACAGCACCGCACTTTGATCAAGATAGTTAACTGCCTGCCTTTTTAAAAAAAAAAAAAACAACACAACTTGGTTGGTGTTTCACAATTGTATCTGTAAATATTTACTTTTTTTAAAGGAAAAAAAGTAATTAGGCACCTTTGCATTTAACCTATGGACTGTTGCAGGGTGTAACAACTGCGTGACTTGGGCAAGTGTTTGCAGTAACTCTTCAAAGAGGTCCCAGAGAGCTGCCTCACTGAGCTCTGCTGGGATGCTACCGTAACACTCATGGAAAACAGGACACTCTGCTGGGGCATGCTACCTTTTGGGGACTGAGCTGAGCCTTTCCTGTAGCACGTATGCCAATGGCTTTACCCCTTCTCCTCATATTTGGAAAGCAGATTGAATATTCCCCCCAAAGGTATTCAAAGGAAAAAATACCAGAATTAGGCTTCAGAAGTCTGAATAGCAAAAATACCTCACTCAAAACTCGACAACACACAGTTCTCTAAGACAAAGCATCTAAATATCTGGCTGCTAAAGAAGCACATGCTTTCAGCAATAATATACTAAATTATTACCATAACTAAATACTAGTTCTACCATAGCAAAAACAACTGCTCTCTTCCTCTCTCCTCTGGCAATGCTTCTTCTGAGGCTTCTTGCTAGCTCATTGCTCTTTAACATAATATCCAGTTTCATCATCTGGCTTTCATTCAGAGACCCTACACAGCTGTACCTTGGCCTAACCTAAACCAATGCTTTATTATCCAAATAACTCAGTAACATCTTCTTAATACCGCACCCGCCCTCGCATGCAACATTCCCTCAGTCCTGGCCCACAAAGCCATTTCACCACTCCTCACTCCAGTGGCCTTGCCAAAAGACTCACTTCATCTGTGCTGCCCCCAGCAAAACAAAAAATGAAACAAAACAAAGGCAAGGAAAGAATGCCAATTCAGCTTTCTTTTTTCCCTGCAACTTTCCATGCTGAGACAATGCCACTACTCCTCAAAGGGGAGGTGGCCTCCACTGGGCACAAATCACAAAGTATGCCATATTGGGACCAGGTATCACGTAAAAGTACTCCTCGATATGAGAAGCCACAAAACATACTGGGTCACAAAGAGTTCCAGGAAGTTATTTCTCTTGTAATTTTCACACTGCATTTAAACAACACTTCACAAATGAGGAAGCTGTCTATGTCACAGCCAAAAGTAAAGACATGCACGAAAGGGGATTATGATTACTACCTGCAGGGTAAGAAGCCTTTTTTGTTTGACAAAAAGCAAAGCTGACCATAAAGACTTGGTCTACACCTCTGCTGCCAGTCAGTTTTGCTACCAAAATCAGTGAGAATGTCACTTAATCCTACAGCAAAGATCTCACATTTTCAATGCCCATCTACTATTTTTTTGTTTTCCAGTAGATGAAGTCAGTAATTTAAAGAGCTCAGAAATGTTTTGCACAAGAGCTAATTCATTTGACATTCTGGAATAGACAACATCCCAGCTACACTGCTGAAAATCTAGGGCCTTATCTTTTATGTTTCTGGGGTTTATTCTGTATTCACAGCACTGTAGCCAAGATAAATTCTGCCTTTTGCATGAGTGAATTCATTCTATCCTGCAATTTACAGAGGATTTTTGCCTGCAGTTTAAGTGAATCTTGGTTCTAGCAGGTGCACAGCATTTGCTGTTACATTCCTTTTCAAATCTAAATACTTCTATGCTGTGCCTTTAAATATAAAGAAGACAAAGCTGATTAAAACCAGCACAAGCTGTGTGTGCCGTTTTAACAAGTAGGATCTATCTTGACCTCTGATCAAGAACATTATGAGTTCTTCCTTTCCCCTCCCATGAAGAAAAACAAACCCAAAACATCCTTGCCAATTATTTTTGTGACCAGAAAGCATACATTTAAGTATACAATGAATAACTATGAGCAAATAACTTACTGCAGTGGGAACCAACATTGCTAGTGTCAGTGAAAGTTCATGGCAATTCCAAGGATTTCTCATAAAAATTCAGCTTCACACTTTGTCCTGTGCGGGACTTGCAGTTTGTATTTCATAGAAACAGTTTTATGAGAGCACTTCTTATGTTAAGAACTTTGCATTCTTATATATTGTGACAGTTTCCTTGATAAAAAAAGTGAATTATTAATATTATGTGAATTTTGGGTTAACACTAAAGCACATTTATGGATTTGTCAGACTTCTTCCCTCTGTGCCCATGGATGAACATAACCTCCTCCACACTTGTAAGCAAGGGCAATGTTCCTACAGCTGATACTCACTGCTGATCTAAAGACACATCGTGTCATTCAAAATGAAATATTCTTCCTTTATATAAAGAACAGGAAATAAATGCTAGGGGCAGTGAAATACGAAACAGTCAAATAACAGTTGTTATGCAAGTCTTTAGTCTAGAAGCTGTAGCAGGACTCTCTCAGCTGAGAGCTGGTATGGGTGGCACAGTGCACTGGCTCTGTGAACTCCACCAACAAATGTCAGACACTGGATCATCCCAACACACTAAACCAGGGTCTTTGCTTGCTTTTTTTGGTGGGTGGGGGGAGATAGGGGACTCAGAGGACAGAAAGCGGTTTTCAGCCTTTGTGAAAATTCTGTTCCGATTAATTTCTTAGATTTTTCAAAAATACTTTTACCATTCATATCCACAAAGATGATGTAGACACAGATGTAACACAACTGAAGAAAACCCAGGGAAGTTTGACAGAGCACTGTGCAGTGCTACAGACACTGGCATTTTAGATATCAAGTGCAATTCCAGTGTTTGGATTAAGCACCTAAATAGAACAAGCACTAGGTTCACCTCAGTGAAGGCCAGAGCCTTTCTCCAGCACACGGGTACAAGCACACGCACGTGAGATTTTGCTCCTTTCCCAGGAAATATTTCTGGGCGAGGAGAGACAATTCTGTTCTCACAGCCAGCCGCATGCTCGGAACTTTGGTGTCCCTGGCGGGAGCTGACTGAGATGATTCTGCTTTGTCAAATGGGCACTTGCCAGGGCTGGCAGAGGCCTCCATCCCTCTTCATGATCCCAACAGAGCCATCAAAATGGCAGTTATGACTTATTACTGCCTTGGCCCTGCACCAAGCTGGGTGGGAGCTCAGGGCTGTCCTGCTGGCCAGTCCTGCACAGCGTGTCCTGTGGCCACCGCTGCCGGCCGCTCATGCCAGCAGCAGCCCCTCATCCTGCCTTCCGCTGTCGCCGCTGCCAGCATCCTCCTCTTTCCCATGACACCAGTCAGAGCAGGATTTGGCCAGAACAATGTCTTCTGGAGAAACCACCCTTCCTTTTCTCTTTTCCAGTCCTCTCCTAGCTCAGATCAAGTATCAAGAACTAAATAACGAGCTGTTAGAATGTATTACTGCCCAGAAGAACTAATTTTCTATTGTCTTTGGCTGAAGCAAGGCTCAGCTAATGAATAAGCACTGAGAGAATTTCAAAAATGTACCTCATGTAATGATGTGAACATGGATTCAAATACAAAGAACAGTATGGTTTTTATCATTATTTTTAGGCACAAGGCCCTTGAAAGCACTAGAGAAAATAAGTTAGGCAAAAAAATCCCAAACAACCTTTTCGTGTTTGTTTGCATCATTTGAAGTGCAGCTTTCAGACCATGCTTTCAGACCTCCACTGCTATTCCAAAGGAGGGAATATTTAAGCAACAAAGGATATGGGTTGATATTTCTGGACATCCTCTCCCCTCTCTCGCAGTCAAATGGCAACTGTACCTTGCACATTCACAGTCTGAAAAGATCCTTCCTATTTTGGAGGGCGGTACTTCAAACAGAACCCACACATGGTTACATACCCAAGCCGTGGAGCACCCTGGTGTTTTAAATGACATGGTAGATAGGTCAATTCCAACATTTCACACAAACTGCAGTTTTCATTTCCATGCTCTCACTGTAGGCTTATCCTGAATTTTAAGTGACTGAAAATGTATCCCATTACAAGGTTTGAATTCACTTTGGAAAGCATGCAAACACTCCTATAGGTAAAACACAAACCTGAATACATTGTATTTCGGTATAGAATGATTTTGGCTGAGCTAACCTACGTGGGAAATCACCTAAAATGTTGGAGGTTAAGCTAAAATGATAAAGGTACAAAATAAACATGAAGTTTTATATTTAAAGTGCTATTAGTATGACATTAGTGCTATATATTCTTATTCACTGTCAGCAAAATGGACAACTATTTACACACGAGATCTGCTCTCCATTTTGGGCTACTGGAGAAATAGAACTAACACACTCAGGTTAAAAAAAAAAAAAAGAAGTCCTCCAGAGTCAGTACTGGGGTTGATGGAGCAGCTGGATTCTATTTGGCCTTAGAAGCAACTGTGTACCATTTTCTTTCTTGATATATCTGTATCTTGATACTGATATAGCAAAGAATAGTCTTTAAAACTAAAGCACTGTAAATCCTAATCCGAAGTTTATAAATCCGCTTGCACACCTATATAAGCAGATATGTTACAACTTATTGAATGTATAAATGCAAATAAAACATACATGCAATAAGATAAATAAATTAAAAAAAAAATTCCCCCACTTCCAATTACTTGTGGAACAGCAACTAATCGCAAAAACATGCATGTAAAGAACTGATTCTGGAAAAATACAGTCAGCTGATACCACGGCATGTGTTTTGTAGAGCAGGGCTTTCTGAGAACGCTGCAGAGGTGCTAAAGCAAATTGTTATAATGTCACTGCACAATGTGCTGTTGAGGTTTTATGGTCACACTGCGCCAATAGTCTCGGGAAGTTATTTTGCATTCTTATATAAACTTTTTCCCCCAATCTTGTTTTCCACAAAAAAGGGCTTTCAATAATGTACAATCTTGTGTTTATACATAGTACAGGAAAAACATGATAAACCCAAGAACACAATCTCTACTTTAAACGTATTTTAAAACTAGATTTCTACAACTTCATGTAAACAAGAATAAGCTGTTAAACACTCACCAAAAAAGAGCATAACCTTCCTGTAATTAAATGGCAGTGTTTTACATGGCACTTTTTAAAAATCATGAAAATAAAAAAAGTAAATAAATAAATCAGTCCAGCAGACCCCTCCCAACTTGAGGCTTACCCTGCAAAGTAATGTAACAGTAATAAAATCTATGCCAGCTGGAATCCTTTCTTTTTCTGGCTTTGGCATGAGAAGCAAGAGCAGGTATATGTTTGAATAAAAACAAAGTAGGACATTTTCCACCTTTAGTCACAGGATGTTAATTGAACTCTGGCAAATGTTTAAAGATATTCTCAAAATGTTCAAGAAAGGATTAAAACCAGTTGGGGCTGAGAAAAAGAAACAATCCATCCTTCCTCCCCCCTTCTCTCCCCTCAAACATCTGTTCCAAACTTATACTCCAAAAACCACAGTGAAGAACAGTCATAATTAATGTTATTTTGGCTTTTTAGTTGCTAGGCCTGCATTCTGAGGTTAGAAATACAAAAATACAAGTTCAGAACATTATTACTGTACTTAAGGAGTCTCCTGATGCATATAACAAAAGAGCAGTTTTTCTTTTCTCTTCTTTACCCCTTTTTTATAAAAAAAGAGAAGAAAAAAATCGAAACGGTACCAGGAAACTGTTCCATGTTGAAGATAAAGGATTACAATAAAAAGTACCTACATAAATGAACTACACTTTATGAAGCTATGAAAATATATTTGAGACATGTTTTATACATGCTTTACAGACGTACAAAAGCCATCCAGCCACTTACAATACAGGTCATAAAACTGCTAATGCACACAGTCCCTCTCCACCCTGACTGCCGTGCCTCTGCCTTCTCCAGCGTGCAAATCCTGCACGGATGCACTGAGCTACCACCAGGCTCCCACCCAAGGCATTGCTATCACTGTGCAGGTCTAGCCTGCACTACACAAGGAGTGCGGCTGATTTCAGCAGGCTCTGGCTAGGCAGGGACTTCCAAGGTGCTCCTGGGCCTCCTGAGGTGCTCCTGTGTGAACGGGCGGCATCACGCACGTCAGCCCCGGCTCAGCGCACGCAGGAGCAGGGTGCGGACGAGCTGCAGAGGTGCAAGACACCTCAGTGCCCTTTCGGCAGCTTTGGGCTGAGGACATTTCATGTTTATGAGGCCCAAGAGGGTCACAAACCCCGGACCGGCAACAAGGGAGGCAATGGCAGTGTTTCCACTTCAATGCACTGAAGGCTGGGAGGATTTAATCTGCATGAAAACACACTGACCACTTCCCTCTGCCTGCTTTTGCAGCTCTGACCATCCAGATTTAAGAAACACCATCAGCATGATTTGAGACCTAGGCCTAAGACTCAGAATTACCAGTAAGGGCTAAAATGGCTGTCGACTACTGAGCAAGAATCAAGGCTTTTGTCATTCTAACTACACAAAAAATCTACAGGAAAGATCTGCTACATTTTTTATTAATCCTACTTTGTGTTTCTCAGAAAGAAGTTAACCCAAGCATAAGAACACGTTCAGTAGGGAGTCATGTCTCCTCTCTCATTTTTAAAGACAAAGATTTTGATAAAATAAAATGTGCAATGTGCTGTTATGCTGTCACAAACCTTTCTTTGAGGCTATCACTGTTTCAATCAGGTCAACAAAACATATGTTAGCAGGTGTGAGTTGTTTCAGGTGACATATCACTGCGCTGAAATCAAAGTACTTTTCAAATTGCTATTTTCCATTGCTCCTTGGCTTCTATCCTTTGACATTAGAGGCAGAAGTGCTCAGAAATTGTTGTGAATGGCACTGTCTGACTATATATGGAAAAACCTTGCAAGAGGGAGCCTATGCTAGCAAGGACAAAGCACCAGCTTTCATCTTCAGCAAGAATCGGAGTGGTGTCTTTCACCTGCCAGGCCACAAGTGCTAAAACGACAAGAGTATCTTGTGGTTTTAGAAGTTAGCACATGTTTCATGGTTTTTAGCTCACCTGGAAATACACAAAAGCTACAAAGAACCTTGTTTTTCCTAAAACCTTACATAATTTTGAGGATCTTGTACTGGCTAACATCAACTCATGATACACCATTTATTTCCCCTATGAAATAAACCTCTCTGGGTTATAAGTCATCGAGTGTGAAGTGGTATGTTAGTCCTTGCTTTTTATTACTTCTGCTTTGCTTTGGCCATAGTGCAAGGAAAACTCAAACATTTGCTTAAGTTTCATCATTGTCAGCACACTGAAGTACTGCCTAAATAAGTCTAATTTTTTTTCTGCTAAACCATAACACCACTGTCAGTGTGCACAGATACAGCACTGGTGGACATGGAGTAATTTTTTCAGTCCTCAAGGTACTCCAGTGGTACAGATAAATCCCATTTAATGTTGCAGTGCAATATATATATATGCATATGTGTAAGTATATATGTGCATATATATACACACACACAATTTACATAAACACCTAAAAGCTCCATGCGGCCTCTTCTGTTTCTAATTTTGAGAAAAACATTTGTGTTTCCAGTTAGGAATTTTCAAGATAATTAGCAGATTACTTACAAATCTAAACAGCAAATAAATAAATAAAAATCCTTCCACCAATTGGCCCTTGCAGTATATAAGCACACAAACATGAATGCCATCATTGTTACCCAAAACTGCTGAAGTACCTTTTTGAGTGTCACACTATTCCTACATTAAACCAGTTATGCCACAAGGTGTGAGAGGCAGGCATAACGTGCTTTCTATAAAACACGTATTTTTTACACACTGGGAGAAAGATAGGTCTGTGTGTAATGGGTGTGCTTGTACACAAAAATCCCTATCCTATCACAAATTAATAAAGATAATCTTTACTTGTAAGCTCATTTTTTGTTCTTTACCCTGTTAAAAGTGGTTTGCCAGGGTAGACTACTACGATGGGGATTATAAAACAGTTCCTGTGCTTGGAAGTACTTTAAATCTACAAGCCATGTTTCCATTGCTGCTTTGTAGCTCAAATCCCAAAACTAGTGATGATTTTATGAGTTGCTGTAGTCTAGACAACTCGGTTACTTTTCAATTAAATTGTTCCTTGGGGAGACTACTGTGAAAATTCCCATACAATTAATTACAGGTATGTGCAATTAAAATACAATTCTACAGCACAGTAGCTTTACAGTTGCAATTTATGTCTGTATCAAACAAGAATGCTCTGAAGGGGCTGGGAAGACAAAGTACAAGAAGCAGGAGATTACATGCAAAGCTACCTGTAGTGAATGAAATGAAATAAAAGGTAATGTTAAATTTTTGTGTGCCTTTTCCTCTCGTAAGATTCAGAATTCTACTAGAAAGCATAAAATCTGACAACTGAGCTAATATTCCCAGAACATATTTTTATAGCAAACTGGGCTCAACACATTTTTACTGCCAAGTTAAAGATCAAATCAGAAATTTAACAGAATTATAATGGAAATGCACCCATAGAGCAGGAAAATGAAGAGAAACAGAAAATGCAGCAAAAAGCTGAAAGGAATCGTGTTTACAAAAAGTCGACATATTTCCCCTCACAGCACAGCCCCATTTTTCACCATCAGTTATTTTCATATTAGTCTTACTTCCCTCTATATACACTTTAAAATATCCTTTTAACTTTAAAAGCAATTTAAATGGTTAGAAGCACCACTTTCAAATAATATAATTTTGTGAATATAGTATAGGCCTTTTTGTACTTAAGTTATAAGTTAGTTTAGGATGGAGTTAATCAAAGGAGTAAGCAGGGGAGGTTATCATAGCATGTGTCTTTATGCAAACCATAGAAAAGATTAGTTCCAGGAGAATCTCCATAATTTTGCTCCATCTTCACAAGTTAACAGGCTTGTATCTGTGTGAAAACCTCAGAAAAATTAAGACACTCATGGGTCACGTCAGCTTGTCTTGCACAACCCTGCAGAAATCCTCTGGGATCTGCACCCCAGAATTACAGGACTGTGAAAGAACGGTAGTCATGGACTTGCAGCCCTGTACTCCTTGCAGCCTTAACCAACATTCCTCTTTCACTTGGTCCATCTGCACTGACAGGGGTGACTTCGAGGGGTCCCAAACACTGTAAAACAAACCAGATCACTTCTGTAAGGCAAATAGGGCTGTGGTTTGTGAGTCCTTATGACTCCGGTCTTGCCTAGGAGATTAAAAAAGACACCAGGGCCTCCCTTGTAAGAGACACAGCCATCAAGAGTGGGCCAGCTCCCGTCCTTCCTTCTTTTAGGGTCCAGCCAAACTGCAGAGCAGGTACCCAGGTAATTGCAGAGCTAGAGGTCAAAAAACGTGCAGGTTTGACCAAGTTAATGTTCTTGGTCTTCGGGATAATTTCAAGCTGTTTGATTTGGAGCTACAAGTTAGTCTAAGATGTGACAACACCGTTGCTGTGGCTGCAGTGTGGAATAATCTCTGCTCTGCAGATCCTCCAAGCATAAGTCTCAGTACCTTCTGGGAAGGTAATTCTTTTGGTTTGGTTTAGTCACTGAGTAACCAGTTTAATACACAGTCTTGTCTCTCTAAGGAAGCCAGACAGTCACCTGACAGCTGATGACTGCTAGGAAAAAAAAAAAAAAAATTTCTGAAGCACTTAGCCAAGCACAGTGATGAGCACTTGAGCATTTTTCACTTTGGATTACTGAAGAAAGAGTTGAATGTGTACAGGTTTAAAGCCTGGCTCCTCTAAAATTTGATGTGACATCTAGCTCTGAAAAAAACAACTTTTAGCTGTTGGAACAAATCCCACCTGTTCTAAGAAAACCCCTATAGGCAATAATTGCAGTTTTACTTAGTATTTTTCATTGTTATTAGAAACCTTCTATTATAGCTTTATTCCTTATGAGAGAAACTAGAAACTACTACAGATTTCTCGTATTATTCATGCTTAGTCATGACCTCAGCCAAAAGCTCATATTAAAATCTCATACCATGTCTAAGCACACGCATATACAAAGTCATACGTTGATCAATTGTTTTGCACAATGTCATTATTTTTTCATTATTTTTTAAAAGAACACCCATAAGGCTCTGTTAGAATAGGTGCCTCAGACTGCTAAATGCTGGGCAATTATATGTACAATATTAGTTAGTGTGCAGGATTAATATAGGGCCCCAAACCTGCAATTAGATGGAACCATTTTGGCTCCAATAAAGAAACTTCTCTTCTGTCATCTACACAAAAATGTGAAATTCCAGCACCAGTGAAGCACCTCAGAAGGAAATTTTGTCAGAGACCACAATGCAGTTTCCAAAAGATATTTTAACATGGATTTCTTTCATACCATGCAAGTCTGAAATATCAAATGTACTCAAACATTCATTATGCTGGAGAGCTGAATTTGGTGTTCATTTTGTGAAGTATGGCTTACTTATTTGCCTATAGTGTTTATCCAAGAGCGAGTCCATATATCTAATTTTTAATAAAAACATAGCATAAAAGTTCTTCAGTCTCTGAGCAGGCAATTAAACAAGTAGAAAGTTCTGAACATGTAATGAGATGGTTCCTCAGACATCTGAAAGATTGTTTTTTCAAGCTGCAATAGAATTTGATTGATTCATGCTTTACTATGCTGGACACCCTGTAAGTCAAACACAAAAATGTAACACACTCAGCCCACTTCTCAGCAACAATTTAATACAACAGCCCTGGGATTTGATTTCATACTTCTACTTTTCATTATTTTTTCAATTACATCTGCATGATACTAGGCTACTTTAACATAAAGTGTAAAAATTAAATTTAAGCATTTACAGTGTGCTAACACAGGTGAAGAATTTTTGAAGTAAATGGCTAAAGCTGGGTTTTTGTGACTACATAAATTCTTGAGCTTGCAACTCTGCAAGTGCTGAATACTTCATTCCAGTCTGACAAAGCACTTGTTATGTGCTCCAAGTCAGGCAGCATTTACTTCCTTGGTATTAGGTGCTTAGCATTAATCATGTGCTTGAAGTGCACGTGACCTGAATTTGTAGCATGGTTTTCAAAATGCCATCAGCGTGTTCTTGTTCCCACTCGTTTGTCCTCCCAAGTCTAATTTCAAGCTCCCTTAAGATTTTAATCAAGGAATATTTTGCACTGCACTTTGCTCAAAAAACCAAGCCCACCACAAAAGAACAATATCTCTCTAGCTGTAGCAATATTGAGTAAATCTTCATTGCCCAAAGCGAAAGCTCTTGCAGATTATCAGCTGAATAGGAGATTTAATGGTTCATAGTCTACTCTGATTCAACCTAACATGGAGTTCAGAAATGCCACCTGCTGACAGCAGCCAAACAGATTCTGCTATAAATAGCAGTTCTGCAACAAATTCAGCTTAATTCAGCTACGTATTAATAGCGTATCCATCAACACACAAAGTTTTGAGCACCTAAATCCTCCTCCTGTAAGTCTTCAATTAATTTGTGGGGGGAACGCCCCTGTTATTTTACATTTCTGCTGTTCACTCAAAACTCACAAAGTAGTTCAGATGAGCAGATCTCTTTTTCTTGCTGGATTCTGTTTAATGTGCTGTTCCAGCACTCTGTGCAACAGCTGTCTGTGCCATATGATTACTTCATTGTTGAAAGCCTGACATATGGAAACTCTACTGAAATGTTAGCTGCTTTGATACCTATGAAGAGGAATGAGCTTTTACATTACAACAACGCATTTTTTAAACAACTTAAAGTAAAAAAAAAATTAAACACACATTTAGAATCGAAACCGTATTAGTTTCCAGCATGCCTGTTACTCTATTTCCATGCCCAATTCCAAAGGCTGGTTACTATTGTGGTTTTGGTTGCTATTACCAGCAAACAATGGGTGGTTTTCTTTCAGCTTTTGCGTTCTTGGAAAAGAAAAGGGAACAGATTCAAGAGGAGGGCTGTGGGATTCCTTCATGAGTTATCCATGAAGGCAAATGCTATACAGCTGAATTACAGGAATGATATCTCATGTCATTGAGATAACAGTACATGAGATAACCAGGTCTATTGGGAGAAGTCACTAAATGCCACACAGCGTTTCGCTTCTCAAAATCAAAGCTTCCACAACAGAGAGAGGTCTTCAATGGACCAGAAGGAAGGTGGATCCTTACAGATTAATTTCCGAGTCCCAAGTGCCTTTGGTGGGAAGAGAAAGGAGCTCCTTTGTTGTAACATGCAGACTTTCCTCCCCTGTAAATTAGTCACCAACCCATAGAGGGAACAATGACGCTCTAAATTATTTCATCAGCAGCACTAACAGTTGCTAACACAGAAGGAAGCTGCAAATTTTTGGTCGCTGTTTTGCCAGTAGTAGCATTTGAAACCTGAACAAAATCCATCTGAATCAGAGAAGATACTAATAGTCTGAGTTTTTAAGATCTATTAATTTTATTGAGAAAAAATTTATGTGTACCTTTTAGAAAATATTCAGTCTTAGAATATATTCCCTAATGATGTAAATAGAACATGATTCTTTTTAATTTAGTTGCTTAAACCTGAATCAAACACAAATATATTTAAAATTATTGCAAATATTTAAGAATGCAATCACTCTAGAAATAAAAAGTACTCTTAATTACACCAGGCTCTGACAATAGGAAACAAGGGGAAGAGCGATTTTTTTTCTTTTGATTGAAAATTAATTGAATTTCACTTTCTGCTACAGAATGACATACTATATTAAGTCATGTTTCACCACTAGTATGATTTATTAGACAAAAATTGGCCCATTTCACATAGTGTGTTCTGACTGACTGAAATAGGGCAGCTTTAGGATTACTGACAAAGCAATCTTGATTTCACTTTTAGAATATGCTCTACAAATCTACAAAACTACTCAGTTACTATAAAACTACTAAAGCATCATTCAGATAGTATCCTCAGATGGTAAATATAACCATTTCTACATCAACAGTACTAATTTGATAGCCTCCGTCATATTTTTTTCCAGTCTCATAACATTACTGAATTTTTAGCCATATTTGATTAAAATATCACTGTTAAGATGTTAGATTTCTTAATCTTTAAGAAAAATCCTACGAGTACTTTTTTTACTCCACATTAAAATGATTTATTACTTTCAAATTTTACCAGAAAGAAAAAAAAAAGAAAAAAAGAAAAAAAGAAAAAAAGAAAAAAAAAAGTTAGGTATTTTCTGTGAGTAGAAAATGGGGTCACTTTCATAAATACTGAGACTGGACTGGTGGAAATTTCAAGGAAGTCTGACATATTTATGAAAGGTAAGATCTTTCAAATGCAATCAATCAAAAATGACTGAACAAATATGACTCCCCAGAAAGGCATTTATCCTAATTAATAAGACAAACCAATAGTTAGTCACCTATTC
>WEKY01060916.1:209-29005 GCA_013390045.1 Picathartes gymnocephalus | reverse complement strand
AAGGTTTTCAACTCCCTCCGCTTTTTTTTTTTTTTTTTTTTTTCTGTGCAGGGGAAGGTAGGGGTGCACAAGACTCGGGGTTGAATTATTAAAAAGCCAGTTGGTGGTATTGAACTCTTGCTTTAGGATTTATAGGAAGACCAAAAATTCACTCCGGGCTGAAATTTACTATTCCAGGCCTGAAATAGTTTTAAAAAAAACCCCAAAAACTCATAAATATAGAAGAAAATAATAAACAAACACAAAACAGTGGTTTCAGATTATTTTTGGCATTTCTTTAATGCAGAAGTGGCTTTATTTTTTAATATTTTTAAATCTGAGATTCATCACTATGAATTACTTTTCTAACTAAAATTGGGAACAGGTTATTTTAATAATTAATTCCCAATAAATTACTATCACTAGATCTCTTTTAAAGCTTTTCAGTATAAAGAGGTATCATAGTTTTCAAAGGAATGTCAATGCTCTGACTTACACTCAAAAGCCAGGAAGTTAGGGGTGGAAATTTCATTTGTGAGCCACACAGATGTATGAAAACATTGTAAAAATTAACAACGTATGTTAAAGATGCAATGCCAGCCCCATTTTTATCCGTAACTACACTTCATTAGTTTTGTGGATTTAAAATTGACATTTAAAAATAAAAGCAACATAAGTTTTTGTGACTTAATTGAGTGCTCCTCAAATAAAGAGATATTTCAGTGTTTGCAGACTGCTAACATCTTTCCAAAATAAGCTGTGCGGTGGTGCTACTTTGCTCTATTTCCCTGTCACCCCAAGGAGCCTTAATTCCTGATGGAAGCAATTTCTTTTGCTAAATCCTGCCTATGAACTCTAACAAGACCATTTCAGCCCTACTAAACAAAGTCTCCTGGGAGATACTATTGTTAAAATAAAAACTGGAGCAAAGTTTTAAAGAGAACTTTCTGCAATCATTAGAGGATGCAGGTCTTAAGAAGAGAAAACTTGTTATAGGAGGGGGAACAAAAAGCCAAATGTAAGCAGAGAGCATATGCCAGCCACCCTGAGGGAACAGAGGGGAGGTACAGAAAATTAACTACTGCATTTCTACTTCCCACCAAAACCACAAATGGGCCATTTCAGGGGACTAACACATACAGAGTCTGAAGATAAATACGTGTCTACCTCATTACCTGAGAAGAGCCTTAAAGAGCACACTGCTTTGCTGAATATTTCTGCTTCTCTATGAATAATCTCCTTTACCAAGAAGAAGGAGGTGCTTGCACGTGCACATGCAACATTTGCAGCATCGATGTGTGTCAGTCAGTCTGGACGCTGCTCGGCTCTGTCTGAGAATGAGGCCCCATAGTCTTTTGGCACAGATTTTTCCTGTAAAACTTAACAAACATTCTCTGCAGCCAAAATACCTTGAACCACTTCTTATCAGGTTTCACAAGCTAAGTGTGTTTGAGTCTGGTCAATACATAAATGAGAGACCATTATATGAAATTGCACTTTGCTGAACACTTACAGCAGTAGCTCAAAACCATTGGGAAGTGGCGAGACATCGCTGCGAGGACATGCACAAACATGACTGGGTTCCAGGCAGCTCCTGGCTTCACCCAAGGCAAGACTAACACCCCTGGGAAAGCCAAGATGAGCAGCATACCAAAAGGGAGGACAGTACACGGAAAAGGGGACTCAAAAGATTAGTGTGGTTTTCTCTTTCTACGCTGAACAAGAATGGCAAGAAGCCATATGTGACAGACACTCTCTGCTGAGGAACACATCTATTTTTTTGCCACCCCACCAGCCTGTAGGGCATGATTCCTCTCTGGCATCTGAAGTGGCACCACCTTGTGCAGTGACAGTAATGCCAGGCACACTGCTGAGTCCTCACCAACTATCCAACAGCTGAGATAGGAGATAATAAAAGGGAAACAGCCATTCTGAGAATTTCAGAACGAGTTGGGTCAAAGTAATCCCATTTTATTTTGGACGAAGTATAGGTCTAAAGGAGGATAAGGACAAGGATTGTATTTGGATTATAATAAATACAGGACATAAGGCAACCTAAGGAAAACAGCCTCTTTGTTTTCTCAAGTTACCACAACATACACGTTTACCTGCATTCAAAGACGAATTAACAAGAGTTTTCTCGGAGTACAAATCAAACAGGACTGCATGGAAGGAATACAGCAATACTCTTCATTCTCACTGGATGCAGTGGAGGGTATGCCTGTAGGGCTTGAAAGCTGTGTAGGCACTGTGAGGCTGAAATGTAGGACAATTTACATACTCTAAATTGCTTCCCTGAAACAAGATCTTGCCTAACTACCCTTGGTTATATCACCTAGCTAGTCAGCTGCCATATATACTTGCACTTGAGGGAAAAAGATTTGCATTGGCCAATAAAAGACGTGTGAGCTGCATATCTAAAATTAGTCTGCAATCCATACTGGGCTGCCTCTCCAGGCACTGCACCCACAGAAAGAGAAACTCAGCCATGGCATGATTCTGAGCACCTCATCTATCTAAGTTAGAAAAAATCCTACACCAAGTAAACACTGGGAAAAAAACCTGTAGTTATCAGCCATTAGGACTTTATCAATACTTACTTTAGGTCCAGAAAAATTTTTAATATGAGAATAATTGAAATTCTGGGCTGAGGCTGCTAAAACGCAGTACAGTTAATAGTAAATTTTTTTAAAAGTGTTAAAGAAAGAAAATATGTTTTTTGCTACTAGGATGTTACAAACCCTAGCTTTGGAGCAGGGGTCCAAAAGGGAACTTGGAACAGAGGGTGCAGAAAGTGGAAGCTGGTATTATTTATAACCTGGCAGGCAGGACTTGCAGAAATGCAGCCATAACAAGCTGATTCTCTTAACTGCAGGTAAAACAACATTCTGACTAACTTAAAAAGTATGGAAAATATATAAATTATAAAAGTATTTTGGTAGACAGATGCTGGCTTTTTTTCTTTAGTATTTGATGGAACATGTTTCAAAGAGTGTATCACTAGCCAATATTCCTGACAGATGTGCAAAATTATACTACCTGACCACATCATGAATTAGCCTCCTCAGGAGGAGCTGTACAAAAAGTAAACAAAAGAAAGAAGAAACTCCTTGCCATCTGTAGGATGCCAAGGAAATGAATCAGTTTATTTAAAATAGGAGACAATTAAGAAAATCTAAAATTTTCTGAATTACATTAGGACTTTATCATTTAGCATTTCTCAGTGTGCTTCCCTTTTTCATAACCAGGGACATACTGAACAACCATTTCATTTTACAACTTGCAGACAGAACATCACAAGGACTGCTACAACTTTTCTGTTTAATCATTAATATTAAGACATGAAATAGCCTATATAAAAAACATGTGGCATAACAGTATTTCAGGGCAGCGATGCTCATGTGATTTCCTGCTAAGGAGAATATACTGAACCTATTTATTACAGAACAGAATAGCCCTATTATACACATTTAGCTTTTTAGAAGAAAATACTGGTACTTAGTCTGAAGTGTACCAGAATTATCTGGTAAGAGCTCTACCTAAAGTAAATCAGACTGATTTAGGCCAAGAGATCTGGTTTAGCACAGTGAGCAATTTTCAGTTACTCTAATCAGTGCAAAAAAATTCCCAGGACTTTTATACCTTGGAAAACCATTGGAATATTAACTTTTGAAGAAAATACAGATTTTTTAAAATTTATTTCTTTTCATGAACATAGTTTCCTAAGGAAAGTCATTTCTACATGATGACAGCAGCAGAACATTACTCCCTGACCACTTACTTATCTATGAATTCCACTTTCCCCCTCACGAAAGAAAAAGGAGGTGGGGGGCAAGGGGGAAGATACTAACCACTTTTTTAAATCTTCAGCTGACACTGTACCATAGGCAGAGCTCTCCTACTGATACCTAAGGGGCCTTTTGCACATTTGGCATTTCTGGTAAGGTTAGTTTCTTCACGTAATAATCTCAGCTGCAACATTTAAAGTTAGTGTTCTTCTCTGCTTTAGCAAAGAATTTGGAAACAAATGCACGAACACATTTTAGGGACTGCAGACCAAACGTGAAATAGCCCAAAGCTTTTCTGTTTTATTTTTTGGGGCATTTATTCCCAATGCCTCCATATGTCTCCTGTTCTCCAAATGCCACATAAAAAAACTGCTCCCTTTATTAGGGACGAATCAAAGAGTAGGTGCTTACCTGTAGGAGTACTACTGCGAAATGAAGAGGAAGGAGTGATTGGAGGGGTGACTGGAGGAGTAAGGCTTCCACTGCTGTGGCGAGGTGGAGTAGATACATTCCCACGGGACACTGTGCTTGACAAAGTCAAAGAGAGTTTCGGCTGAATCTTTTTCTTCAAAGACTCCTGCTCACGTCGAGCTGCATCAGTCATAAATCTAGAACAAGGACCATAATGAGGATGAGATCTTTGAACCACTGTCTACCAGCAAGCTTTAGGTAAAGTATTTTTTGCCCTCAGTGACCCAATGGAGTTTCAAAGTCAGCCATTACAATTTCCTCTGTAACACACGAATTTAAAGAATACAAACTTCTCCATCAACAGCTTTATGTGTTCAAGATCTGGGCCATTTCCTTCTGATTTCAATAAAACTTACATTAGATGCTTGCATCATGTGCAAACACACAAGTTTCTTAAGCTCCAACCAGAGCTCAGCATTGCAAACAATAATATAATGATTGCCCTTACAGTAATTACATTCAATCATTCTGTGAAAATGTAGCTGAGCAAAATGTTAGCAGCAAATGACCTTCAATCTGTAGGTCAGAGGGATCGAATTAATTACTTTGTGGAGATCCATAATTTTCAATAGGATCATCACATCCTTTTACTAAAGATTTTAGACAACATTGCCTGGCATAAAAGATGTCTAATTAAATTGCAGTTCCTCAAACTGGAGTTCCCAACTCTTGAAAACCAAATGAGGTCTCTCTGTAGAGCTCTGTACAGGCTGCTGAAGGCATAATGCAACTCAAGGTTCATCTCCGTGGGGTGCTGAGAGGGAATCCCACCAGCATGAGGCAAGGTGTGCACCAGTAGTGCTGTAATTCCTGCAGAGCAACTTTTTGCATGGGATATCTTATCTGGAATAAAAGGAGCTTTTTTCACTTTTATGCTGATTCCTTCCAAAAAGGAACAATTGAACTGAAAAAGACCACTTTTATTCAAAGTCCATACAAAGAGTTATGCCAGAAGACCTGCTGCTGCTTTATGCTGACATTCAAACCGCTGCTGCTGGCACCTGTATGAACTCTCACTTGAAAAGGCTGCGGTTCCCCCACAACAGGATCTCTGCAAGTCAGACTTCATGACTTAGCTTTCAACAGACATTTTAATCCTTTGTCTTTCCCCTCCACTACATATGGATATACATTAATAATTACGGATACCTTGAAGGATTCCTAAGACAGGCTAAAGTAAATCACCTTGTCAGCACAGCCCTCTGGCCTTGAGGCTCAAGTACAAACTACACCTGCCAGTGAATAACAACAATACGCATTACCACATGATACAGAATAAAAAGTTAAGTTACACCCAGGCATTTGTTTGACCATAGTCTCAAATCACTATGGCATAAAATTTTAGGTACCATTAGAGCAATAAAAATGTATCCTGTCTGTCCATACCATGGAGCCATTAATAACTGGATCTTTGCCCTGATAAGTAACATCAACACACAGGCATTAATAAACAGGTATGTGACATGACAGATTATCTTCTTTGAACTGAGACAACAATACATCATGTCAAGCCCAGATATGGCATTTTTATGAAGTTAATATTTTAAATGCAGATATCCATAATAACAGTCGAGTGTTAAATTTCTCTTCTTCAACCAAGGATGCAGATGATATTAACAAAACAGTCCTCAAATGGAAGTCTAAATTTCATTCAAGACAATAAAAGTAAAAGGATCTTAATAAAGTGGTCATTCAGTACACATTTGCTTTCCTCTAACTAGGAAATGTCTAATTCACTATTTTTGCAATTTGTACTATGATGTATGCTTGGTTCTGGATGGGAAGCCTTATTCCTTAAGAAAATGTTATGGTAACATTATAAGTCCTTGAAAACTTGGAAGATAACTTCAACTGTGAGATATTAAAAGTAGCAGCATGGAAGTTGCTCTTTAGTAAACTCAGCCATGAATAACAATGTTAAAATAATATTGAGTTATTACCACTCTGGTTGAAGTCCATAAAAATCAGGAAAATGTGAAGTTATAACTGAAATTTCTCCCTGTCCTCTTAACTCATTCCCATTTGGGCTAAGTATGTAAAGTATATTCCAAAATGTCATTTGTTGTCTACACTGTGAACCTGAGAGAAATGGAAGGCAGAGTGTGTTGAGATATTCAGTTTCCAATATCTCACATATGGAATTAATCTTTCCAGATCCAAATAGTACCATACATGTTTGCTGAAGCACTGGCAGTGCTGTGGTTTTGAAAATGAAACTTGTCTAAATGGATTAAAAGAAAACATTTTTCAGTATTTTAACTGAAATGCAGCATTATACATGTGTCTATGGCAGTGTTCTTCAAAGCTTAAAATATAAGCATTGTATTAATGGATATAGAAGGACATTACCAACTAAGTCTTTAATTTTCATGTTGGAAGTACATTATGGTTACATCAAGTGTTCACGAATGAAGCATGCTGGAATTAGGGTTGAATACTGGTCTCTAAATTACTCAACTGCATACAATTTTCCCTGCCTCATTTAAATGCACAAGATGTCTGAGAAACAGGAAATGTACTGTAACTAAAAAAAGGCTGCTCTAAGACCACTTAGGTTAAATCCCATCTCCTTGATAGTCTGTCTCACCATCTGCAGATCCATCTCTTTGCTGAGCGAAGCCACCTCTGCTATTTTCGAATTATTATCTACATAACCCTGCCCCTCTAGTTTCACCACTGTGCAGATTTCAGTCACCTTCCCTGTTGCCTATGGTTTTGTTTACACCTCATAAGCCTCTCTCCCTCAAACCAATACATCACATAGGTGCAGTGAAACAAGGAGGATCATTCAGCTCCTAGCCATTCACTGACCCTGTTGTGAAAAGCATGGAGTTTGTGTGCTTTTTTTTGCCAACGGTTCGTAACATCAGGCAGGAGCAAACTCTTTCTAAAGAAATCTCTTCTACACCCATTTTTTCTTTCCTCACCCCTTCAACCTTCCTAATTGTTCAACTCCCTGCTCCACAAAACATAGGTGCAGTGATTTCTGAATCAAGTGCTTGCAGCAACTTTAATAAACATGAGGAAAATACAGTTTTTCCCCCTCTTCTCATTCCCTGGAATGGCTCAAGTATTTTTATTGAAACTTTCCCAAGACATTCAGCCTGAAGGAGACACCCAGCATGGAAAATTTCAGTCCTAACAGATGAATGTTGGCAACATAAGCAACTGAAACAGTCTTATAATGGAAAGTGTTGCACAACCTTTCATATAGGTGGCAATATAATACAAACAGCATTAGCTCTTGTTACCAACACAAAAAGCCACAAAAAGCAGAACCTGTGCTGAAATTCAAAAAAGCATTTTCAAATCAAACCTTTTCCAGTACTTCTATGACTTGTAACCCGCAACAGCTTTGGAGTCAAGAATGAAGAGAACATACTCTCAGAGACTTCCCTGTGCTATTAGCACACACTGCTTCATGATCATGCCCCAGTGTGACTCACACGATGATGTCAGAGTCGGTTTATCATAAAACCTATGCTACACACAATGCTAAGACAGTTTAAGAGCTCTGGGCTCATACACCCAGACTGAGGGTAAGGGTTAAAAAATGAGCTGCAGGTAAACTGAAAGAGAAAAAAAGAACCTAGGTTGCTCTTCAGAATGTATATTCTTAATAGTTCTCATCAGGGCATGAAGCACCCTTTCCTCCTCTTCCTCACTGCTAAATCTTGCTGGTGCAGGAAGCCTGCTTGGGCCAGCCCTGTTTCCATGTCCACAGACATTCACACTGACAGTGAAGAGGGTGCATCACAGCTACCTCCTTGGATCTGAATATTGATTTGCTACATTTAGTTTCTTCATGATCTAGTCTCTAAACCATATACCAACAGAAGATGTGTCACAATCACAAGTCTGCTGTTCTCCAGTTACCTCGTGCCCAGGCAAGAGAAGGGAGGGGGATTATTCTGAGCTTGCATAACAAGCAGATTACACCACACAGAGACTCAAGGATTGCTCCACAACATTGTCCAGCTGCACACAAGTTTAAAAAAATGTACATCACTACCTGACAGTAACAGATATACCCTGTCCTGTGCCGTACCACTGACAACTAGTACTAGCCCACAACAGGGAATGATAGCCGAACAGAATTAGTTCTGACCTTTTCTCATTATCAGATAATTATGGAAAAACACTGATAGTAGCATTCAGATCATATTCATGTTTGCCTGATTTGGCTAACCTGCCCTGGGAAAGCGTGTCACCTTTACCAGAATATGAGAACGTGCTGAGCTTCCATCACTTGGATTTCAGCAGACTGCTCCTTAGGTGACACTTGCCCAACCTCAAGATTAACTGGAAAGAGGAGAAAAAAAAAATCCATGGTTGTCTATTACAGATTTATGCTGCCTTGTGGTAGTATTATATTTGGATAAAAAGTGGTCAGATTTACTTGACAGATGGGGCACACACTAGCTTGCAACCTACTAAATTACATACATACATGAAAGCCACACATTAATTCTCTCACTACTCTTTACATCCATCAGACCAAAGTCCTTGCTGTATCTGTTTTTTCCCCTCAATCTTTTCCCACTTTTTCCTCAAGATGTTTATGCTATTCTTTGTCCACATTGTACCAAGAGAAATTATAATGAGGTAGGGATGGTAGTTTTAGCTTTCAGTCTTCCTCATCACATTAGCAGTGTTTAGGAAAAGAAAAAAAAAAGGCTAGGATGGAAAGTAATTCTAGTTGTACAGTATTTTAAAACTTCAGGAGATCTCTACTTTGAAGAGGGATTAGGAGAATCCACTTCTCAAGGGATGACCCCATTTCAGTAGGATGGGACTCTGTGGACTCCTCAAGTCAGAAGCTGTCCTCCATACCTTTTACTTTATCTTTTCTTGTAAAGGCAACAAAGTGGTTTGATTTAACCAATGCCAGAAACAAGAGACAATTGTTAAGTTGAACTTCTATTGGGTTAAGGAAGAATCTGGTGAAATCTAAATGGTGGCAGTTCAGCAGTACTTGTTCAAAGACAAGTTAACAGACTTGGGCTGTCTTGTGTCCTGGAAAAGATGAAGGGCTTTTCTCAGTTGAACCTGAACAACACTGGGCCAAAACTCAGACAATCAATATCCCCAGTAATGTCTTACCACACTATTTACGTGATCACGAGGAAAGAAATATATGAGCAAGTTTTAGACCCTCCATTAACTCAAATAATTTGATGAACATCCTTGAGCACTTTAACATACCATTCTTTGTAGTGTGGGGAAAACAGAAGTATTCTGCAGCTCTTTATAGACCTTCTGCTTCACAGAAGCTAGCAACAAACTTTTTTCGTTAGAGATCTTTCATTATGGTTTTAGAAAAACCCTAAAAAGAAACATCAGTGTGAAAAAGCCCCATTAAAACCATGCATAATCCCCCACATGCCGTCATACTATTTAGATTACAGAGTATTTGCATAGTGCTAAAGCATATGATTCATACAAAATCCCCTTTGGATGGTCTCACTTTCTTTCTAATTTCACAAAATACGTAACAACTGAGGAAGAAACAGCCCAAAATAATAATCCCTTCCCAATTATTCTCCCGAACCTGTATTGGATTTCACTACAGGCACTAACCAGATCAAACAGATCATTAAAGGGAATTTCTAAGTTTCTGGAAAGAACACTTCCAGCTCAGTATTTATGGCAGAAACACTACACATCTGCATTGGACTTCAGCGTGCTCATTCACTGAGATCAGGTCTTAAAAGAGAATTCAGTGTTCATTCTCAGTGCCAGTTGTATTCAGACTTATCTATTGAAAGCTTTTCCTATGTCCTAAATAAGGAATATTTATGACAAACTGATGAGTATCTTAGACAGATAGGATGGAATCAAATTTCTTTTTATTATTAGCCTTAGGGATAATTCGTTGCCAGTACAATTCTTTCATTTCCATTATTCAACCAGTACTCCCAAGATGTAAAACTGTTACTGCCATAATACATATTTTTCTCAGTATTTGCATCTTAAGCCAATGTAGTAGAGATTATTAGGCTGCATATGTACCTTAAAAAATTTAAATTGCATTTTTGCCTTTTTACTGAAAGACTCAAGCACAACATGCAGTCACACTCATTGCTGTCAGTAGCCTCAAGGCTGCAACCTTAGAAAATCTGCTAAATATGAGCAAGAGTTCAGTGGGTTTACTTTAGTTGTCTGCTCTTCATGCATTCTTAAAAGATACAATAAGACACAATAAAATATTCACCAAGGAGATATTTTGTGCTTCTAGCGTGGAAAATTGATTCAGAAGATTGAGTAATTTCATATCTAAATTTTTAAGTGGAGCTAACCGATAGTGATATGCCAGATAATCTATTACCACTCAAACAGAATAAAAATAAACCACCCCAAACCATATCATTGCCTACAGTAAAGCATGTGTTTACTCACTGTTAATCAATGCAAGGCAGTGTTAAAAGCAATGGAGAGAAATTTAGTATCTCTCTTGATTTTGGGAATACACAAAAACATCGGTGTGAATTACACTTCATTATTTTGTTAACAGAAACACCAAACACTGAACATAAGCCCTAGCTTTCCAATTTATAATTATTTACTATATTATATGGAATATATTACATGTTTATGATATTAAATACATTAATTTAAATATTTTCTCTTTGGAAAGGAGCTCTTCATCTTCTTTTTTCTTTCTTTATTCTGTTTTCTTTTTCTTCTGTTTTATTCTGCTTATACTTATTTTCCTATATCTACTTTCAAGAAGCAGCAAAATAATACTGAATTTTAAATTAAAACCATACAAACATAAATCAGTGTTGTATGTCCAGCCCATGACAAAAATAGCTGTTTACTTAGAATTCAAATGTAGGAAATTTTTTTGTTTTGTTTTGTTTATTTTTTAAATGACATGGTACTTTTGCCTTTTCTTTCTTGAATTTAGGTAATGCAGCAAATGAAAAATTGAGGCCTGCATTTTATTTTATATTCTTTTAAAATTGTCAGAAAAAATGCACACTGGATAGATAACATTCAAACAGTAACGTAATCAGGGCAGATGCAGTCTTGTTTTAGACATTTCATTCATAATAAAAATTCGTTACTTATTCCCTGAACTGATGACAGGGACTCAAGGAGAAGCCCATGCTGTCTTTCTGATGTTCTTAAAATAAACAAATGACATTTCAGTGTTTAAAAGGAAAAAAATTAGACCTCACCAAAATTCAAGAGAGCAACAGTAATTTCCAAAACATTAGAAACATACTGCTAGTTCTCTTCCTTTCCCCTCCTACACCCTCCCCCATTTTTTCCACCCCATCTTGAAGTAAATGAGTGAGTTTCAGAAAGGAGCTATAACTTAACTGCATCTCCAAAATTCTGTAATTTTCCATGGAGTGAGAGGCAATAGCTGAGCAAAAGAGATACCTGAAGGAGGTAATTAGCAGGAAGGCAGCAACCACTTGATATTGTTTTGCGGAATGTTTTCATCTCTTCAACAAATGCAGAAGCGTTTAAAAAGTCATGATAACCCTCACATCTGATGAAAAAGCTCCTTATGCTGTGTTCTGCCTCGACATCAACTTATTTCTTACTAAAACTCATTCCGAGTTTTGCCATGGGTGAAAAGGAGCATTTGGATGGTGACTTTCTTGCAGTTGGGACAGATTTTTAAGATGCTGCAGCAAACTCCTAGCCTCTAGCGTAACGTAGCAGTTCCCATTTCAGAAATCTCCCTGCACTCACTAAGTGGCTTATTGGGACATACATCAGCCTTGGCTCTGCTCGCAGCCACTAACGAACAAACCAGCCCTCGCCTGCTGCTAACAACAGATACTTTATGCATTATTGCCTAATTAATCGTTGAATATAACGTCATGAATCCTTACATTTCAGTCCATACCCTTGTTAATATACAGGAAAAATGTAATGCCACACAGCCATAAAATGTTACAGAGACCGAAATGAGAATCTTAGCAGACATAAATAATGTGACATGAAAAGCAACTTCTTCATTTAAAGTATTTTTTAAAACACGTAATTCAAAAAATGCACCCTGACAGTTTTTAAATTTGCATCATAGAAACAAAACCCCCGAATTATTTTTCTTGGTATGACTAAAGACAATCTAAGATGAAAGAATACTGATAGCATCTTTTTAGTAATACTCTAACTTATCAGTTATTAAATTTAAATATTTTAAATACTGTTATTTCACGTTTTATGGCTCACTAGTCTACTCTAAGCTTTCACATGAATGAAATGCAAAATTCTAGAATGCAGAGTAAAAAATTTAACTTTTATGTTAGTGAAAGTACAGGAGTAATAAATTGTGTGTGCCTTCTTATTTGTAGAAATTATAAATTTTAATAAATTACTAATGTCTTTGGAGAAAATGGAATTAAGCTGCTCACAGAATAAAAAATAAAGGGTCTATATGTCCTAAATTTGACTCGAATCTCAAAATAGTTCTTATGTGGGACTAAGTAGCATACCAGCCCTGCTCTGGCTCTCTGCACAGGCTCCAGTATTGTCAGATTGCCTAGTTCCAGTAGCATGCTTTACGTTCAGATTAACCTAAAATACTGTATTTTCTTCCATTACTGGTCCACTTGCTTTCCTTCTTGAAGAGCTTATTGTAACTATTTATGTAAAACAAATTTCTTTCAGTCAGCCCTACAGAGAAGTAGATCTGTGTGCGCATGACACACACTTTTACTGTTGGACTCAGTTTCATTTTATTAATATATTATTTAAGAAGCAGGGAGCTGAAATGTCAGATATTTTATTCTTGTAATGTTCTGTTTATGTCTGGCTATTCTTGTGTCATTTCGTGTTGAGTTCTCCTGAATTCAAGTCAACACCCAAAGACAGATTTATCATGCAAGTATTTAAAAATAGATATTATCACAAAGCATTGCTTATTAACTCTAAGGATGTCTAACATCAATCTGCATAAATAAACCAATTTCAATATTTTACACAGTACTAGTCAAACATATTAACTAACATGTTTCAGTCTTTCAGAAATGTATCACATATACAATGTCTGCACTGGCTCCTCCAGGCAGTAAGCAATTCAGAATACCCATTCAACAAAAATATGGCAAAAAGAAATTGGTAGTAGCTGTGTAATAAATTAATTCCTAAAACCTATAGATGCTGTTTTTCTTTCAAAAACAGAGACACCAAAGTCACTCACACACTGTTTGATTTTTAAAGAAACTAAATCCATTTGTAAAAACACTGATACAGAACATGATTCTCCAGCTGAGAAAGAGCATTCAGCTCAAAGATGTTCTCCCAAGCTTAAAATGTAAGTGAAGATTTAGATGGAGAAGCATTTTTTGAAACTGATTTATAAATCTGTATTCAGAGGACTGGGTGGGGTAAAGCTTATAATGGAAAATTGCAGCAATCTTAACATTAGGAATGTGAAATGTCTGGTCTTAATAAACCAAGTTTTCAGGCATCGTGAGTTGAGTTGTTTGAAAGGAAGACAGCAACTCAAAAACAATTCAGCCCCACTAAAAGGGTGAATTGAACGTTCCCAATTCTTCAGCCTCTGCTGCAATGAGTCACACGTCTATAAAATAGCCAACACAAAAGGTTCCTCCTCAAAGGTAATAAAGTTCAGGTGCAGACAGACAAGGAAAAGTGGAGAAGGAAGAAGATAACCATCACATGTGTGTTTGCTCTTTCATACAAATGGAATAATGAACTCTCATTTCGGTAATTATATGCTATTTTTAAAAAAATGTACTTTTCTACACTTTAAGCTGATTTGACTGACAAAGTTAACAGTGCATTATGTAATCAGCATTTTAGTGGATTGGGGAAGTACCTAAGAACTAAGAATAACTCCTGAGGTCCCATTATTCAGCTGTCAGGTATAAAAGCAGAACACCGATTTGCATTTTGAAATTTTGTCCCTGTTAGTCTCGTGGTGTGCACCAGACCCAGGCACGTATGGGAGTGAAGCAAATCCCCCAGTTTTGTTCAGTCTAACAGGAAACCATCCCCTGGCATCCCTCACTGGCAGCCACCCTCCCACCTCCAGCTCGAGTGACCTGATGAAACCAGCGAAACCCTGCTAGGATGCGGAAGAAAAGAACTGACATCTGAAAAACTAACAATGCACTGCCTCTCAGGCAGACAGCAGGGAAGTTCCTTCAGCCCTGTTTGATCTGCTTCGCTGGCATTATTGCAGAAAGCCAGTTTTTCATTAGGTAAGAAAAAAAACAACCCCAAAGCTGTGATGCAGCCCACAAATGCACCCTAACACAATGAATGAAGAGAAAAATAGATGGTGTAATACAGAAAGGCCCAAGACTTGCAAGTGGAAAAAAGTATAAATTACTATTTTAATTAATTTCCTAATGTAAAACACAGCTGTAGTAATGTTGGCAAATATCACCTGCCTGTTTTAAGTTTGTTAAATGAAATCATGCTCTTTAATTGGGTCTTAATGTACAAAAGTATGTTTTATTTACTTTTTATTACAATATCAGTATTATAACTTTCAGTTTGCTTGTGCAAAAGCTTTATAAATTACTTGAATCACTTAAATCTGAATACTATAATCTGCAGTTACAATGTACCAGTTTGAGTTTCAACAATTAAATGCCTTTTTTGTGGACTCCCGCTGCTATGTGAACTAGCTGTAGGCTATTAAAATAATGAGTCCGGACTGAGTCATCTGATCTCAGCCTCGGTGCAAAGCCTGAGGAAAAGGACTTAGCCCACAATTCCTAGTCTGTTTACCAGACTAAGACCAGACTGTTGGAAGCGTTGCCCCAGCACTCCCTTCCCCCCCCGCACTTGGCCGGGGGAAACGCGGTGTCACAGAGCCCTCTGCAGGCAGCGGCCGCCGCCCGCGCCGCCTCGCATCCCCTGTCCCGTCCCGCTGCCCCGCACCACTGCCCATCCCTCGTCCCGTCTCGCTCGCCCGCATCACAGCCCATCCCCAGTCCCGTCCCGCTGCCCCGCACCACTGCCCATCCCTCGTCCCGTCCCGCCACCCCGCATCACCGCCCATCCCCATCACAGCTTCCTGTCCCACCCCACCACCCCAAAACAAGCCGCCTACACATACTCGCCCCCTTTTGAAGTGTGGCCTCTTCCAGAAGGGCCCAGAAGGGGCTGTAGGCCAAGGTGAGGTGGGAGAGTACTTATCACACCATGCCAATAGCACCCGCGAATTTGGGATGCCCTGAAGATCTCACTTTTTCAAAGTGTGGGTTTATGATGCCAGATGGATAGTTCTCCTCAGCTTGCATGCCACAAAAATACCACAGATTTAGCCACGCCGAAGATGCTTCATACAATTTGGCCTCATGAAACTCCATAAATGTGAAACTCTCTTCCAGTGCCAGTGATGAGGAACTAGTCCTCCCCTGCTTCACAGAACCAGAATCACAGAATGGATGAGGTTGGAAGGGATCATCTGGTCCAATCCCCCTGCTTTAGCAGGGTCATCCTACAGCACACAGCACGGGATGGTGTTTGGACAGTTCTTGGAAATCTCCAATGAGGGAGACTCTGCAACCTGGCAACCTCCCTGGACAATCTGTTCCAGTGCTCAGTCACGCAGTAAAGAGGTTCTTCCTCATATTCAGGTGGCATTTCCTGTACATCAGCTTCTGCCCATTGCCTCTTGTCCTAAACCCTCCACCTTCAGAGAAACACCACCAGAAGCACCTGGCACAAAGGGAACAAGAAAACCATCTGACCTCTCACATCCTCCAGAGGAATCCAAAAGCACTGTTATTCACTTTTATTTTCAACAACACAAAATGCATCTTCCTACAACGTCAGTGCATAAAATACAGAAATACATGACACATGCACATCATGCTGTCTAAAGCAATACCTATCTCAGCTTGAACTCCAGCTGGTATCCAGGGACTGCTGTAATCTGCACTAGTTTTAAGTTGGTTTGTGTGCCAAACCTTGTAATTTATCTGCATCCTTGACATTTGGCAGTTTTTGATCCTGTATGAATAGGTAAAGGAAAAATAATTAAATGGAGAGCTTTCTCTAATGAATCTCCACAGCTTTTTTAGTACATTACCATCAGCATTTCCACTTACCACTCTGGAAAAGATCTGACCTCTACCTTTTACACTTTTGCTCTTTACACTCCAATCACATTTACATGTATTATCAATCCATAGTAGCATTTCTGCCTTGTTCTCCAATAACTTTGTGACACCCAAGTGACATGCATGTTCTCTGCATTACCAATGTCATTCCACCACTCCTTCTGACTGTGGGCCCTTCTGATCTCAGCCCTCTCTGTTTCATACCTCTCCAATTTAGGTCTTCTGCCCGGATTAGGAATCCATGTCCTGAATTCAAGTAGCACTGTATTGCTGCTTGTACATGTGTTCATCTATATCTCTATCTATACATACACACACAAATTCATGGGCATACATATACACACATATATATTACATGCATATATATGAATTAAATATATGTTTGTATATTAAATATATATGCATATTCTTTTTCATTTTAACAGCCAAGTGACAGCAGTTCTTTTGAGGATCCAAATAATTAAATAATGAAATTTAAAAAAAGCGTGGCCAAGATAACATGACTTTTGGGGAGCTGTTACTCAGGCAGCACATACCTGACAGGATTCAGCACACACAATAGAATTAGCAATTTGTGCGATTCCTGATGGTTCTCTAAGGTAAGCCCTGATGAAAGAAACTGTTTTGAGAAGAGGATCACAGCATTTATATAAAGACAGAAAATGTTCTAACCTGTCCTGTAATTTTCAATTTTTTAAACTCTATAGATGAGTTTGTAAATACACCTTGAGAACATCTTAAAAGCTCAAAACCCAGAAAGTAAGAAAAGAGAAATGTAACTATTAATCAAGATTTGAAATAACCATAATAATGGTCATAATGTAATGGTCAGTGGTAGTGTCGGACATGATTTTTTAAATTTCTGAGGTTGTCAATAATGAGGCACGACGCCATGCATGCAAAACGTTGACCTGCATCCCTTTCTAGTTCTGAAACTGTTGCCAAACAGAAGGAACATGGCAGAGAAATTTTAGCAACAGCCTCAAAACACCACTACCACCATCTCCATTCTTCAGTCAGTGCCTAAGCTGCTATGCCACAGAATCTTGCAACACACATTTAGATTTCAGTTTTATTTCAACAACCTGCAAAAAGCTAGTCTAAGAAAATGCTTTAAATGCAAATTTCTGCTCATCCTATGTAGATCCAAAACCACACCAACAACCTCAGTGCAAATATTAGCCACATTTAATAGCTGGCCTGACCAACTACAGGGACTTGAAACCTCCAGCCCCCTCAGCACAGTGGTTCCCACAAGTGTATGCTTAGCGGTTCCTTGATGGTCTACAAAATTATATTAAACAGCAGTTCATTAGAAGCCAGAGGGTAAAATTTGGTGCATTATGGCCTAGGAAAATACTGAGTGTTGACTCTGGTCTACAGAACTGCCATGCTAGAGAACCACTGTCTGGGCTGAAAGGCACATGGCCAAGGTTTGTTCCCACTTCTGCCCTAAGCATCAGACACGAACCTGTACGAGGGCGTTTCTCAGATGTTCGTCTCACGTAAAACCCTGAGCTGGGCCAAGCGGCCCCTTGGCAAGGGGCAGCTCTCTCACGTCAGCAGCGCCATATAGAAAGAGAGAGCTAAAAGGCAGACAATTAAATAACTTCTTGTTGCTTGCTTGTCACAAAAACTTCACTTACTTTCCTTTACATATTAACATAGTACTCTCTTTGGAGATGAGGACTTAAAAAAATCTTTGGCAAATTGATTTCCAGATTTAATTTTGCTCACAGGGGCTAAAAACCTATTAAATCCTCCCACTCTCCTTTCTGCTCTCTCCACCTTCCAAGTCTGTTTTGGCATATTCCTACCACATAAAGTACCCACCAAATACTGAGAAACCAAAGAGATACATGTCCTTTTCTATTTTCCCCAAAACCTATGTCAAGCACCAGATGAATAATTTTAAAATCTACAGACATGGGAAACAACATATGGACTGCTGTTAATATAAGTAACAGCTACCCTTAATGCTTTTCATCCATCAGTCAACATCTGTCGCAAAAAGCTTAAACACTTTCAATATAATGCACTGACATAAAATACTTTGCTTCTTGCAAATCTTTAAACAAGGGTTTTTAATCTTCATATAATTTAATCCTCAAAAAATGTTTTAGCTGCTTCTGAGGCCAGCTCCTTAAAACTGATTTTTTTTCCTTAATTTCTTTATTTATCAATCAAACTAGTTCTAAAGGCTGTTTTATTAACAGGATCAAGGTAGACCTCAGATCATGGTTCAGAATGGATTTCCAAAACCTGTTTTATAGAAAAATTATGAAATACAATGATAATAAATATTACACAATATTTCCTGGAGCTGACTTCCTAGAAATGCTGAAAGACAGTTCTAATCAGTCTTTCATGGTGGAGGGGGAAAAAGAAACTTTTCAAAGGAAGAAGAATTTTTTTTTTAACACCTACAAATGCAAAAGTTGTGTGATGATCTGACTCCCCTTAATCATTATCTTTTTCCTTCAATGCTAGTGTCCTTTTCCTATCCAAATTAATTTTATAAATTATTTTTTCATTCATGGAAGCCAATTTTTACTTGAACTGTCAATTCTTTATAATAAACTCTTAGCAGGACTAAACGTTATAGGAACAGTCTTTTGCAACAAATTTTACTCAAGAACTTTTATGGCTACTGAGATTTTTTGGATGCTCAGGTAGGCTTGCCCCTTGATGCAGATTACTTTTGCTGGAGCAAAGAATTTTGAAATAGTCCTTGTATAGCATTTTTCTATGTGAATTGCATGTAAACTCTCACATATAAACAACTGCAATACTTAAAACTCTTTTCCATCCCCTCACTAACTCATGTTTATTATGCTGCATTAATTGAGAGAAAAGAGCAAGGAAATCCTATATGCAGGGTCCATACTTTTTAAAAATGGGAGGTTCATAAAGGCCTGAATTTTAAAAGGAAATATTTTAATTTAATAAAAATTATTAATTTTAATGACAAATATGAAAATGAGAGTAATCAAAGTTATTAACTTAAATGCAAAAAAAAAAAAAAAATTACAGTGATTTTGGTATTTGTCCAAAAGCTCTATTTGTCCCTTAAAAACAAACAGATCCAGTCACTTTTCAAAAGCTGTTGAGTAATTACTGCAAAGCTATCAAACAATTGACTCTGGTAACCCTAAATAAGATTTTCAGATTTATAAGAAATTAGGATGGATATTGCTGAACATACTCCTAAGCTGGAACATTCTTTATCCTAGCGACATCAAAAGACTCAATAGATGCAATATTTTTATTTGCTTTTGCTGCAAATTATCATAAAGCCCTGAAAAGTAAAAGAAAACCCAAAATTGAAAAAAACCCCACCACTGAGAAATGTGTATTTGCAGTGAAAAACCTGTGACATTTAGGACCAAAAGTTATCCCTCCCTCACCCCCCAGTTAATTCCTTCCCCCTTAGGTAATAAACTTCACAATGATACAGGCTGATCTGTTTGCAGGGGTGACATGGCAGCCGCTTGCTGGAGCTGCTCAGCACCATTTTTATCCCCATCTCCCACTGACACTGGAGTAACTGAAAACACCTGCACGAGGTGCTCAGCAACTTGCAAAATCAAATACCAATGTCAGCGAGCTTCAGCGCTGCTCGAATCCTGCAATGTAGCAGAATGAAACCATCGGGGTCACCCCGGCACTGGAGTGGGAGCCAGGGTGAGTGGAGTGAGATGGGAGTGCTGCCACAAAAGGGCTCCACACCGAGAGTGTTCACACTCTTGTCAGCAGCAACTCGAAACAGCCCGTGGCAACCTGACGGGACAAGAAGCTGCAAAGATGGGTCAGAATGTGCAGACTGGGTGGGATAGAGAAGTTAGGAGGAGTCAAGGTCCTTAAGGACAAAGTCCCATGGTAACAGACAAGGAGTAAGGTTAGTTAAAACTCAGCTACTACAAGGGAAGCTCGGTGTTAAGAAGTAAATAGATAAAATGACATTCTGACTCCAAAGAGCTAGCCCCTTATACCTGTCTCTCAATTACCAGGATTAGTTAGGCACTGCCCAAATCTCTAGGTAAAAACTACAGCACGTCCGTGTGCACCCATGAGCTCAGTGAGAAAACTCTCTAGATCGTGATCACTTGGCTCTCCCAGCACCTTCCCAACTAGAGGTGAGCATCTCTGAGCTGATATTGCACAAATGAAGGAACATTTCGGTACACTGTGTGCCTCAGGGTACTGGACTGCCAAGGGAATGGCAGCTACCTAAGAGCTGGCACAGATGTGGGGCTGCACTCCCAGCAACATCTACAGACTGCTCCCCCAGACTCACAGGCTTATTGCTGCAAATTCTTATGCACCAGAGTGTAATTGCAACAACACCGATGCTTTCCTCATTTAGAACATGGGAGAGGACAGGTGATAAGGATTAAGAGGAAATAAAGTTTGAGTATTTTCAGCACAGCAAGGAAAGCCACACCACAGTCTCACAATTTACTGGCAGAAACATGAACATGAAAAGCATGAAATTTAAAGCAAACTCTGAGAGAAAAGAACCAAACTCCCTGAGCACTAACCCTCCTGTCCCTCAACCCACACAACTGCTGTAAGAGTGGAGGAGGGAAGCTACTCACAGTAGTATTGGCAGTGAAGAGCAGGCAAGAGCTAATGGAAGAAACAGAACACTTCAATCAGTCATGACATCAGGCTATCAAAAACAATCTGGCTGTTATCACATTAAAAATCCATTCAAGTAAACAAATGAAAAATACAGATCAGAACAGAAAGCTCAAGACTCAGTTTACCAATGGATTAATGCCTATCATTATCTGGGAACACTCTAAAAAAACAGTCTATGCAAGCTAAAACATTATTACTCATCATAATTGGTTCACTACTGAGAATGCTGCCTCTCTGCCAAAATCTAGTGTTAAACCAGATAGACATGTTCTGTTCATTTTCTTTCCAAGAGTTAATGCAGTGGTTGACTTGTGTTCTTAAGCCTTTGCCTATCACAGCAAATTAGAAATTGGAAAATAACTCTTCATTATTTTTATCCATTAAAAAAGGAGTCTTCTCCAGAGCGCACAAACACCACAACAGCCACAAAAGCTCTTAACTTTTCAAATTAATGATCATTCACTGTGGATTATAAACATACATAAAGGCCCTTAAATTGAAATAAACAGAGGGATAACATTATCTAATGGATGGGAATTGGAAACATTCTGGCTTCAAATTAAAAAACCCAACACCTAGTTTGACAACAAGGAAGATTTACCAAGCGAAATTAAGTTTTCCATTTGGCTTCAAACCAATATTAGATGTTTTTCTAGAACATACTCATTGCATCAAATCACAAGTTACAGAGTTCATGCTATATGCACTTCTGCTGCAAAAGAGTACAATTGCTTTGCAGATGTGGTGAGGGCACTTCCTCGTCTGTGTTATGTCTAGGCACTATAGGTAGTTTTGATACTACCGAAAACTTTGTAAACCTTCATACAGATATAATTCATCAGGGGCCTGTTCACAGCTTGTAACTGCGAATATCTCTCATCAGCCATTTGAGAGAGCTGACACTCCACAAGATGAACAGGAAAGAACTACTGCACATTTGGGAAGAACTGCCTTCCATTAGCTAGTGAGATCAAGTTAATCTTTCCAAGTCCCCACCAAGTCATCTCCATGGAATACACATAAAACTCATCTACCTCTCCAGCCCACTGTACTTCACTCACCTAATCCTGGTGGTTTACTCCACTGATATTGCCCTTGATGCAGAGAGAAGGGATTAATTTGCCCAGTCTGAACCACCTCTCTCCTCCACTGATTAAAGAGGGAGGCAATTCAGCTTTCCCCTGTCAGTCTAATCCCTATTTTCTGTGAACACCTTCTCAGTATCAACTGTCAGATACTTACCACAACCAGACTAGCAGTCTTTCACGTCATGGTTCGTTTTACTCTTCTATATTAGCAGTCCCCTCCACATCCCCTCCAATTTTTATTATAAAATTCTGAGTCAATTGACTAGGGAAATTGCACAGCAGAGGTCAGGCAGGAAGGAGGAACCTGAATTTCACAAATAGTTTTTCAGGTAAAGTATATACAGGACAAGCAGCACGTGTCACCACTCTTAAGAATCGACAGAGTTGACCTCTGAAGGTACGTGTTGCTGGAACAGAGCTTATCCCATCAGACCACAAGTAAAAACTACCTTCCTGCTATCAGATACTTAGGGAAAATTACTTATATAACTGTACAAGATGAGGCCACATGTCTGTGCTTCAGGCAAATTTCAGAGAGCTTCCCTTGGCATGGAAGACACACAGTAAGAATTTTTGTTATAATTTGCTAAACTGAAGACCATAAGAGGTGTATAATATCAATACTACAATTGTCTTCATATGGTGTATCTTCGTTGTCATTGAAAGACTCTGCTGTCACTGTAAGAACTAAATTTAATAATAAAGCAATGGAGAAGTTTTTAGGTGCAAAACATAGCCTTTTAAGAAACATGAATAATTGTTGCTTCTGTGGTGGTTTTGTTTCACTTTTCTTTTTCTTTTAATTGAAAACTTGGGGATAATCAAGACAAACAGCTAAAAGTACCATAAAGTTTTAGTTCTCTATATGTCCTATTTATTTCCACTTTGAAATAAAATGCTTTCAAATATTCTGCCTATTTCACCATGTTGTTCTCAGTTTTGAAATTCTTAGTCAAGGAAATGAACATCACTAAGAAACTAGTAACTACATGTGGGAATAAACAGCTGAATCAGAATGTACTTTTCCCACTGCTCTGTCATCATCGTCCAGGAACTGATGAAACAACCCACAATTGGTTTCTCTGTTGGAATAATCATCACTTCTGGGTCTAGAAGATACGATCTCACTGTATTATTTAAAAAAATAATGAAAAAAATTAAAACCACGACATGCAGATCTCTGATGAGTGCAGTGGGGAGGACTAACTTGAAATTTGTTATAAAGGTCAAGCAGAATCTGGGAAATCCTGAGTTTCTTCTCACATACACCAGTGGAACAGGGGCACACCTCTTACAGTGTGACATGTCGGTGCAGAGGAAGAGGCAACTAATTTCATGTTCAGTGGAGGAAACCTGCTGATATCTCAAACAAAACTAGTTTCTATTTTATTTACTTGCAGGTGGGACCGCAATACAAGAATGTATCTAAATATTTTTTCTCTAGTTGTTGAACTCAAGTAGGGAATTCTCTCTAACTGTGCTGTAGAAACACGGCAGGGGAAGGCAATACCAAACTAGAATAAGCAATCCCAACTAAACTCGGGGATAACTTACCCACTGTTTTGTTATTTTTTTTTAAGAAATAACTCATTCAGCTGAGTTTTTAGGTGTACCTGCTAGCCTGACATCTATGCCTCTGCCTTTTTGTAATGTGTTCATAAAACCTGATGTGTTTTCCTCATTTATTTATTCAGTTCTAGGTTTCCTCTGGCTCCTCAGTCAAGCGGTTCTTATCTAGAAACCCACTGCCTGTAAAAGCAAAGACAAAGTCTACACCAAAAAACTCACTACCTTCAATGACAACAAACTTACTGCCCAAATAACAAGCTGTTTTGGGAAATTCCCTGGCCTTCAAGACATGACTTGCATTGTACTAACAAAGTATCTGGAGTGCTTAATATCATGCATTTTATTGCAAAGTCATAACAAGCTAAAAAGAATAACTTCATTTATCTTTCCAATATTAATGGGGTTATTTATATATTTAAACAGTTAAATAGATTTTCTTCAGGTCTTTCCTAAGTTTCAGGCTCTCTGTTTTCACTTAAAGAACAGTCTTCTGCCAATATTTTTTGGTACATATGCAACTGCTGAACAACGATGTGAAAATGTAATTGATAATGTGCCTTAAGACTAGAATAAACACATGATTAACAATATTTTATTTAGGCATAGTCATATTTTTCTTAACCTTTACAAAAATCTTGAATCATGGCATATTAATGAAATTTATTAGATTTCACAAGTTGCAGAAGATGTCTTCTATCAAACTGAAGCCCAAATTTATTGCTGACAATCCATTGCAATTTGTGCTCTGATGAGAAATAAAACAATTCTAACGCAGGCTGCTCTAAGTACATTTTAGCCTAATCCACTACAACAGATTTTATTTGGCTCTCAAGTTTTAAGCTTTTACACTTTCAGGACTCAATTATTCTCATATGTTATAAACTGCATCTGGAGCTAGGCAACGATATATCCGTTTTCAGATCCCAAGTTCCTTCTCCGTTGTTCACGTGGTCCTCCACTTAGTCAAAAACATTGCAGGGTTCTCGCCATTGCCTAAGTAATTGGGCTGGCTGAACCAAAATCCATTTTAAAAACCCCAAAACCATTCATCCTTAAGGATTCCCTGAGTGCTTTTAAGAAAAATAAGAAACAGCTTTACACGGGCAACGTATAACTTGTCTTGTAAACTCTCTCACCGAGTGCACATATGAAAACAACACAGAAAAGGTAAGAACGCAGTCACAGGCTGCCTCTGTCCTCCCCATTTTCATCTCTCAAAAGCATCCTAAAACCACGTCACAACACTTCAACTTTCAAATAATTCTAAACAGTCTCTGTGCAATTTCAGGTGTAAATCTGAAAAAACCATAACGAATCGAGCTACTTTTATGCACTATATTAGTTTCACTGTTTTGTTATCCTTCAGCATCTTTATTATTGGCCACAGCCTTGTGATAACCGGCATTCTGCTTTGCAAACGAGACAAGATGAACACTTGCAAAAAGTCGCTAAAGAGCTGGAAAGAAGGTATAGGGTTCTGTAGCCTTCTTACATTTTTTCACTTTGCCACTCCAAAAGACAACTGCAAAATTACATGCTCCTATAAGCTATTCTTGCACTGTAATGCTGTCTTTCCATAAGGTTAAATCATGGGAATTTAAAATTTTGCTAATGCCTCCCATTGCATGGACCTGTGGTTTTTTCATAATGAAGCAGACAAAATGAATGATGTTTTTAATGTCAGGTCCCAAACTCAGTCCCTGCAGATGCAGTGTCACTACCACAGGGCTGTTCTTCTGAAAAGCATCAGGCTACAGGAAGTCTACCTCAGGTAAGGACAGGATCCAGAATCCAGTGGTTGTCCCACCAGGAACTTGTGTGTTAGCAGGACTGGAAGACAGATGTCCATACCATGACCAGGCACCTCATATGGATATGGAAATACAGAATAAGTAACACTAACCAAAGTATGTGCATCTGCTAGCCTACTTTGCTGCTATTCAGTAGTTACATTTATGTCAGTGACATTAAAAAACACAGAAAACACATTCTCCATTATTTGTTTGGGATTCCAAATATGATGAAGCTAAGTCTGCTTGCCTGCATTTCAAAGCTAATGCTGAATTTTAGTATGTTTATGGTTTCAAAAAAATCAGGCTCATTGTCAGTTATGCTTTGGATCCAGCTAACAGATAATACTTACTTTTCCTGGACATCGCCTTTTTCAAACTAGCTCCATCTCAGTTAAAATTAATAGAAGCCTCTGCTCTGCTGGTAGGCCTGTATAGATAATCCAAATGTCTCTTATCCAGCTCCTACACACTCCTCAGCATTGTGGTTTACACAAGGTGCTCAGCTACCCAGGCAGGGAAATGTCTTTTTATAAAAGCTTATATCCTCAAGTGCAGGGGTCTTATATCTTAAAAGAGTGCAGTAAAGGGATCCAGTAAAAGAAAAAAAAAAAGAAGGAAAAAGAGAGACACAGAAAGAGAGGAGAAAAAAAAGACCCAGCATTGTTATCAATAATAAGTGTCGGAAGTCAATGACACTATTACTGAATAATTATTGAAAAATAATTATTGACATATAAATACTTTTAGTGTCACAACATGTTATTTTAATGGTTCTGAGAAGTCCTTAGAAACATTATTGGTGATTATCACTCTTTAGCAGCTCTCCCTGGATGCAGCCTCTGACTTTCCTGCCATCCCTGTGCAGGTGATGGTTTTGCAATCCCCCTTCCTGGCCCAACTCCTCGCAAGGCAAACTGTTCCACCTTTCATTCCACACCAACACGCCTGTTCTCACTGCTGTCTCTTCCCAGCAGAAATGTTTGTGTGCTTGTGGGCAAGCTGGAACATGGACCTGGTCCAAGTGAAAGCTAACCCAACCAAAACCACGTCAGAGCCACAAAGTCAGCACACAAAGGGAACAGGCAGCCTGAACAGGGAGAGGCAATCATCCCTTTCTCCAGCAGCACCAAGCTATGCCAAATGAAAGTGATGACAACTTTAGACTGACTTGCCTCATCACACACACTTTCCACATATTCCTCAAATTAATTTTTTTGCATGACAAGTCTTTCCATTGCCTGTTCCCATTTACTAGTTTAGACACTGGGCTGGACGTACACCATGGGAGCAATATCTTAGATACATTTGAGAAAAGGAAAGGACATCAACTGTGCAAAAACTGAAAAGCTATTTGTCACCATGTCATTTCCCAATTGTGAGTCCACTACCCTTCTAGCTTAAATAAAAAAGTTCTGTAAAGAACAGAACTAATGAAGCTGGATTTCCTAAGGACATACAAACCACTTCCTTCAAATTCCTACTGCAATAAACACCAGCTCCTCCTGTGTCTTCTGTAATTCCCTCCTCTCGTCTTCATTTTCCTGTGACCCACTCCCCTCTACATTTAGACCCAGATCTTCTTTCATAGTGTTTATAGTTGTTTCAACCACAACTGTAATCTCAGACAAATGTCTGAATATTCACTGTAACCCGCTGACTTTCAATAGCTACAATTTTCTCTGAAAATGAGGCCTGTGCAAAGGCATATACAGTGGGATCCTTCAAACCTACAGTCACTTTGGAATCCTCACATGAACTCCTGACTCCTGGTATTGAACTCAGAATCCCATCAACCTCAGCCAGTAGCCCTGGGAAACCTTCTGAGGATAGGCTGGGTTTTGCACTCAAGCCAGACATTGGCTGCATGTAGGGAAAAGTTTAAACCTGTGCAACTTCCAGCTGTGGAACGGGAGTGTGATCCTACCTAGGAGAAATTGTCAAGGCATACCACGCCTGAATCCCCCACCATGTTCTGCCTCTGTGATGGAGAAAATCAAAAGTTGGCACAGGACAGAAAAGTCCAACTGGAATTTTGCCTTGAAGAAAAAGCAAAATTTGACCTCTATATCTTTGACCTTGCATGGCCTTGAAGCCAAGCAGTCACATAGGGTGAGCAAGTATGCACTGTCCCTCTAGCAGGGCACACGTGTCACTCCTCAAAACCACGCAGTTTACAGGTGGTGGAATGTGGAGGCACCAGGGGACACAGGGAAGACTGTGGCTTAGCCACACCGTACCACACACATCTACACATCATCGTGGAGAACACTGTGCCTTTCTCTGCCTTTCAGGTGCTTCTAAAGTGATATTAGATAACCAAATCCGATAAACAAGTTTAATGGTATATTATTATTCACACATAGGTGTAGAATTCTTACACCGTGAGATAACAAAGTAATAAACCCCTCCCCCAACTTTTCTACCAAATTGTTATTTAAAAAGACATTTCCATGGTTAAAAAAAACCAAGCAACTTTACTGTTACGCTTTAATACTTATTATCTAATATGCAATTTCAAGGGCAAATTTTTTAACAGGGCATTTAAGATGCTTTCTTAGGAAGTCTGGGTCTTTGATGTTAAATTTATGATCAGTCACTGCTTGACAATTGTAATTAATATGCTAGGTGATTTTCTGACTTGCTGTTCCAAGAGACATTATTATTTGTAGTCTGTCAGTGTAACACATAAATTATGAGCTATGTTCACCTGTAATAGACTGAAATGAAACTTCAAAAATGACATTTATGAAGAAAAATGAAAAAGTCCTTTCCACCATGAGAATGGATATATCACACAGTCTGAAGTAGACTCAGAACAGGAAAAAGTTTAAGTTATGTATTTTGAAATACCTGCCTGCCAAAAATAATTACATGCTTAAAAATAGATTACTCTTTAGTTGCAAGGTCTCATAAACTGGGCAATGTCATGCACGATCAAGGAGGATTTTTACACACACTGTAATTTCTTTCTGCCTGCTGAACACTATCATGCTGTCATTTTTCAAGACAGTGATGCATATTAGTACATCAAGAAAGATGTCTTAAAGGAATGAAAAAAAATTACCTCCCTGAAACAGGGCATGAACTATTTGTAAGAAAATCCCCATGCACATAAGAGGTTTAATCTTCTAAATTTTTTTTAAAACATCAACCTAGTCTTGTCTTTTCATTAGAAAACGATACTGAAGTTTAATTTTTAGATCTTGTATAATATGAAGTTTCAAACCAGAATGAATCAAGGCAAAACCAGAAGCTATTTACAAACCATGTACCTTGATGATCTAGATAGGAAAAGCATTGTGTGGAAGAACATGCCCAAACTTTTACTAGGTATTTATTTGCAAGTCTAAAACAGCCAAACATTCTTCAAAGCTACTGACCACTATGTCCACAAAA
>WEKY01060910.1:288-10997 GCA_013390045.1 Picathartes gymnocephalus | reverse complement strand
TTACAGAGTCCATTTATAACATAGTTAATTTTTTTCCTTACCGTCCTTCTGCTCTTGAGAGGAATGTAGAAGTGACTCACTTTCTGCCTAATGCTGCCTCTAGTTGGTGACTCATCTGCTCATCCCACCATTAGTGGTCTTTTATGCACTGAAGTTGATCAGTGGGTGTTCCACCCAGCCTCCTATTTAGACACAGACAGGTACAGTGCTGTTCTTAAGGCACAAATGTGCCTGGCCTGTTTGGCAACAGCTTTCTGATATTTTCCCCAATCAATTGTTACAAAAGAAAAGGAACCACCCACTGACAGATCCTAAAGGAAAAGGAGTGCATCTTCCCAGCCAGAATATTCAAAAGCTTCTGGAAGCCTTTTACTCCGGAACAAGGATACTATCTCTCTCAATCAAGTCTTTGACATGTGAAGCTTCTAAACATGAGAAAAGGGCAATTTCTGTCATTATGTGAAACTTGAAAAAGCCTTTGTATATCAGGCCTGTCATCAATATGTGTTACCTCCAATTTGAGTTTTAGCGCATCCTTTTCAGCTCTCCTATTCAGAGCCTTTGTCATCGAGTCTAAACATTACATTGAGCATTGAATTAGCATTCAGAAATACCCATCCTCATCTGGTTCACAGCATCTCTTGTGATCTACACTGCTAGTTCACACAGTATCTGGATTTTAAAAATTACGTTGTTTTTAACATTATATTTAACAGTAACTGGAGGTGTTCCTTGTTTCTGTTTAGATGAGAGTCCTTACACAAAATCTGCAAACCAGGCAAAGGCACCTGATGGAGCACTGTCTGTGAGGAGACAGAGTATTCCAGGTAAGACTTGCTTTGCTTTTTGTAACACCTAACTTGTTTTTGAACAGCAAGGTAATACTAATCAAAATTCAACTAGTTATAAAAAGAAAATGTATCACAGTTGCTATCAAGCAACTTTATAAGGAAAGTTTCAAGAGAGCTGTAAGGAGCTCCCACAGTTAGGTTGCTGTGAAGAACATCCCGGTATCTCTGTCTTTTGCAGCAGATTTGAGACACTGAGCACAAAACCTTTTTATTAGAGGCTCATATATTTTCAGGCCCTCTGAAATCTGTTCTTTGATATCTGGTTTCAATAATAGGGGGAGATTGGCTCATATTTTCCACTACTGATCATCCAGGCTCAGAAGTCTAACAGAGAAACACTCTGCCACAGTTCTTGTCTTCATGTGCTTTTCTGCCGCATATAAAATCGCTTGTCCATCCTTGTCTTTTGTGTCATCACATCGCACAAAGCTGGACCATTAGATCAGTGGTTAGTTAAAATAAATGATCTTTCAACCTGTGTCTCTTAATTGCTTCAGACAAGTCTGATAAACGTACAAGTTTGACATACATATTATGCAGCAATCTAAAGGGATTTTCACCTTAAGTAATATTTTAGAGACCTTGTGATGTAAACAAATGAATGCTGACAAAGGTTACACTCAGGTGGAATTACTGATGTTGCCGTTCTCACCTCAAGCACAGTAACCTCTGACTTGAAGGGAAGATGCACTGCAATAGAAATCAGAAGCTGTAAGGTCATGTCCCCCACCTTCTAGTGGTTAATATTACCTGTGCTAAGTGGCTTTATTATTGAACAGAGACACACAGTCCACAGAGAGTCTGTGGATGGGAGATGGAGCTCAGGTCTGTCTGCTAGGCTCAGGTCTCATCCCAATAGCTATAGTGAACAGCCAAAGCACATTTTGTGGATGCTCTGTGTGCATGTTTCTATGCGTGAGAGACAGCAAGCTGGCTTATTTAGTGTTGCTTATAATGAGCATTCTTGTTCATTCTTGAAAACATCCTAGTGATTTAAAAATTGTTATTTCTATGGTAGAATCATGAAGATCATAACCATTGTGAAAAGACAGGAGTACAGCGTCCAGTATGCAGTTATTCTTCTAAGAAAATATTTATTTATACAAACATCAACCAGGTTTTTTTTATCCAAGTCAGTACAAATCGATATTCATTGTTCTTCAGAGTGAATGAAGACCTCTATAGGGTACTTTTCAGGTAATGTTATAGCTCATAGGTCAGTAATATTTATGGCCTTGGAAGTATTCAACCTTTTGATTTTTTTGCTGTGATCTTAGTAGTTATCATTTATAGTGTGGTTACTGTATTTATAAAACACTGAGAACAGACTGAAGTTCGTGGTTTCACATGACATTTTGAGAACTCCTGATGATTTTCACTTGTGGTCTTTAAAGAGAAGGTTTGATGAGAATGTACCAGTACAATTTTTTCTCAGAGCATCTGATAAGATTAGGAATTTCAACTGTTGAGTAATACTCATCATGACTAATGACCATTTATTTTGATTTTTTTACAATTTTGCTGCACGTTCTGTAGTTTTTGAGAGCATTGCAGATAAATTTTTACTGTGTGCTCTGCATAAGTCACAGTTTATTCATAGAGATAGTACAAGTGTTTGGTGAGTTGTCCTTTCAGGTGTTCTGAAAACAGCTGATGTAAGCTTATCTATATTCTTCAGCTCTTAATATGGTGATGACATTTATCTGAATGCCTTGTTCTATCTCTAGAACTTCGGAGCCCCAAAGGATAAATGAGATTGAGCTGATTGGATATTTAAAAAAATTATAATTAAAATTATTCATCCCCTAGCAAATTCCCACTGTAGCAAAATGGATGTTGTGGGTTTAGAAACATGAAAGGCTTTGCATAACTAAGCACTATTTTGAGAATTAACTTGAACATTTAGGAGTTGACTGAAGTTTCTGAAAATAACGTATAAACATTTATATCTTGACACCGTGTTTTCTATGTGAGATAGCACCTTGTAAATAGCTTCTATTCTTGCTTGTGTGTGAGCATTTTATTCACATTATGGATTAGTCTTGGCAGAGGTGCAGAAGCACCCCAGCTAGCCAGCTTTGTTTGGCAATAGGAGGTTCACTATTAACTAGTAGCATTAATTAGTACAAGACCAGAAGCAGTACAGCTGCTTTTGCTTGGGATCAGGATCACACTCCTGACATTATGTAGGTCAGCTCCAAATAGCTTTTGAATTGGAAGGTGTGATGCAATGAACCCAGTAAATTCTGCTGGACCTGGATGGGAACATGTCAGCTGGAGTTACTGTCAATAATCCTTACATGGAGATCTTATCCTATATGGAAGGCATTAATTTCTATCCCCCCAGATGGTATGCCTGATAACACATCACATTCCTGAACTGCTGTTTTCTCAAGCTTGAAGCATGGGAGTACCTTTGACAGCATAGCTGTCTCTTCCACTTGATGCTCTGTCATTCCTAAGACATGAACAGCAGATGTTCTATTCCCGAGGAATGCTCTGCCTATTGAATTAGCCAAGAGAAAACTTCTGGGTCTTAGCAAGGTAATTGATTGTATGCAGAGTTTTGCACAGGTTTGAACAGTCTGGGGAAAAAAAATACTAGTGAAAATACAAAGGATGTGACATGTAAATCTTCCAGCTTGGTAATGGGATTGTGGCATCTCCCTGTGTCTGGTGAAAGTTCCTTCTCATGACATTTGAATTCACTTTAAAGGATTTCACTGTTCCATCCTTTTGACAACTGTCAAAAAGGGGAGCTTTTGTTGCTGTGAGGCCTGAAACTACTATACCAGCTACAAACCCCAAGAGGTGGGTTTTATCCTTCCATGTGAAACTGTATTGAAAGAGCAGTATTGATGAGCACTGACTGAGTGCACAGAGAAGTAATATGACTCTGTAGAGGTTACATGGAGCTCAGGCTTGGTTTATATTACAGGAAAAAATGTTGAAATAATCATTTTATAATTAAAGTCAAATGAGCACATACTGTGAGATCAGTGCACTGAGTTTAATTCCTTTCATCCCCAGAAGGAAGGAATGGATTAAGCATCTCCCTGGAGCAGAACTTGCTTATTGGAGATGCAGAATGCATTATTCATGTGATGAGAATACATGTCATATTTACCATGTCTTCGCATGGTGCGAAATCAACAAGCAACAGATCCTTTCAAAGGGATTTACAGAATTGCTGAAATTGTAGTTAATTCAAATTATATGCATTAATATAATGCAGTTTGAAACTTGGATGTTATTTTGCATATGTGTAGGTGTTTAGTTACAGTTTTATATATACATGATTGTTTGAAACGTTACTTAGCTTCACAGTCAGAATTTCTTAACTTAAAAGTGAGGCTTGCGGTAATACTAGTATGAGAAGCAGCTTGCAGTCAGAAACAAACAGATTTTTCCCTCTAAACATTTAAATTTAGACTGCCAACCAGAATATAATGAACCCTTATTGCTCTCCTGTCCTTACAGAAGCCAAGGGAGCGAGTATATTGTACCCCACTGAAGGAACTGTCACTGCAGGACTAGTGCTAAGGCACATATATGAAAACAGTGTGTTTCAGGAGTCGTGGGGAAGGCCCTTCCCTCAGAATCACAGATGCAGTTGAAAACAACTGTAATTTAGAATTAAGGTGTTTGATAGCCAGCCTATTGAATCTCTAGGTTTAGATGGGCGTAGTTCTCATGGAGTTTGTGGGCTGAGGTTTCCTGATTTGCCAAGGGTCGAGAAAGTGCCCAGCCAAGGGCAAGTGTTAGGTTCAGTAGCAGGTGAGTCAAAGGTGTCATTCCTGGGACTGCTTCTTCCTGCAGGAACTTTAAAAAGGACATCAGATATTCCTGTGGCACTGATACAATGTCAAGAGGTGATGGCACTGTTCAAGAGGTACTTTGAAGTCAAGGAGACCTTAACATTTACTTCAAGATAAGCATGTTTCTGTGCTGTCCTAAATATGGACAGGCTGAATAGCTGTTCCCTTGCTTTCCAGTGCTTTCTTATCTGTTTTAACAACATGGGTAAATCAGTCAACAGTTATGCTGTGCAAACTGTTCACTTTATTCATCTGTTTGTTTGTTTTCAATTCACTTACTGAAGACTGGGGGCATGAGGGGGAAAGAAATGACCTGACACAAGAATAAAAATTATTGCTTTGTGAAGTGAAAATAAGACATCATAAATTTAAGACTGATTAAAATATTTGATAGAATCTTCAACAAAAGTTTCATTTTTTTTTTAGTCCATATTTTTAATTGAGTCTTAAAACTTACTGTTGCTATTAAAAAATAGTAAAAAACACCACAGTTTTTTGAGGTGAAGTGTTTCAGCTTCTCAGTGTTTGATTTTTGGTTTTGGGAAAAGTGAATCTGTCTGTGCCCAATCTAGTTGACATTAAATTTTGAAAAAATTAAAATACGTACTTCTTCCTTCTCTCTACTGACCTAGACATGTGCACTGTCTCAGACTTCTGGCTATGTAAAGTCTTGTTGCCTGAATTAGTCAAGGGCTCAGAAGAACTGTAGTGTGAACTGTACACTGGGACAGCTATTTGAATAATTTGTGAATTCTGAGATATTGTTTAGCTAGGACGATTGCAGTTGTGACCTGTCTCTTTCCTAAGTAAATTCTTGTTCAAGAAACGGGCACCAAATAACGAAGAGGAGTGAAAGTATTTCCTCAAACAGAGGAGTTTTTCTGTTCTCTGGAACAGAAGAATAATGCAGCTGCTTGCCTTCTGCCCTGCTCAACGCACCTAGCAGAAGGCCCTTGAAGTCTTGTCCTCACCACGTTGTCCAATCCACTGTTGTTTTGCGTCCCACGTAACCCTTGTGCTCCAGCTCTGCCTGCCTCTGGGACCCACAGGAGCCTTCCCAAGTCTCATTCCAGCCACCTTCTACTCCACAGTGATAATGGGTCTGCTGAACAGGCAGGTTTTCTGCATTTATGGTTACAGTGCATGCCAACCTTTGGAGAGACAAGCAGGAAAAGACCAAAGCTAGATGTTTTAAATCATTTGTTGACATTTTGTCCACCAACAGGAGCCTCTTTTTCTCTCTAATCAATTTTTTTAATCATTATTTGTCATTTGCAAGTTTTGTACGCAGCTGCAGGGAGGTACTAACAGGTCAGTTGTTAAAATAGGTCACTCTACTCTAAAGGAAAATTGTCAAGACTTTGAAGTCTGAAATTAAAGCCACTAGATTTTTCAATTCCTTTATACATGTGTAAATACTGCATTTTCTTTCCACACTACCTAAGTCTTTGAAGCATGCTGTAATACAGGTTTTGTATTTCAGCAGTGTTTGATCTCAAAAACAGGGGTAGCCATCAAACTGGAGGGAAAACAGAGTGAGTGTACAGCCCTGAGCACATCCTCTGCAGTGGCTCAAGATCTGGAATTGCTGTTAGTGGATGGTTTGCAGCCTTGTTTGGGGGGAGCTTGGTAACAGAGTTTTAATGCAAAGATAAAATGTTAAACAAACATAATTTTAGGGTAGGCTGAATTTTGAACTGCTTAGCTAGAAGGGAGCACATGCAAATCAAAGAAGCTTAAAATGCCTTGAAAAGATAGTATTTACAGAGCTGATACTAAAAAAGTAATTGCTGTATGATGTAGTGTCCTCAGTAATTGCTTAGGACACAAAATATTCCTAAGAGAAGTTACAAAATACTAAATTATTGTAATAAAACCAATAATTAACATCCTGGGAATTTTAAGGCTCTGAAATATTTAAGTACACAATGTAAATGTTATTAGAAAGCAGTAAGGCAGTTTTCATCCGATCCTTGGCTCTGAACACATAGAGGAGCTGTTCACAAAAATACAGAGGTATGCCTTTTTTTCCCCTCCCTGACCCACAGCCTGCTGTGCAGCAAATGTTCATATTCTGTCTCAAGCTGCACCAAATCTGACTTTCCTGAGGTGTTTGTCTACTGCCCGCAACTGATGAACTCAAATGTAGGTCAAGTGGAAGCTGAAGAGTTTTAAAGACCCTTCTTCTTTCTACACTATGATTCTTGGGGTTTTGTAACATCTAGAAATGTCTGTTTAATCCTGAAAATAAAAATATATTACTATCAGAAAGTAAGCAGACGTTGTGAAGAAATAAGAAAGTAATTGAATTTATGTATATCTCTATATGTGTATATATATAAAAATACAAAAATTCCAGAATCCAGTCTAAATTAAAGGCAGAACATATGATCCAGTTGAGATGTCATTGAGTTGCCGATGTAGAATTGTATTAGCTGAATTTAAGATTGTGTGTGCTGTGCCTCGATTTAAATGAGGAAAAGTTCTGTACTGCATATCATTAAAGTAGAATAGATAGAGTGCATTAATTTTCTGTTGCAAGATAATCTCAGAAAAAAGTGAGAAATATAGAAAGTAATACAAAGAGATAAAAGGGTTTTTTAAAAAAAAGCCCACATTGATTGAAAAAAAAAATTAGATTTCTGAAGTGATCCTGGGATCTAAGTACCATTAAATGACACTGCTCAGGATGGAAGATGGCTCCCAGGGTTATTCGTGTAGCTCAGCTCTGAGCATCTAAGCCAGGTTCCCAGTGACTGACAGATGTGACAGAGGGTGATGCATCCCCATAGGTGAGTGTTTACCTATGTGCAAACACAGCTCCAGAGCCAGTTTTGTTTTCCTTGCTGGTTAATATGGCATTGGCAAAACAGTGCATGTTCAAAAGCACCTGTTCTCATGCTGCTGTTTACTTGGTCCAATTCCTTCAGGCTCCTCTGCTGAGTAAAACTGCAGAAGATATAAACAGTCCTGTTATTTTTTGACGGAGTGCTCCTAACATCAGCAGGCCCCTTTGCATCATTTGCTACAGGGAAGCCCCAGCTCAAGCAATGTTACCTGACTTGTGCAGTCCTCAGTCACTTTTTCCATCCTTGTCAAAAGAAACCTGCCTTGCCTTTAACTTCAGCTTCCCTCAGATTTCAGAAGCTCTCTGATGTCACAGATGCAGCACTATGTTACCTAATCCTTCATCCCCCACCAAAAGGTGAAATAGGCTTCACTGGCTAACTGGTTTTGCAGAGTAAGAGCATGATTTACCTGTCAAAATAATCTCTGACCTTTTTCATAGTTCTCATGGAGAGAAAAAAGAATTCACTGCAGAAGTAAAACTTGAAAATAAAACCTTTATCAGTAAAAGCTGGGTTAGGAAATTCAAGTATGTGTCTACAAAAGCACTTTTTTCCCTCAATTTGCATTTGTCTCATAGACACTTCCTTTTATTATGTACTTTTAAAAATCAGCACAAAATACCACTGAAGAGATTTTAAGCATTTAGAAATCCATTAGCAGTAACCTCTGCAGCCACAGTTATTATGGTAACAATTTTGGGTGATTTCCAAGCAGAAGCAAGCGTTCTGACCTGTGAAATGCAGATCACAGGCTAGTAAGCTTTTCTGCACTTGAGGTGTTTATTATATCTGCAAAGTCATTTGCTGATTTTCATGTTTGATGAGACGCTGCTGTTGCTGTATCATTTACAGGCTTCCCTGTGTGTTTGTTTAACCTGCTGGAGGTTTACCAAATGGTCTGTGAAGCAGCTGCAGAGCTATATGTCTTTTCGTTGCCACTGACATTGAAAATTTCTGAATTTGCTTTCACATATTTATTACTGAAGATTTCTTTCTTGTCCTTCCTTCTTTTCATCAAAATAACTTTGTTGGAAGGACTTCATATGTCATTCATGTTTCATACACAGATAAACATGAGAGAAATTTGTCTCCTGTAGAAAATTAACAAAGGTCACCTAATTGAGATTGCTGATGATTTATTTATACATATTCTTTATAGGTCTATCACATGCTGGTGTTTTTCAGTACTGAAAAGGATTAGAATAGAGAACAGTCTCATCTGACACCTTTTACCATGAAGGAGAAAGTGTGTTAAAGGCAATACTGTACATGAGGAACATGCACTTTTTCAAATATCCAGCTGATCCAAAGTCTGAAAATTTAACTGACTTGAAATGATTTTCGCTATTTACACAGCCAGTAGCAGGTTTTGTTGCTGATGGTACCCAACACCTTCCTATTTGGATTTAATTGCATATAGTTTTGCCAATCTTTAGCCTTTCAAAGTAAAATGTATTAATTTATTGCAGCTGCATTTTTCTTCCAGAAAAATCAGTTTAGCTATATGTAGTATAGGATGATATATAGTATCTATAACATCATTAAAAAAACTGTCTCAGCAATTTAGCTGTTGCACACACACATTTTGGTGCAGGGATGGCAGTTCTGAGCAAATTGTTCTGTACTCAGCAAATGTGCTTGCAGTGTGTACATGTGCATGTACTCCTCTGGCCATTTGTTAGTTTGAAGCACGAGTCCCTGGCACCTGCCTTCCAGTCATGGTGATACCACAGGATCTTTCAATGGAGCTTGGAACCTGAAAATAGGCTGGGAAGCATCACTGCATCTCCTGAGGTTGGGGGCCTGCACAATTCTGGCATGCTGTCTAAGCTCCACAAAGGGAAGATACCCTTGTGATGATTGGTTTTGTTCATTTTAATCAAAGTGTTGGTGATGTCTGTTGAAAAATTTATTCTCCTTTAAAGGTTTCAGTTAGAAGAGGAAGCATTCTCTAGTGGACATGTGAGGAGAGAGAAACTAGGAAAAAAAAAGAAAGATGGTCAAGATGAGGTTTGAAAGAGGAGCGTGGAGACAGTCTGTGAAAGAGACACTGGACCAGCTAGATGAGCTTGGAAAGAGGAAAACCATATGCGCTTTAAAGGTCATGGAAAGAGGTGCCAAGCACAGGGAGATTGTGCAACTGGTCACAATCCCTTCCTGGCTGAACATAAAACTTTTCAATCCAAATAATCACTGCTGTCTACAAGAAGTGGTAAAACTTTGTGAAACCAGACTGACTGTCCCTTGTGGAATACAGCAGCCCATTACAGCTACTAGAGGTTCTTCTGGGTAACTGAGAAGATAAAATTTAATATTGATCTCTTGAAAAATGACTGCATTTCACGGGATAGCACAGCTGGGCTTTCTTGGGGCAAGAAAAGGGGGTATCTTCAGAAAAATGGAAGAAGAAGAAGAAGATCCATGAGGAATGCTCAGGTTCCCTAGTCTGTTCAGAAGTAAGGAAATGTATTAAAAAATGTTCAGGCAATATATTTTTCTCTGAGTGGAAATCTATTTAAACGTTCTTCTCTATACTGCTATCAGTTCAGTATTGGAGGAAATATCAGTATTATTGGAGCAAAAATGTGTATTCAACAGCAAAAATGATTTCTGCATCATTTATTTGAGACACTCATGGATCCAGTATCCCTAGAGAGGAAGAGCAAGCAGTAAATCTGTGTATACAGACTGAGTCAGTGGATTCAGAAGAGACTGAATAAATTAATTGCCATAGCTTCATATGTAAATATTACAAGGACTAAGAAGCATTGTACTCTCTAATGTGACACTACTGGATGTCAGGGAACTGTGGCAGGACCCGACTGGGCAAAGTAGGCTGGCTCTCCTTCTCTCCCTAAACCTCATTTTCTTGCCTTTGAAGATGGAGCAGGACGAGATGGTTTGTTGATTTGACCCAGGAGGGTATTGCTTTCTTTCTAAAGTGTTGTGTTGCACAATTATCTAGACAGGAGCATACGACTAGCAAACAAAATCCAGGCTTGTTCCTTTAAGGTCTGGGAAGTTTGCTCATCTGAGAAGTTCAGGATAATTTTTTTGTCATTTGCCTGCTTGAGTCTTTTTGCACGTAATAATTTCTTTTTATCTTACAGTTATAGATAATTAACTTGATGTTTTTAATGTTCCTAATATATTTTCTAATACCTCTTTAAAGGACTTAGTGCATGATTTCC
>WEKY01060906.1:18629-69391 GCA_013390045.1 Picathartes gymnocephalus | reverse complement strand
TTTTTTTTTTTTTTGTTTTTTTGTTGTTTTTTTTTGTTTTTTTTTTTTTTTTTTTTTCTTGTTTTGTTTTGTTTGGTTTGTTGGTTTTTGGGAGTTTTTGTTTGTTTGGTTGGTTGGTTTTTGGGAGTTTTTGGGTGTTTTTTTTGGTTTTTTGTTTTAATTTATAGAGGCATCATTTCAATCTTTAGCAGGCACTTTACCACCAAAGAGACATTGTGTAATTTAAGGGTCTGCTTNAGAAGTCAGACTTGAATATTGTGATTTTTTTTCCCCCAGGTACAGTTAGTGTTACCTGGAAGCTTTGCATGGTGGCTTGGAGAGCACTCTGAAGTTTTCATGCAAATTTGGGGAAAGCATGTGGCCACATAAATTCGATCCCAGCTTTTCCATGGAAGTTTTTACCCAATTTTAAGGAATTGCTCTACCAAGTTAAGCATTATTTTTGAATATTTGGAGGTGATATGCCAGAGGAAGACCTCGTGTTATTTTATGTCTTACCTTATATCTTAGTTCTTGCATAGCAGGATTTTTATAGATGTGAATATGAAAAGAAGATGTGAAGTGCTTTAATGCCCATGACTTAGCAGATGTTTCTATTCTCCTCTCAAGAAAACCGTCTTCAAAATTCATTGTTCAGACTGAGATGCAAACATTTTTGTCATCTTTATTTTTTCCCATTTTTCTCCTTCATCCCCTCACCCCCACCTCACCCCCCAAGATTTCATTGCCTTCTCACACGAATATTTACTTTGTGAAAGTATCCACAAGAAGAGAGGCTAGAAGTGGTAGTCAAGTGATTGGCTTCATTTTGTACCAAGTTACACACAATTTAGTTTTCAGATAACACAAGAAAAACCCCAAACAAGTCCAAAATGCAATATAGGTTGTCAAAAAGCTGACACTCTAAATACCAGAAAATATTAGCATCTATTGTCAAGAAAAACACAAAGTATGACTCATTCCATCTCCGTGACACATTTCAAAAGTGCTACACAGAGCACAAACCATAGTGTTTGATGCTATCAGGGATAATAGTACTTGAGAGTTCCTTTCTGAGCACCCAGCACTGCTACGAAAATGGTTCAATTGTCTTGGCTTACACTCTAGAACTGCAGAAAAAAAATCATAAAGAATTTCTGAGGTCATCTTTGCTAAGAATGAAAGCTTATAAAGAATTATTGTTAATAACTTCAATCAGAGGGGGGTTAGTTTCATGTTTTTTGTATTAAATTCTTATTGCAAAATAAAAGTTATATCTACATGTAAAATTTTGATTTATTTTCTTGGTGCCTTGCAGAAGATTTCCAGTCTGATATGCTCTTTTTTACCAGTCCAGTTATGTCCTACACAATCCTGTATTTTAATTCCTTCTGTGGTCAGGTTCTTGATAGGCACATCAGGAATGATGCCTGTGCAGCCATGTCAGTCCTAAGCAGAGGAGTCAGAAATATATCAAGAGAGGCTAAAATATGAAAATCTTGTCTGTCTGAAAAGTTTATTAGGAGTTATCCTCCTTTAGCCAGGCCATCACCTTTGATTTTTCTCGCATTGCCCAGAGCTGGTGCTCTCCTGTGCTTTGAGCAGGGGCAGCAGCAGCTCCGGGGAGAGCTGGAGGAGGTGAAAGTCTTTCTCTAAGTGGCCTCTTGCAGTCGGCCCCTGTTTCAGTTCCAGGGAGAGCAGTGAGAGATGAGGATCCAGAGTGGTTCCTCCTGTATATTCTGGAACAGAACAGTTCTTTTTGGCAATACTGAAGGAAAAAAAAAAAAAANTATATTGGAGAGAACTATATTTGTAGTTTCTTTCTGAGCGTGGGGAGGGAATGAAGTAATCTGTTCCATCAGCTTGTAAAACTGAGCTAATTAACAGACAATCAGCGCTGATTGAGACAGCTGCATTCTTTACTGCGGGATTGTAAACACAGAGTCTTCACAGAATTGTTTTTACTGCCCTAAAGTGCAAGAAATTGAAATTGTATTTGATAGCCAAAATTAAGGACTTTTTAGTGCCAGTGTATCATAGCGAGGTTGACAGTGCCACTGCAGCTAAATCTGTTGTTTTCATTGTTTTGTTATAGTGAATAGTGGAGGAATTCTGTAAACTATCACCAAAGTTTGGGGTTTTTGTTTGTTTGGTTGGTTGGTTTTTGGGAGTTTTTGGGTGTTTTTTTTGGTTTTTTGTTGTTTTTTTTTCCAGGGGGGATGTGTTGCTTGGTTTGTTTTGTTAAAGGAAAAAAAAAAGGAAAATCACAACTCATTTTACCTCTAGGGAAATTCAGACATAATAGTAGGGAAAGCACTGTGACATTAATCATGTATTTATTAGATTTATTATTCATATAGAAGAAAGAAATGTAATTTCTGCTTTTAGTCCTGACTTTTACCCTAACTGCAGGTGCACAGCTCCTGCCTCTGTAATGAAAAGTTAGACACAAGAATCTCTGGGAAGGGTGGTTGCAAAATCCCTGTGGTTACTGAGTGTTGAAATGGAGCAGGTAACAAGAGGGAAGAAAGGGTATAGAACATCATAAGGCCTGTTGTAAATATATTATCCTACCTGAAAATAAAACGAATTAATTATAAATCAGAAGAGAGAGCACAGATTCTTACCTAGGTTGCCTGGCATACAGAATGCATCTTTGAGGTTGAGAAGGTCATTGTAAAACCACTTTCGAAATAGAAAGGCATGGTTTGTGTGTCTCTGGTGTTAACTGCAGTATTAAAAAACACAAAAAAGTTTCTTTTAATTATGTTCTGTTTAGGTTGTTTTCATTATTACAATTTCCCAGTTGCCTCCAGCTGTTCATTAAGGAATGCAAATAGTGTGCAACTTGTAGTTTGTTCGTTTGACCTGCACATATAAAGCCTCTGAAAAAAGATGGCAAGGAACTGATTCTGTTCAGTTTTGCATTTTCACCAACAGGATTGCATCCCTTTTATCCAGTCCCTGATGCCTGGAAAGAACTCTAGGAGTCAAGGGACCTCCAAGGGCCATTAGAGACAGAATTACAAAGAGCCCAGCTGAGTGTGCAATTACTACAAAGCCTTTTTTCTTAAACTGGTTAACTTGAAGACATTTGGTGTGGATATAATTAAAGTAGAATGGGAGGCAATACAATTATTTTTTTCTGGTTTTAGAAAGAGAGGTCTGATGAGAGATTACTTTTGTCCAGTAAGATCTACTTTAGTTCTTTTCTTTAGTGGAAGAGCAGAGGATGGTGCTACAATTAAATCCAAAGACATTAAAAGGGCAAATCCCTCTCTTTTTGAGGAGGAAAAATGCATATTGGATATGATGCTGCAATACAGTAGAATAACTGCCAAAGTGAATTAATGTAAGTACTGCTGTTTGAGAGAGGTGAATGATGTAGGTTGAAAATTATGGTTGAGAATGTGCAATCTGGAGCAAGGCAGTGTTGAAAGAACATTAAAGTGGCCTGTCAATATGGTCTGATTTCTACCATGACTTTATGTTATTTTTGAAACATCTTTTTTGGCAGAAAGCAAGATTGTGCAAAGTGATGATGATATAAGCAGCGTGTTGGATGTTATAGCCTGAAAATGAATATACTAAGAAATCTTCAAATCAAATGCAGTTGTGTCCAGGAGGAAACAATTTGCATCAGAAGTGTTCTGTAGCTTGCTGCACAGGCTTGGCAGCCCACACTCCCTCTGCTCTGTGTTATCTCATTAACATTATTATTTGGGAGGCAGAGTCAAACACTTACATTGGGTAATAGTTACGACTACTTGACACAATGTCAGTAAAATGCAGTTTTTTTAATGTAATTAGAATTTTGACAGGAAAGAGAGGAAGAGGCAGAAAATGAGAAATTAGTTATTTCCTGTACCTCTGTCATTGCACACATTAAGCTTCACTGGTGCATTTTGCATGATCTCATGGCAGCCCCTTCACAGCAGCCTGATCACTGTCAGATTTAAAGACATGGTGAGCAAAACAAGGGATGAGGAGTTAGAAATGTTGCTGGGTAAAACAGTAGACCTTTTAGATTTTCTAAATCACAAGAGGTCTGAGACAATACTGTAATTCTGATCTTGCTGGGGATTTGGGTTTGTGAAAATAAAAACTTCAAATAAAACTTCCCTAAATTTTCAAGTACAAATTTGCACTCATTAGCCTGGACTGTCTGTAGAATAACAGTGAAACTTTATTATCAAAGGGATGTCATTGGAAGTAAATTCTTACAAGGATTTAGAGTCATAATAAAATAAAGTTTGTGTTGTCATGGTTTTTTCTTTCCCCTTTTGGAAAAATATGGGTTATTTTCTCCTTTAAAAGAAAGATTCATTCTTAAAGTCTTTAATATGGAGCTCAGATTTCAGAGGTCAATGATCTCTGCATACAGGCAGACATCTGCTACCAGACCTCCATCTGGGACAGATACTGGTGAGGCTAATGTCACTAGGATAAAAATAAAAGAAAAAAAATCCAGTTTTTCCTGTGTCATCTTGGACAGAGCCATTCATTATGAACTGGCATGTCTGCTTATAATAATTGAATAATAAATAAGGTTTTCAGCTAAGTGCATTTATTCAGCAGTACTCACAGCACTATCTATATCTTCTCACTTGGTTTTTTAAAAAATCAGATAAATTTATTAATTTTTTTCTCTTGCTGGTCTTTCATATCTTTGACTTTGCATCTTTTGATGAACTGTTATGCTCAATTTGGATTGTTATACAATTGCAGTTCCAAGTGAAAACAGAATTCCCAAGGGACAAGTGCAAGCGTGTGGTGAGAAGAGTCCTTACCCTGACATTTTTGTTTTGTAGTTGAGCAGAAGTGGGCAAGGAAATGGAAACACACAGAGGTGATGTTACTTAACAAAGGTCACAGAACAATTAACTAGTAGAGCAGAGATTTTTCCCAGCAAGATTTCCTGAGGTGATCCAATCAGGTAAGGTTGAACTCAGCAGTCTGGGATCTCTCCTTCTGCTTTAGGTAGAGATCTGATAAAACTAAATAAGCTTGCTCAGAGCAAAATACTGACTCAGATTTAGTAAATATTAGTGAATTCCCTCTCTTGGTTAAAATCTTCCGCCATTTTTCTTTTTCTTTGTAAGAGTCACATATTGCTTCCAGATACAAAATTAATCATATTTCAAGTTCCAAAGTGATTATAATAGGTCACTTCTAATTCTTGACTGGCACCTCTTGAGATTTGAAGTAATTGATAATAGCCTTATGATACCACTGCCACCTTAGTTTTCTTCTAAGATCACTGAAATATGTATAAAAGCCTCCCCTGTTCTTTCCCCCCAGGCTTGTGGCACAGGTTATACCAAATTACAAGTAATACACTTCTTTGTGTGGTCCTTCCCCAGGTTTGAAACACAGAAAAAAAAATCCACTTAATTTTTGTATTTCATTGAAAGTTGAACCTGAATTTTAATAGCAAGTCCTTTGGTCAATATTGCATCTTGCTAATGATCTCTGTGTTCAAATGTGTGTTTTGTTCTTCAGGCTAATGCCTCAATTTGTGTGAACTTGTCCGTTATCTATTTGTACTGTAGTATTCAAACTTAAATGCCGGGTTCTCTCCAAGAATCTAAACAGAACTCAGTAACCCTGCACTGTTCAGGGTGTACTCCTTTTCCTAACTCCTGTCACTCTCTTTTAATCAGTCTGATTCACCCTCTCCCTCTGACATTTCAAATCCCTGGCAGCGCGCTATGTTTAGACAGTGTCATGGCATTTTCTGCAGATGACGATAGAAACGTGTGGGTTTTTTGGTGTCTCATGTTAACAGATGTGTATGGCTAGATAGTAATCAGGTTAATTAGAATGAAGTGAAATAAATCTCAGCTTGAAAGGATCGTATTCCACTGGAGCTGCTGTTGTGGCAGATACAGCAGGTGAAGCTTGGGTTGAAAAGTCCCTGCAAGCGTGGGTTGCGCCGACCCAAAGCACAGCATTTCATCTCCCAGCTGACAGCAGCCCAGGCTTCAATCTACAAAACCAAGCTGCTTTTCTGGTTAGTCACAGCTCTTCATACTCCGGGAAAAACATCATACTTAAAACTGCAGTGACTCAATCCAGAAAGTTTTGTTTGGAATTGCCCCTTCATGTATTGATTTCTTCGAACGTATTGATCTGGTCGCTCTGAATCCATCAAGCCTTCATAAAGTATGGATGCAACTAATCAGATGACCAGTACAGATTTCTCCCACTTAAGAAAGAAATGCAATAGTGAAATTCTCTGAATACTCACACCCTATTCTCCCAAAATAATATTTTTTTTAAAAATGAGGGGAAAAGTTCAATAGGTGTAATGTTTCTTTCCAGAGACTAAAAATTGCCCTTATCAGAGTTACTTGTTCAAAGATTAAGCCTATACTGATGAAAAAGGCTTGGAGAAAAAAAAAAAAATCAATTTTATTTTCTCAGTGTTCTTAAAAGATTTGCCAGTAAATTTTAAGTAGTTGATAATATCAATGGTATGAAGTATATAGGGAAAGGAATAAAATTAAGAAATGTACACATTTCGAAAAAATGTACAAGTATATAAAATGAGCCAGGTTGGATGTTTGATGAAACATCAAGCATATGGTGACAATTTCTGCCACTGGTTATTGTATAAAACAGGGAACTGCAGAGAAGCATCTGTTACCACAGTTTTCAAACAGAAGGACTGTGTATACTTTTGATGTATCCTGTGTTAGAACAGCACTCACAGAAGGGTCACACTGGTACTCCCAAAAGTACTTCATGGAACTTTTTGTATAGATTTCATTTCTCACACCAAGAATTATGCATTTTAAATAAGTGGACTCTCCTCTGGGCATGGAGGTTATGAAAAAATTCTGTGGAGTTGCTGTGAGATGTAAAATATATATATAAAAATATATAAATTTATATATATATGGTCTATTTTCACATGGGACTGAGCTGTGAGAGAAACAGTAGCTAATGCATGCTCAAGTCAATGACAACTTATTTTTGTAGCTGTTGCCAGAGGTGTTTATGTGTGTGTGTGTGGATGTTAAAGGAAAACATCTATTGTGACGGAAAAGTGGGCATCTACTGCCCCACTGTTATCAAGGGATCCGAAAGCCACACTGATTTCTCTTACAAAGCTCCATCTTTTTGCCTGTTCATTATGTGTCTGAGTGTTACTTATTCTTTTTTTTTAATTCACTGCTTTCAGTTAGAAAGTGAAGCAAATTAGCAGGTGTTTGCACCATAGGTAGAACAAAGCATCTGCACAGCTCTATGGAAACCCCTCAACAAAATTACTGAAACTTCCTAGCATTGCACTAACATAAGTACACCATCCAACAGACATAACTGACAGCTCTATAATTTTACTTTCCAGCATAATGTTCTTGGAACCTCATAAAAATTCAAAATGAATTTTTGCTAACATATCCACAATGCTATATGTAGTTATATTCTCAATTGCCAGTGAGAATTTCCTTTCAAGGCCTGTTTAAAAGTAGATGGAAAGAGGGTCAAATATCATTTAATCTTGCTAAATGTCACTAAAAAAATAGGAAAATTGTCATTATAGATTGGATAGATACATTTCAAGCTGTACATTGAAATTCTTACTTGTTGTGTTAAGATCAGTGATGTGCAAGTCACTGGAAAATGGGGAGTGATTCTTAGTCTGATAGAAGTGTATTAAAATCCACTAATATTTCATAATAGTGGCATAAGGGGGGAATAATTGACTGCGTCTTGTCGTGTGGACATACCTTATAATCTAACCAGAAATCAAACATAATCATATTAATCTATATGAGATGTTTATAAGCTGTCAGAAATTAAGTCATAGGAGAATAATACTACTTCGTAAATCAGTAAATGAGATCAGTTAAATGAAGTGCTGAGATTTTTGTAAGGGCACGTAGAATGTACTGTACTCTTTCTTGGCTTGCACCCTCTCTTTTTTATCCCCCTTTTAGAATTTTTCTTCTCCTGGTTGAATGTTTAGAAGGAGGAATATATAAAATGTAGAATTTATGAGAGCTTCTGACATTTATGGTACTTTTGATTAACACTTTTATTAGTCTTGTCTGAAAAATAATTCATTATTTCAGCTTTTCTTTGTAGTTCTCTAAAAAGCTGCCGTGATCATCAAATAGATCAGGGCACGCAATAAAAGCCATACTGCCAGTAGTAGAACATACTGTCATATAACCATTAAGACTGTTCTAAGAGCCAAAATGTTGGAACTAAAAGTATTTTTAATGACTTGAAATTGCTTGAAGTGCTTTCTCAGAGCTGAAGGGTGCTGATTTATTTATCTAGTGTACTTACCTAAATTAATTTGGATAGAACTACTTTGGTTTTAATCCTCTTACAAGTGAAATTTATGGTTATATTTTTTGATGGCATATTGTGTGATGTCTGAAGGAAAGAGTTAAATAGTACTGGGCTGAGCATTGTCATTAAATAAGAAAATGTGAACAAACTGTCCAAAAAAGCATTAAGCAGTGCATCTTACCTGGATTACAGTAATAATTTTCAGAAGTGACCTTGCAGGAAATGCAAATGTCAGTGCTATCTCCTCTCAATCTATTTTTAATTAGTGTTTTAGCACAGCAAGTCAGTAACTCAAGTACATAAGCAGCTGTTTCAAGTAATTGTGTATCATATCCAGGTGAATTAATTTATTGATAGAACTTCTTTTTTCTTTAACACACTTACTGAGAGGAAGATTTTGTTATTTCAGAAAGAGAACTCTTTTCATTTCTCTATTTTCTGTTCTAGCATATCCCAGGCCAATGAAACCTTCCAGTTCTTGTGTCACTCACAACTGAGGGTTACTATGGCACACTGTGCCTAATTTATTTCCCTGCTTAAATGTGTCAGCATTATGCAATCTCTGCCAAAAGAGCAGGACCTGGGAACCTGGTTCTACCTGCAGAAAATTGAGCAGTGCCAGGGAGCTCTGGAGGCACCTGGTGCTTTTCCCCTGCTGTGAGCAAGTAGTGAGGAGTTACTTTGGCCTCCTGCTTTTCTTCATTGATGAACTTGAGGGGTTTTTCAGGTTAAGGAGGATAAAAAGCTGATATATTAAAAAGCCTCTCCCTGGTAGGGAAGTAGTGGTCATTTTTCCTGCAACAGACCTAGTCTTCCAGCGAAAATTGAGACAAGATGCTGAAGAGGTTGGAGATATATATCCTGCTTACATAAAATTTAACTCGCCAGCCCGTTAATCACATACTCTGTAGGAAAAGAAAGATTTCCCAGAAAAGCCATATCTTTTATTAAACTAACTAACGTGTTTCTGAAATAAAAAACCAGGCCAGCTCTCTGGGAAACAAGACCTCTCAAAGTCTGAAAAAAGAAATTGCAGTCTTCTGTTTAAATGCAGGTCATAAACAAGTTTGATCAGTATAACATAAACGGTTAGTTTTGGTAAAACTAGCTCCTATGAGCAAACATGCAGACTAGGTAAGGGATGTGCAGTTTGTGTTCTTGGCTGGTTAGCAACACCACTGGCTCTCAATATTTTCAGTCCTCTGCATCAGGCTCTATCATTTACACCTTTTACCTGTGCACTTTTACTGGTGCCCCCCAACTGCTTGAGCAATAATTCTGTGAAATGAATTGAGCAAGTATTGTACTCTAAAAAATACTTCAGTTCCCTTTTTTTCTTTTTTTTTCTGGGTTATTTTTAAGGTAGATCATTGCAGCAGTGCAGCTTTCAGGGTGAATAGTTGTGCTGGGAAATCCAGCAGGGCAATGTGCTGTGATGCAGAGATGACAAAGCAAGCACCAATCCCCAGCCCAAGAGCTGGGGAGTCAGTGCACAGGGAATTTTAAAAGAGATGCTGTGCTCTAAAGCTTAAAATATTTAACTCCATGTTTTCTTCCATATGAAATAATTTACAGTAATTTTTACACTGAAGTACCAGCAGCAGAAATGGGGTGCCACAGCACATGGTGAAGAGAGGGATATAGCCTTTGGCCTCCAAACTAGAATTCAACACTTCATTAAAACAGATTTTCAAATGGATCCAAAGGCCCTTAGGGCCTGAATATGCTTGGCAGGAAAGAAGGGAGCTGGAGCTCAGGTGCAATAGAGCAAAAGTGTCTGTTAGAAAAAATTGAAATTAATTTGTGCTAATGGCCTTTCTTCCATACTGTTTGAAGTATTCAGTATATCTCCTGCTCAGTATAAGAGCTTTTTCATTGAAGACAATAAGCTAAAAGGCAATATAAATTATGAGAAGATTTACTGATGCACAACATGATTGTTTGCATCCACTTGAGGGGAGGAAAAGAAAAGGGGGCTAATTGTCCTAATACATGGAAAGCAACAGCAAATCTGGAAAGCAGTCCTTCAGCACTCATATTCACTTTCATAGTCACTCCTATTATGTGTGGGCAAGTTGATGGAATAGATTTTAAACCTCTGCAAGAAAACTTGTTCATAATACAGTTCTATTTGTTGCTTTGGGTTTATATTCTGTAGTTTAGAGGTTGTTGGCATTTGTGGGTTTTGTGTTCTTTTGCGATTTAAGGTAGCAGTTAACAAAACTTGGATGCTGGCTAACCCTGACTTTTGTGCTTTATTGTTATGAGTGATCTTTGATTCCCCTTTTTTTTTCCCTTGTTACACCTGCTCTGGTGTCATTTGTTGAGTGTGGTGTGTGTGTTGCAGCCACCTTACAGGAGTTGAGCACAGAGCCTTTGTGTTACTGCAGGAATCGGCAGATGGAGGTGCCAACAAACCAGAGGCAGGGCTGGGGACGGGCTCCTGCTTCAGCGGGACAAAAAAGCCCCAAGCCCCCGTAGCTGCAGAGGAGGAGCACAAGCTGGCAGCCCTTTTTGAGCAGGAGAAATTCCAGTGCTGCCTCAGTGGCCAGTGCAAGGCTTTTGCCTCGCAGTCCCTCGCAGTAATGTTGCTGCTCTGTTCCCTGAGGAATGTTCTGTCTACAGCAGCTCAGCTTTGCCAAGTGTCAGCTGTGACAGCGAGGGCACGGCTCAGCCTCTGAGGGCAGAGCGCAGCAAACACCACTTGCTGTGTACCTTTGAACAAACATGGCAAACTGCTCTCGTGACACAAGTGTCTTCTTTGGAGTATAAAAGCAGATCTGAGGGCAAAGCAACCTAAATATTTAGTGCCTATCAAAGGTTAATGCTGGTCCATCTGTAAGAAACAATTTCATTTAATCTATCATAAAATCTTTTCTTTTATGGCATTTCTCTTTGCTTGGCATTGCTTTTTGGTTAGAGGCTCCCATCCATTAATTTGCCTGAGGATACAAACTGATGTATTTTCAAGTATTCTCTGTAATGTACATATTCACAGCTTAAATTGATCAATATTTCTTACTTCCTCTTGCATTTATAACACCAGTTGTTCCCAACCTTTAAATTTGCCGTAAGCATTTTTATATATTTAATTCCATTCAGAATTTAAAAAATATTTGACATAGCTGTTGAACCCATTATTGTCCTCATTTCCAAAAAAATCACTTTAATAATAGCCTGTTCACTTTTAAGAAAAGGTTCACTTTAAAGGAATAGGCTTGTTATAACCTAAGTTTATGTGCATTTTTCCCAGCATGCTACCTACTGCCTTAACATTCAATACCAGCTGCAACTATAATTATCCTGTAAGATCTTCAGATATCGGGAACACTTAAAAGTTTCTCATACTGGTGAATTTTAAGCATTACTAACTACTGTACGTTGTCAACGAAATCAGTAGTGCACCTTCTTGTTTTATTAATTGCAGGGAAATAATCTGCATATAGGTGTAAAGGAGAATTACACAGCTAGTGGCTCTTACACAACAGTAACATAACTTTGGTATGTTTTGAAGGAGTGCACTCCTTTGAAAGAACTGGTCAAGAGCTGTTTGGGTTTTTTTTATTCTGAAATTTTGTGAAAAATTTCTTGAAGGAAAGATACGTCTTAATGCATGAATTTTGTAGAATGACTGACGAAGTCGAAACTTCATTTCAAAGAGCACTAGGCTTTGTTTAACTCTGTATTTTTAGTATCCAGAGTTACTGAACCAGACTTTACTTAATTAATAACTATAGGATGTGAGGCAGTTCCAGTGCTGCTTTTTCTATTAACTTGCAATTTCCTCTAGGAAATGAATAAACTGGGGGGGGTGGGGGAGGGGGGAGGCATGGCTGCTGAGAATAAATGTGGCACCACCGTACATTGCCAAATTCATTTGAACGAGTTAAAAACCATGGGTTATAAATTGAGTAAGTTCAATTCTGTAGCTCATGGAACACATTTTGTAGGAAGAACAAAAGCAGAATTTCTAAGATGAATAAGGGCTGAGATTAGAAAAGCCAAGAGATCATTTGTAAATGTTCATTAAGAGAGTACTCCCATATTAAAATTCTCTTGGTAGTTTATCACTATCAAAGCCACATGTACATAAGATGTTGAGACATTTCAAATATAATTCACTTTTTTTCAATGTAAACTCTATTTTTTTTCATTGAATTTGCATTTTGTCACTGAAAGCAGCATCTGGAATGCTCCAGCTGATAACAATTTTGTTAGGCTTGGGTTAGACAAGAGTTACCTTTGTTTGGAACTGAAAATCTACCAAGGAAGTGTGAAACTGCTGAAGCCTGTGGCTATTTCCTGAAAGTTGTTTTAGAACTGGAAGGACTGAACCTTTCCAAACATTTTCCACATGGCTGAAGAAGGACAATGCTAATACTTGGTGCTATTTAATTAATAACTTAGTAATAGTTTTACCCACTAAATTCAGGATATTGATGTTTTCATTCTGTGTTTTAAATGTTCTAATTTCAGGAGGCTATAACTTATTTATGGAAGGTTTTGTAGTTAAGTCATTCAGTTGATTGTAAGGAGTCTTAATTGGAATATCTTGTTTTCAATTGTTATCCATTAAGAATATCACTGAAGCAGCAATGTTATGAATACTTCAAACACTGCAAAATTTTCTGTTTTTTTCAAATTAAATATTTCAGGACATATATTTCTTCCTAATGTTGGTAATTTTCAGTATATTTGTTAGAAAAGAACCATACTTTTGTTGCTATATAAACACCTATTGAATGTGTACAGTGAATTTTCCACAAGTGCTACTTATTGTCTGTATTTATAGCACACATTCAGTAAATATGATTGTTGAAACCAAAGGAATTACAGTTAGGCAGCTATCAGAAATAAAACTTAGGACTATAATAATCTCATGTTTGCTGTAGTAGGTAACTGAATGCTAGTGCAGTTCTGTTCTGAAAACCCCCACCTACAAAATAAGTTTTTAGTATCTGCATGTAAACAGAGGGCAATGAGAATCTCCTGTGGTGTAAACCAGAGTGAGTCTCAGTGTAGTTTCTCATTTAACTTGGGCTCATTGAGGAATCACCCCTGCTCTCCATTTTTTATTATTAGACACTTATGGCCAGTGCCTGTGTTTATAACATCATAGGTTCATCAGTATGCGGATACCACTTTAAAACATTTATCTTCTGTTTAATTTAAGCTGTGTATAAGTATCTAGTCATGTACCTGAAATTATTCCTTGTTCTTGATTAACATGTGCTCGTGAGTTCATCTGAGTGTGTCTTGTTATTAAGCTTCTTTATTAAACTCACCTTTTAATTTCCTGAGTTAATTAAAGATTTCTGTTATTTTTACAATCTCCCTGGTTGTGTGATGGCAAGTGTAGTATGTTTTACTCATTTGGTTTCTTGTAATTTATCATGCTGTCAACAGAGCTGTTGAACTTTCACTTTGTGTTTAGGTATTAGTAATGAGTGACTGAAACAAATGATGTTATAATAACTAACATATATTTGTAAATGATATTAAAGTGCTGTCTTTATTTCATGCTGAATGTAGGCATTGAAAGAAGAGTGACATTCCATCATTGGGGTGTTTGTCAAGAAGACCATAGAATAGTGTTGGTTTAATTTTCCTTAGTTCTGAAGAGGTAACTTTATTTTTTTAGCACCTATTCTTCTAGTAATAGAAAATTACATCTATTTTCTTTTACATCATATTTCTGTGTTCTGCTTTTATTATGGACCAGTGGAAGAGCACCCGTTCCTCCCAGATTTTTGGGCCATGTGATGCAGCCTCTTAAAATTTTGGATATTTGGAATTTTTAGAGAAATCATAGTAATCAAATATAGACAAAAAAAAAATCATGTAATCTTCTAGCCTTAATTCTTCAAAATTCAAAGAAATGTAAGCATGTAAAGATCTTTCCCAACTCATGATGTGCTGCAGAGATGTTGATGGTGAAGGCACTGGATGCCTGTGTGCACTGACTGGAAGTTATAGATCCTTGGTACTGAAACCCAGGGAAGTAGAAATACATGCTATATAAAATCCCTCTTATTTATCAAATGCAACCCAGACAGGAAAAATGGTGAATTTTTGATGAAAATTATACATGAAATTATAAAATCTGAGGATTTTATGGTTTTATATTTTTCAGCGTAATCCTGTGCCGTGTGCTCTGGGATGACCCTGCTTCAGCAGGACCCGCTGTGGTCCCTTCTGACCTGGCCCATTCTGTGATTATACCGTTGAATTAACAGAAAGTGGCTTTAGATTTAAAGATTTTTTAAAAAAATTTTCTGAGGGGAAAAATTTCACATTTCTACATTATTTCTTTTTCTTAAATATATAATGTATTTACAGTGGGTAATTTTGTGATGTCAGTTCTGTGCTTTCTTCAGCAGGACTTGCACAAGCTGTGACATTCAGGAATAATGTGGCCTTCCTAAAGTGATATTCATTGAATGTTTTCATCTTTTATATGTGTGTGAGCAAGAGTTTGGGAGGACTGCATTACTCACAAATGAGCAATATATGAGTTATAGATCACACCAATCATCAATAAAATCTCTGTAGATCACATTGCCATACATTATGCATATGCTGCATGTTTCATAGCAGAAAGAAAATGGAAATTAGAGACTGTGATATGGGTTTACTTCTCATATTCTTAGATTATAAAGCTAATTCCTTTCTTTGTATCAGCCTAAATATAAAGACCCGAAGCAGATGTTGTGTATCTTAGTGGAATGCTGTGAATATCCCAATTTAGGTTATCCAACTTTTTAATTTCTGGCTCCTAGGACCATTAGGTAGGAGGCCCAAAAGTGCTCACTGGTGCTAAGTGAAATACCAAGTGTATATATCATGAGCTTTTAGATAAGTTCCAGATCTTAAGAACTGAAAAGTGCCTTGACATTTAGAGCTGGGAAAACCTGTTACAAAACATATTTCGATTTTTTTAAAATCAGTCTGTGTCTCCCAAAGAGGAGGTATTTTGTCTTCTAAGTGTGGAACAGGTGGACAGAGGTGCAATGGGTTATATCTGACACAACAGCTGTGGTGATGGTCTGTGTGGGATACAGGAGAGCTTTAATTCAATCATCTGCATGTACATGGTAATGGGAAACAAAGATGTGATAGATGCAATATTGTACAGCTCTGGTAACATGTTTTTAGATGATTTGATGAGTTTACTTTCAGAAGAATCTGGAAAATTGCAAAGACAAAATGTCTCATGTTACACAATCTGTTGCAATCAATGTGAAATGGATGTGCTATAACAAATCTGGATCTTGAGGGAGATCACTGAGTCAGAGGAACGTAGAACTGCAGGGAAGGGTTAGATCTCTGATTTTTACCTCTGCTTTCTCCCTTCATAGATTTTTGTTTTCAACCTCTGGTGATTAGCAAGTTCATCCTATGTCTTTATTTTCTTTTCAGCTCCTAAGTATCTTTCTCAGCTCCTAAAAACTATGTAATAGGGAACTAATGACATACTGTTTAGGAAACAGTTCTATCAGTTGGAGAATTAAAGACAAAATAAAATGTTCTGAACACAAGAGTCAATCCCTTGCTGAGATATTGGTGGAAAGCATAAAACTGAAATACTAGTACTAACTCAAAATGGTTATCTGCCTCTAAAGTCGTGTGTGCCAAGTTGTGTGGATTCTGTCATGCTTCCAGCTCACAGGACATGCAATCACCTCCATGGGTTTTGTGCAAATGGTCCAGTATTTGTGGTCATCTCACAAAATCTCTTCAGATGTGGATTAACAGCAGTGTGGGTAATACCTGTAATTTATAGTGAGGTACTGAACACCAGAGGGAAAGATGAGAAATAGATGTGATGGCAGGACTGGAAGTGGCTCAGAGTAGCTGTAATCCCTTCCATGTGATTGAGTGGCACCCTTGATGGGCTTCTGTGTGGTAAGAATGAATAATGCCTCCTGACACACGTCAGTGAGTTACCTGCTTGTAAGAACAGAGAAGATGGTTTCCTTTTGTGCCAGAAATTGCTCCTAAGCGTGGGCAATAGCAGTGTCTGTCTCTGTCATGGCTGTGAGCAGCCCATAAGGAAAGAGCTACAGGGGGTGCGTCGAGTCTTTGTGAGCATGTGTGGTCTGTAACAGCGTGCTGGGAACGGGATGAGTATAAATATAGAGTGCTTTAAGTATATAATGCCATATAAATTGTAAGAAAAAAGGATACCCTTATTGCACTGGCACATGAAGTATCCATGTGCTCTCGAGGAGGTTGTGAGAGACCAGATTTATTACAGAGGTTAGTATAACCTTCTTGAAGCTGGTGAGAAACTCCTGTGATCACTGCAGAGTGTACAAAGTGCTACAGTATAAAGTCAGGGAGATGGGAGCTTTGAAAACAATCTTAAAGGAGACTGACTAATATTGATTAAAAAATCAGAAATATGGAAGAATTTTCTAGGGACCATCGGTGTGTTCTGGACGACCAGGATCTTGGGAAATGAGCAGAATAATGTGCTTTTCTTTCTGGGGAGAGAAAAAGCACCCTATTTTTTTATCTGAGGAAGTAATTTTATTTTTAAAGACTGGCACTCATGACTTTCGTCATAGGAAATGTACGGTCTTCTCTAACCTCGCTTCTTACAGCTCTGGAATATACAACTCTTAGTGCTGCTAAAGCACCTGACACCTCCTGGGAGAAACAGACACCTGCAATTTTTAAAGCTTTCTCATAATAACAATGACTCAATTAGAGAGAATCCAGTGCTCTGCAATCTAGACTGTGAGTCACTTGTCTTTTTCCAATTACTTTCTGTATACTGAGAGAAGTCAAATATTTACAGCAGAGCTGAGAGGTAGCAGGAGACCCTTACCAGCCTTTGCTACCTCACAACAAATGCCTGAGCCCGGTTATTGAGCAAGGGTTTGTTTACAGATGGTTAATTAGGCACCTAACTGAATCTTTTAGAAGGACAGATGCAAGTTGATTAACATCTATATCATGTACATGAGTAGCCTTTAATAAGAAGCTCTTACAAGAAAAAAATAAAAAGTGATATATCCAATTAAAATCTTCAGCTTGCTCAGCAGTTCACAGAAAATTAGGAAACTCTAATGAACAAAACCAGGCAAGCTGGAGGAAAATTATAACTATACAAAGAGGTCTTTCATGTGAACATAAAAAATGTTTTAAATATACAAAGAAAATATAAAAATAAATCTCAACATTATAAAGATTGAATGGGTGAAATGTTAATGATCCAAATTAAGTCTGTCATTATGTATATGTTCAGATACTTCTTGTAACTGAAGATTGCCCAAAGATAATTTTTTTTCTTAAATGAAGAAAAATATTAATCTGTGTTTTAAATTACATTACTTATGGTAAATTCATAGAAGTTTGAATAAGGACAAAACCAATTGGAATGTGAAGGGCAAAGATTGCTTGAGCAAAGAGTGTTAGCTGATAAACAGACCAAAAAAGATAGTGTTTGGAATTGCAAATTTCTACACTAGGTGATTCTGCAAAAACAAGGACTTTACAACAATCAGAACTGGAAGTCATCCAGAAATGTCACAGCAAAAATTCAGGGACAAGGAAACTGGAGTGAGTATAAACCATTCTGGCAATTTATGATCAAAGAGAACTAAAAGACATCTATTAAATTCTTAAATATATTGATGGCTCTAGAACCTTTTAGTGCAACTCATTTCAATAGACATTTGGGGAATTATGAGAAATTGCTCTGTCTGGGACTGAGGAGGTTTTCAAGAAGATTCTTCTTTCAAGGTCTTTGATGTAGCTTTTATTATGCTTAAATTTTTCCTCCAACATCATATTCCAGAGATTTCTGAAAGCACAGTAAGAAATAATGACAGGTTGGTTGTGTAGGTAGCCTGCCTGCACATAGGTATAATTCCATGTGTTTGGGGAAAGTCACCAAAGTCAATGTGGCCTTAAATGGAGCTAACTCAAATAAGGTGGGAAGTAGGAGAGTTGGATTTCTTGCAGGGCTGCTGTGATCCCTTGAGTGCCCCTATCCAGAGGGTTTGACTTCGGCCACATTAGGCCCAGCCATCCATAATTCTTCTCCGTGGAGAAAGACCAACCCGCTTCACAGACATGAAGTCTTTTTCGATGTCCTGGGTATCCATAGATAGCTGCCAGTGAAAAGACAGCTTGCACACCCTCTGGACCCTTAACCTTCCTGCAACCATAGTATTTAACTCCAGCACTTCCCTCTCTGGACACTGGTCCACCAGGAGGTGTGCCATGACTTCATTGCACTCTCTGTATTCAGTCCCACACAATCGCTTCCAGACTGTAGCTCTGTCCCCATAAAACGTACCTGCTTTGTCTGTGACCTTTTTCCAGAATATCTTATGCCACACATTTCTCACACTTAAAATCTTCTATAAATATTTTTAATTTTATTATTAACTTCAGCACACCATTGCAAGAGAACAAATCACCACAACTAAAACCCTTTAACTGGCTATTTAGTTGAGCTCTTTTGCTTAATGCTGTCCTGCTCTGGTGGTATTGTGTGCTATAATAGATGCCAGTGGCACACCCAGTCCCATGCTTCTGTATATTCTTATGGAAATCTAATTGTGCTCTGATTGCATAGCTGTATTTTAAAAGAGATTTGTTTTACAATAATGAGAAGCAGGACTCCTTAATGTTACCTGAGTCAAGGCCAAGTTTTAAATTAAATTGTAAGCCCTGGATGGAACTCGTATTAGGGGAAAAATGTAATTGTCACACATCTCGAAGATAACTGAGAAGGTTCTGAAAGATTTGGGTAAAATTGTCCTATTTGAAGAGAAAAACAGCATAAAAAGTTAAAGGAGACTATAAGCACATGGCAGTAAGTTGAGAATGAAAATGGCTTTGGAATTTTAATTGTAATAATCAGAAGTTGTGACAATACCTATCTTCAACATAACTATATTTTGAAATATTAGTATCATTTTATCCTTTATAAGGACTTCTCCGTAAAAGGAGACAGGCTTCAGGCAAAGAATATTCAGTTTCCACATGGTACATTCATTCTGTAATAAAATTCCTTCTTATTTCCTTGCATAGCCTTAAGTACAGCTTTCCTTTCCCTGTGTTATAAGAAGCCAGCTGCCACTTCTTAACCTCTGTTTGAAGTTTGCCCTATTCCCTGTCCATGGGAGCTGAATTGCAGGAAGGGACAGAGATGGTTAAAACACCAAGCCCAGGTATGGGACTTCACCTGCCCTTCCCACTGGCACAGGCCGTGGTGCTTCCAGGTCAGCCAGCAGTGACATCTGTGCCCTGTGCTGAGGATGCCCTCAGGGCCGGGGGTCCTGCGCTCCTGAAGCCCCACTGTCCTCACTGGAACTGGGATCCAAATTTTCACTCTTCTGGAATGGTTGACAAAGAGAGCAGCAAGCCTGAAAGTTGTGGTTAGGAGAGGCCAGGCCACTGAGAGATGCCTTGTGCGTGACGCACGGGCTTCACAAAGTCTACTAAGAATGAAGAATGGTTTAATTGCTAAAGAGGCTGGGGCTGGCATTTAGTAACCACTGCTGGTTTTGTGCTGCTGCTCTAACCACAGGAATTAGCAGTGGGTTCCTGTTTTTCACTGTTGCTGAACAGGGAAACACTGATTTAAGTGGCTGCCCGCAGGAGGGGGGAAGTGAAAGAGACAGGAGTTCAGTGCTGAATGGGTACAGTGTGTGTCATTTTATGGATGGCTGGTACTGTGATACAGTCTCTTCTAAGACCTACAGAAGAGGTTGGTGGTTACTGTTGAAAACAAATAACCAGAAAGAAAATGTGAGCAGTTGAAAACTTACTGTGGGATGCAGCCTTAATGCAGAGCACTGTAGTTACAGCCCAGGGTAATAAAGAAGTGTTTGTTTGGAATATTTTACAAAGCTTGGTTTCTATAGTAACAATCTTCACGAATACTTTCAACTTCAGAAATAACATCTGCTTGGTGACTGATCTCAAATCTCAACCTTTGCTGAAGTAAATAAGATCCTGCTCCTTCTGCTTATTGCCAGCCAGTGGCATTTGATACAGGGCATTTATTTCCATAGGAGTGGGAAAGGTGTTGGGAAGGGGTGGGAAAAGGGAAGAGGAATCAGAAAATAATGGTAAAACGTGTTATTTGCCACTTTACCCTTTCGTCACTGCTAAAATAAATCAGAGTTTACATAGAGACCAAAAGTAAATGTGTTGTACTGTTCTGTTGACTGATGTACAAGACAAACATTGCTCTGCTTTAGTCTTGTCAGTGGTTTGAACTTTATGTATAAACTTAGGGGAAGAGAAATCATTTGGTTAGATATGAGAAGTATATGGACAGAGTACAAATCTTCATGGAATGCAAGGCTCTGAAGGAAACTCCAATGAAAAATTCATAAATTCATGAATTTTCAAGGAAACTCTTTACAAAAGGTGGTCAGTCTGCTGTGAAAATGGCATTTTCTTCTTTTGAAGAAAAGATGCTAAAATCGTCATCACTGCTGCTAAATTTTGCAATGTAAAATTTAAAATGAGAACATCTCCTGAAGCAAAAAAAGCAAATACTTTCATGCAATGAGGATTAGGACTATAGAATTTAATGTGAACCATGATTTTTGTTGATGGTGACTGAGTACCACCTTAATGAAGAGAATAATAAAGATATGACATAATCAGAAGTTCTGCTGTGCCATAGGAAGTATGTGTGGAACAGAAGTCTGAGTTGACCACTCATTTTCAGTTAGCAATGCCCAAGAGCCTAAGCAAGCTTGGAATATGGTACCAAAAAAAATAAAAAAGACCCATTTACTTTCCATTTAAGTGGGGTTCAGCAAATACTTTTTACTGTAGATCTATACTGGCTTAGTAAAAATTATAAAAATGATACAGCTTTTGTAATATTTTAAAGGAACAGGGGTTTTTTTGGTAGTAAAAAATCTGTCTCTTTAAAAAAAGAAAAAAGTATTCCATCAGATATGTTGAGCTAACATAAGTAACAATAATAAATAGTTTCATTCATGCAAGTAATTGTGTTTGCTTTAATGCAAAGTTTCTCCAAGCACTAATTCTCATGTGTCTAATTATTTGTCAGATTAGATCCTGTAGCTTCCATTCTTTTTGTGCATTTTCAGTGATGTTCTGAATATGAGCACAGTAAGTACTAACAATCTTGATGGGGAGCATCTTAGAAAGCAGCATTACGTGATTATACTTGAGCCTGAGTTTATTTGCAGGATTTTTCAAGGACACTATTAAGAAACACATAATATAGTGTCAGATTTGCAGCTGGTGTAAATCAAAATAGTTCTGCTGCTGCTCAAGTGTTATGCTGATTTCAGCAGCTGATATTTAGGATTTGAATTAATTCATAAGATTCGAGTGAGAAACTACTCAATTATGTTTTCAAAGTGGTGAATGGGCAGAGTAGGTGATGGAGGTCCTCAAGAGAGGAAAGCAAGACACATCTTGCAGCACTTTAGACAAGGTCTGGTTTGTGCTTTCACACTCCTGCCAGCCTGCCCTCTCCCTTTTCCCTTGGCTGGCAGCAACCTCTGCCAAAGCAGTTTAACACATGCTGCTGCTACCACCATATAACACAGCAAAACCAGGCTCCCTTTTGCTGCCATCTCACACCTTTTCCTTGGAGAACAGAAATATTTTATTTATTGTTCCTTTTCCCACTGCTGGAGCAGCCACGATCGGATCCGCAACGTCCACATGCAGTCACTGGGATGAAAAGTTCTATAAACTTGCAAATCTTAAATAGGGATCATTTGTTTCAGAATGGTTTTGGCTCTGGTGTACACACTTTACAGCTGTCCTTGGGCCATGGCAAGGACAATGAAAATAAAAGCTATGTCATTCTTTCAGACGTTCATTCGTGTTCTCCCTACCTTCTGTAGTCTGTGATCTGTGTAAGTTGTCATGATAGAAAGTAATTTGTTATTCTGGTGCCATTAACATTTTTTTTTCCTGCATTAAGAATACTGCCAAGTTTGCACTTTAATCCCTTCTGCTGACAGCTAGTTTCCACAATGTCTTGATTTAGTTCTCTTTTTTATTATTACGATTCCAGGTAGAAATGTTTTAATTTATCATTCACCAGGCATTCTGCATGTGGCCAGGAGGTTAAAAAAGAGCTTGAAAAGGCATTGCTGAGGAAAAGTTCACTAACACTGTATTTTGGATGACATACAGGGTACTATATTTTCGTTTCAATTTTGCAAGAAATGCAAAATACAGCATAATCCTTTCAGGACACTTGCCTTTCCTAACCCTCACGTCTGGCATAGATCTCCTAAATGATGATCAGACCTTATCTTTTATGACTCTAGGGTGCTGCAGAGCTACAAGAATAAGATCTCTGCAGTCACAAAAGGTAACTGTTAGTCAGAACTTCTGCCTTCTGTCTGAGTTTCATTGTCACAACGACAGATTGAAACTTTATGATCCCCCCAGAGCAAAGGACAGCCCTTCTGGGCTCCTCATGGACATTTCAAAAGCCTGCAGCTGGTTCAGTTTGCTTGTTCCCAGTGAAAGCAGCTGTGCTCACACTTAGCCCTGCCTATGACCACAGCCACACTGTCAGCCTGCAAGTGAGGCAGAATTTAAACTGTGCCTTGTACTTTATTATTCCCAACCCTGCAAAGTTGGTGGTTCTGAGGGGACCATGTCCTGTTCTGCAGGCAGTCTAGAGTAAGATTAACCCAGTGTGATATATGGGAGTGACTCCCTGCTCTGACGTGATCAGCCCAAGCTCAAACAGGGAGGGACTGTCAGTCATTCGTCCCCAGGGAAATGAGGGTTTTCACAGATGAGTCTTGAAGGCTGAATTTTAAAGGAATAATAGAATTCTCTACTTCTCATTTCTAATCCTTGGAGATCCAGCAGATATGCCCATCTGGGAAACAAATGCCCATTAGCATCACTTCACTGCACAGCACCACTTTGACTTACAGGATGGCAGTCAGAAGGATTTACAGGAAGGTACCTGGGGATACATGATTCCTGGTATATGCCACAGACACTGAGTCTCAGGTGCTTTTCCCAACAGGATCTACCTGGATGCTGCCAAGATAAATTTCTTTTCACAAACTGGATGCTGGCTCGGCCAGGCTTTAATCAGACTCATACAGCTTAATAGGGGAATATTCTGGAAGCTCAAGGGGATATCTCTGGCAGTAATCCAGTACAACTACTGCACACACCATCCGCTCTAAGTTATGTTCAATATTTTCCATATTAACCTGAAATTACCCTCATTAATGGGCAAGATGTAATAGTAAAGTAAAACCAAGTTTATTTAACAGTATGAAGACACAGGAAGCTGCATATATGGGCACACAGATAAAGAAATGCAATGTTCGTTGCAGCCACCTGGTGTTTTAACTTTGCTTCCATGTCTTGTGCTCTGTTCAGCCACTTGTGAAAATCAAGAAAATTCCAGGATGATGCACACTGATGTCACAGTTCAGGAAAAACAACCTCTAGGCAGTAGGAGAAAAGCTGAATAGCAAACCTGACAAGGAGTTCTTTTGGGAAACCCCGTTGAAAATAAATGCATCTGCAGGTGTTTCTCATGGCTTGGTCTTAATAAGTCAGTTTTAATCAGAATGTCAATTCATAACTCACTTGCTAATGAAATGCTACATGACATAGTATTAGGTTTTGAAATGAAGTCCCTTACTAGATTAACTGAGAGTAACTTTGTTGCAAATAAAAATAGTTCTTATAATAAAAATACGACTCTTCTGAGCATAAATGCTTTAAGAGTAATGCTTTAAGATCAGTACAGAACTAACAACCATATTCTACTCAGAAAAGACTGCATGAAAGAATGCAGTTTATCATTGTTAGAGCTGAGATAGAGAAGCAAGACAATAAATCGAAGGATAACAATACAGTTTGTGTACTGGGGCCATAATCACAGCTTGGTAATCATAATGTATTCTATTTATTGTTCATTTCCACTGTTTTTCTTATGGAGAATAATGTTCCAGTATAGTCTGAGATTTCCATTTCTATTTTGAAACAAGGAAATTAATGATTTGTGTTCTGCAAAAACAGTGGGGCAGAATTACAATGGAAAGATAATTTGCTGTTAAAAAAGTAATGAGAAATAGTGTCATTTTAGTTGGGTTGCATTTAATTTTCAATAAACCCATTGATCTCAGCTTTAGTAGACATGATAGACGTTCTCAGGGAAAACTTGTTCATTTTGAAGGGCTAGGGGAGTTGGTAAATTGGTGCAGCTGGATGATTCGATCACAGAAGCAAGGCGGTTCCCTCAAGGCTCTTCCAGTATAGGTAGAATTGTGAGATAAAACAAAAAGTTCACCAGCTTTTGCTGCTGCAGGTAATGTGGTTATATACCTCCCACAGGTTAGTGGGACCTCATTAGCCAAAAGTAGAAATCACTTAGAAATCCTCAGGGGAAAGAAGGTGCAGTGTAGAAACTCAGAGTGCTGAGGACACTTGGGCTCTGGGCCATTCTTGCAGGTTTAAATGAGGTGAAGCTTTCCACTCACTAATTGCAAGAGAGGAACTTATGTGATGTATTAAATGAAAGTCCTCAGTGGATGCTCAGAATTTCTGTAAAACCTTGGAGTCATGTGAAGAACTGGTGTTTCCTCTGCCAGCCACAAGTGATGTTCAGTACCCCAGCCTTGTTTATTTATTCTGTCTCAGTGTTTCCTGAAGTATATTTCTCCCTCACACAAATGATGTTTTGTGAAAGCTTTTGTTGTTGTTGTTGTTTTTGTTGGTTTTGGGTTTTTTATGTGTTGCACTATCATTAAGGCTCATTACTCATTGAATAAATCTGTGGAAAAAATTGTCAAAACTTGTGGGTGGGTGGGATGCTCATACTCAAAAGTATGTTAATGAGCATTAGTTCATTAGTTCACCCAACAGTCAGAATAGTAATGTGGTGTAGGACTGATGGTCTACAGAACCAGCAGTGCTGATGACAGGCTTTGTTCCTGGCTCCAGCACTCTGGAAGTGCCAGGTTCTCCTTAGGGCAGCAGCAGGTCCTGCAAAAAGGGTGGGATTTTGCAGGGAGGAGCAGACTGTGCTGCTTTTTCCCTCTGACATTACTCCTGGGTTTGATTCTCTTGATAAATGACCATGGAAAGAATCAGTTGGAGATAGGACGAAGGTTGTCTACAGGGGGGAGTCTGCCGTCTCTTCCTGGCAGGAGAGCAGCACAAGGGATAGTTGGAGTTTCTTCAGGAAAATGGCCAAAAAAGCCCCAACCAAATGACATCAGTGGAATTCTGTGATTTTGAGAGGGTGACTTTTCTTCCTTAGCACTTCTGAGAAGTTTACCTTTATTGCAGTGAGAATGGTCAGAACAATCACAGCATTTGATCCCTCATCTTTAATTACAGGTCACAGTATTTCACCTCAAACATGCATTTAGTAAAAGCGGAAGAGGGTAACCAGGGTTCATCCTCTTACCATAAAAAACAGAGGTGGTTTAAAAGAAAGTAGCCACAACTGCATTGTAAAAACCTAATTTGATAAGAATATTTTGGGAACAGCTACCTTGATCAAGCTCCACATCCAGGGCAGCTGCAGGAATGCCAGTGAGTCCTGAGTGGATCTAGAAGGGACCAAAATGTGCCTGGCAGGTAGAGACAACTTTCAGATCTTGGGAAATTTTTAATACTAATAGTAAGATTAACAGGGTTCTGAGGCTTTTGAATTTGCACGTAGGCATCTGAATTTGACCAAAATCCAACCTGGGTACTCAAGTGCATTTTGGAATCTGAGACTTGTGTATCCCAAATAAATCAAGTAACTCAGAAAATAACCAAAGAATTTAGGAAAAGCACCTGAAGCTGAGAGCAAATGAAGATGTAAATACTTGTAGTATAACAGTCTGAATTTTATGTGTCCTCCTTTTCTGCATCTCTTACCACTTCAGAGGACACAGCCTTTTTTTTTTTTTCCCCTTTCATTTTTTCCCCTCCTCTGAAGTCTTGCATATTAAAAAACCAGAAAAGTGGCTGTTTACATTCTGAGTCTCATCCTAATCCTGTTGCAACAACAGATTTGATTGTTTGTTTGCCAAGTTAGCTAGCTTAGTTTATGTGGAATTCACCAGATTAATGCTGTTTTAATAATATGATTAAAAACTAAGTTTAAATTGACATAATTAATTAATACAATAAAAAGTATAATTTGAGCTGTTTTTTAAGGAGAGCTGAAGTTTTATTTATAATAAATTATTGTAAGTACTGCTGAGACCATTTTAGTTAGGAAACATTACAGTGATTAATGCATAGCTGTTTGCATTTTAATACTTGATTTATATATCAGATCTGTATTTGCGCACACTGTCAAACTTTATTCTGTTCTTGTCAAAATACTTATTGCTTCTGACAGGTGTAACATGCTCACATTAATCCTTAATTCCTTGATTCAATTTTCTAATTGCTTTTTTGGCATGAGTTTGGAGCCATTTAGTCTTACGTGAACTATTTGTCTTATGGTATAATAATGCACTTTTAAAAATTGGATGCATCTGACTTAGAATGTTGAAGAAAATATATAGAGGGATATTACTTAGTACTGAAAATCAAAATTTTATAGCACTTCGGAGAGGCACCACTTCTTGGAATACAGATAGAACCAAAACACTTTATACTTTTCATCTTCCTGTATTCACAGTATTAAATATTTTCATAGATACAAATTGATGCCGAAGTTCCAGTGCATTTTGCCCAAGGAGATGCTGAACACTTAGAGCAGCTCCAGGAACATTCCCTGAGTCATCGTTGTCCGGCTCCTGTCACCTCTTGAGGCCCCTGCCCTCTGCTGCCCATCCCACCCACCAAGGGGGACAGAATCCACTTCCCAGCTTCTTCTTGGTCTGCACTCTTAAAGCTTTTATTCCCGAATAGACAAATACAATAATGCAAGATTTGCAGGGGTTTTCCATACTTCAGTAAATATACCCAACTCTTTTGCTGCTTTCTTTTCTAAAGCATGAATGTGGTGTGCACTGTCCTGTGTTTTTTCTGCCAGCAATGGTTATATTGTCATCTGTCCTGTGAAGGAAAAGAAGTAGGAGCTCAAATCTATTTCTTACAGAAACAGATCCAAAAGAATCTTCCCAAAGCTTGGTACTTCCTCATAAACTCACCCAGGCAGCTGAACTTCAGCTAGGTCTTTCTAGGACTTTCAGAAAAAGATTGAGAATATAGAACCTTTTCTCTAATAAAAATCTAGGAACCCGTGAAGATGACACCTGATACTTATTTTCTGTGAATAAATGCATGAATACACACTTAAATTGTGGATAAAACTTTATCTTTTTTTTTTTTATTGCCTGATTAAATCCCTACCCTCTCCACTTATTTCTTCTTTCTATATCCTCTGGGTTACTCTTCTTTTCTCCCTATCAGTAATAATATATGTTCTTTGATCCTTTTATTCCTTCATAGTTTTCTGCCACTTTCTTTTTCACCTTCCCAGCTGACACACCTCTTTCTGTCATAGTATGTGTAAAAAAGGGAATATAGGAGTAAAAGTTTATCAGAGAAGTGTTTATTATGTCTTCAACTGATAAAGTTTTATTAATCTGTGATTGTCATTTGAAGTATTGGCAAAAAAATGTAAGTCACTTTCTGTACAAGGGGAAAAGAAAAAAAGATAATTCTAGCAAGTAAATCATGGTAGCTTACTGCTTTGGGCAAACAAACTTGTGCCTTATCTCGTCCAAAAGACCCGTGGAAAATGCATGATAAATGGCACATTTCAGAAAACATGTTATGTCCCTGTGAAATAACTTTGATTCATGATTATGTATTTATCTTTAAACAACTGACAAACCTTAGGCTATCTAAATTATTATCATTTGCTCTATGCTACTGTGTTATTTTGCTAGGGAACCTGAATGATGTGAGGTAAGATAAGACATCTGCTTTTGCAGTCATAAATTCTTTTTAAAGAATAAGCACAAAATTCTTACTGCATTTTATTTTTGGATGAAGTCCTTTGAAAAAATACTTATCAGAAATCATTTCCTCCAATTGTGTTTTGAAGAGCATTAGTATAAACTTCAAACAGCGAAGGATGGGGCCTATTGAACAAAGGGTTTATATTACACAGCAAAAGAAAATATCGTCATTTGGATTTCTAAGAAAGTAATCACCAAATTAAAAGTCATAGTGGTAAATTTCTCTTTCCATTGTGTGTCTGCATAAAGCGTTCTGAATTACATTTTAAAAGGAATATTTCATTTTCTCTGTGTTTTCAAATAGTTGTTTGATTTGCTGTTGTGACAAGTCAGGAATATTGACTTAAACGCTCTATTGCTTGCATTTGTAACACCAGCTGGAGCTTTTGGGGTTTTAGTTTTCTATTTAATCATTCGGTAAAGGTTTGGGTGAATGTAAGTGGTCATTCCCTATGTCATGGCAATTTTAAATTAGATGTCATTGTTCACCCAAGGTTTTTAATGCTGTCACTTTAAAAAATCTACAGAAATGCCTTTTAAATATACCATGAAGTAAAAAAAAAAAAAAAAAGAAGAAAGTATATTTATCTGTTTTTCACTGAGCAGTAATAAATGTTGGTTACTTGGAGGTAGAAAAATAGGAAATTATAATAGCTTTACATGATGGAAGTGCCTTTGTTTTCCTTATACAAATACTTTGCAGTGTATTTAACTTGCCTAGACTATCATTTTTTCTTAGAATTCTTGAATCAGTTGACATTTATGTATACATTGCATTTTGTATGTTAATAGAAAGTTTTCCGGCTTTGAATTTTGAATCAAAACGTCGAACTCATATTTTGTCTTGGAACAGGGCAGACATTTAGAAAATTTACAAACAGAGAAAGAAAAAAAGCTTATGCTGATTTCGACCTAATGTTGTTGGAAATATCTTTAGTGCTTGACTAAATGTTTAAGCTCTCAAAAGTGAAATGCCTATCTCTGAGTGAACACAAAACTTGGAAACATGGAAATGTGGAAACATTGTAAATTTTCATCTTAAAAGCTTATTATTCTATTCCTTTGTGGACTGCTTTGCTTTTTTTTCCCAGCTCCTACTGTCCTTGGCAAATTGAGAACAATCTGGCAGCAACCATTTAGCTGAAAGCTAACTGCAAATTAAATTATCTATATAGTTAGTGAGAGTTTGGTAAGAGCACAAACCCCCTGCCATCAACACCACTGCTATCATTGCTTTATGTAAGATAAAGTAAGGTGATAATCACACAGGCAACATTTTCAGAGAGTTTCTAAGCATATGTAAATATAGTAGCACTGAACCTATTTTTTGCATATGCAAAAAGAATCAGGAAGGTCCTGCCTTGGAGAAATCATTTGCTTAGCAAGACAGACAGAGAGAAGGCAGAATTTGTGGTCTGGGGATCTGAAAACGGATTTACTGTCTTTAGCTATTGGTGTATAAAATAGATCTGCTCTCATTTTATAGTTTTGGCGTTAGGCAAGCTAGGTAATGGATGCTGTTGGAGCACAATTCTTTCACGTGGATACTTCTAATAGAGAAGTTGGCTACTCTCAGATACCGATGTATATATCAAAAATTTTTGCTGTTTTCTAAGCTTTAATTTGATATTTCTTCATTTAGGAAGCTATAAAATTCAGTAAAATTTTGTTGCCTTTATGATAATTTATTTTTTTTGTTTGGTTAGATCTGCAGCTTGGGCTGTCAGAGCCCATTTTAAGTCGATGGACATGGTTCGGACAATCTGTTTGAATGAAAATAACTAATTAGGGAAAATATCTTCCCACCATTACAGTGTGCCTTAAAATAAACTAAACGTGCACAAGTGAAAATGGAATGGAAATCTCAAAGGATAACCTGGGTGTGTTCCTTTTCCAGGGTGCTCCTAAGCCAATTGCCATCGAGCCGTGCTCAGGAAACAGAGCCGCCGTCCTGACGGTGTTTTTGTGTCTGCCCAGGGGAGCGTCAGGAGTTCCTCCGCCCGGGCAGTCAGGTAAGGCTGCTGGGGTGGCTGTTGTGTCTGGGTCCTTCTACACACTCTGCCGGGGCAAACTCACCCTCACAGATCTGAAACAACAGCACAGCAGATGGATACGAGGAGCTGCTCGGTCAAGCTGATGCTTAATTTAGCCCCAGGGTTTAATTTTTCTTGGGAATTTGGTGTCATGTCCACATAAAAAGCCCAGTTATTAAGCCAGCCACATTCCATTAGGACTTCTGAAGTAATACCTGTGCATGTCAATGTGCTCCAACATTGTCTGTCAGGGAAAAAAAACTTCATATGCAGCCATTTGCAGTTCAGGCTGCTGTAAATGAGGCTGTACAGGGAATACCAGTGAGTATTTTCACATCAGGCTAAAATTTAGGGCAGTCTAGCTTGCACCATAAATCCCAACACTTTGCTGGCCAGGACTCAATTAAAATACTAGTATTTCCCAGTATGTGTGTCAGATAAACCCTGGAATTGTGTGAGTGAATGCTTCTTTAGAGAGGTGTTCACTTTGGAAATTATCCCAGCCCATTTTAAAGAAGCACTTGCATTATCTGGAAGCACCTCTTGTGGTGATCTACCTTCTCTGCTAGATCACTGTACAAAAACATTCTCATAAAATACTTCCTAAACAGGAGGTACCTACCTGCAGCTTTAAAATCCTTTAAATAACTGCCTGCAATGATGTGATACCAAAGAGCCATGGCAAGAAAGTCAAGACAATAAAGTGACACTGCACATGTGACCAGTCTACTCGTTCAGAGTTCACTGGAGCTGGAGCCAAAATGGACACCTTTGTAAGAAATAGTAGACTGCATGGAATGTACCCAAAATGCAGGAATAAACCAGAAAATATGCTTTCAGGCTAACTTTTATCATTAAGAGCCAAAAAAGATATCCTTTTAACCTTCAGAAGTCCATTTAAGAGATTAAAAAGTATTGAGTAATGATGAGGGCAAACTCAGTTGACTTATGCTGGAAATAAGCTCAGCTGGGTGTTCTTCTTTTGGCCTGATCATTATCTGTTGTTTATTTGGGAGTTTTAGTTCATTTTTTGAGGGTGAGGGGTGTTACATTTTTTTCCTCTGAGTTCTGAGATGAGGACTTAGTTCTTAAAATGCTGTTTATGGCTTGGAATATCATTTTTGGAAGTGCTATGAAAATAAAAGTGTTACTGATGCTTTGTCAAATACATTTCCTGGAAGAAATATATAAATGTAAGTGCTCTGAAGAGAGCAATGAGAGAGAAGGATGTTTAGCTTATTCCCTGTTCATGTTTTAAGGAAATGAAAAAGAAATGAAGGTGTTTATAGTCTTGCAACAAGAAAAAACATTACAAAAGCAAACTAAAAGTAATTGTTGAAATTGAAGCTTAAAATGTTTTTGGAGGGAGTATTTTTGTTGTTTTCAAATTTACATATGATGTACATCTTGACAGTAAAAATGTATTCATTTAGTTTCTTCATAATCAGCTTCTATTTACCACATAAAGGAGTCTTTGAAAAGTAATTGCTGATCTTTGCTGTGTGTAAAGCATGAAAGGAATAGGTTTTTTGAAGCAGGACTTGTGTTCAACAACATGGCAGATGTGTCATTCTGCATGTTTCTCAACCTGTGAAAGAATATACCTCCTTTTAAAACATGTTATATCCTCCTGTTATGTTGTCTTCTCCATCAGCTTCCATCAGCTTTGCAGACATATATTTGAAATGCTATTCCTCCATTTGTTATTATGATATCTGTCAGCCACTTAGTGTTTAAAAATACATAAGTGTTTTGGTCCTACAACTTTTCACTTTGTTCAGGGTCAAAAGCAAATAGAAATGCTTGAGGTGTTCCGCCATGCTGCTTCCACCCTTAGAGTGTATTAGATTATGTGACTATAATAATTCTTTCTCGTGCACGATGAGTTTTGGTACTTGTGGGTTGCTCTATGTAACCCTGCCTAGGCCAGGCAGGAGCTATTATGCAAGGTTCTTGGCACATCTGTAGCTCTATTAATTCACTCCATTCCTGTCCTCCAGCACTACCTGCTGCTTCTTCCCAGAGCTGCCTGGGAGCAGATGCTGTGAACATTGCCAAGTTTTTGGAAATGATGTGGAAACTTTGAGCAGCACACACGTTCTCTGTGCAGTTGGTTTCCCTTATCACCTAAGTTAGACAAAACCAATGACATTGGGGTGGAAGTCGTGTGTTAATTATGTCTTGCCAAGTAATATTAGAAGCCTTTATTACTTGCACACAGCCATTTTCCAGCTCGTTGGGATCATTCTAGGACAAAACTGACAGTGTGTCAAACATCTTTGTTTAAGTGATATGGCAGTGATACTCATTCCCAGTTCTCAATGGGAGAGTGTAGGTTTCATTCCTTCTATACATATGTCCTAAATATAAGAAAGGAATGCCTGTATTTTTATTGTCCTGCATTTTCTCCAAAACTGAGAAAGCAAATTCTTTACATAAATAACTAATTTACACTCTGCTGGAGTTCTTAGTTGTATCCCCAATTTTTTAAGCTCTGAATTTGAGTTTTACTTCTCCAAGTTTTACATGAACAAATATTTTGTTTAAAAATATCTCTGAATATATATTAAAAAAACCAACCCAACAAACCAATGAATAAACTAAACCATAATGTAAAGGTTACTCTTTGTGCAGCATATGTTCTATACTTCACCTTTATTGGCAGCTGGAAGAAAAGTCGGAGCTACAGATGGTGGGCTTTGGCCAAAGGCTATGCACAGCAAAAACTTCTCTAGGAGAGACCATATGTCCCAGTGCAGATCCGTGTGTTCTCTGCTTCCTGCAGAAAATACTCACAACTGTACAGACTTTCAGCAACGTTGTTTAGCTCTCAGTCCTAATTCTGTAAGTTAAACAGTTAAACCGCTTAAAATTAATCTGTCATTTAAGATAGATTTTATACAGATTGATCACGTAGATTCAGTCAAAATATTGATAAAAATGAATTAATTGCAAAAAAAAAAAAAGAAACACCAGTCATTGTGATTTGTTTTATAAAAAGGGATTTTTTCAATGAAGCAGCTATCTGTAGAATTAAATATCCTGAAAATCCGGAAAGTCACAAAATGTTCCCATCATGGTAGGTTAGTTGTTTCACAGCAAACCTTAGATTTTCTTTTGGATGTAAGCAAACAATTCATTTACACTTCTCTGAAGTAACAACTCTTTTTAAATGAAAGAAATGAGCACCAAAGTATGAATTAGAATGATCAATGGAAAACATTAAGTTAAATTTATCAATTTGGATTGACTGATAGAACCTGTGCTTTCTTCATTCTTCAGTTATCTTATTCACTGTATTGTACCTGTGTAATCAGATCAAAATTAGAGGGTGCAAAAAATAGCAGTTGTCTGTAGGGTTCACATGTGCAAATGCATCAGTGTAGTGCATATGTGACTTACGAGTCTTATGACACCCTGGAAGCTAGAGACCATCTTTTGTTGCTGTATTGTCTGACTCCATGCTTTAAATAGCTTAAACTCTTCTCAATATCAAAGCAGATCTAATAATGAAAGCAGCTGCAACCAGATCTTCAGAAAGAACTAAATTATACATCGCAAAGGGGATTGAACAAAACAAGTTAGACCAGAAAAAAGAAGATAATATATAACTTAATGCAGAAAAAGGTGCCTATGAATTATCAGCAGTGGAAGGCCCAAGAATAACTCCTTCAAGGTCTTCATACAGCTCTAGTGATATATTGGGCAATACAGAAAAAATAGCTTGGTAATGTGATAAATTCTGTTAAAAGAGCTTTGACCATGTCATCATTACTACTAAAGCCAACTAAATCACTTGCTTTGAGGTATTGAGTTATTGTACAATAAGTTTATAAAACAATGTTTGCATCATTCTTGGATAAGGCCACTTTGGGCTGTAAAGCACAAAGAGAAATGAGAATATTAAACCGTTTCAAAATAATACAGAATCAAGGGGTGTAATTTCTGAATTATTTACAGGTTCTTTTACTTTCACACAACAGCACTTTCCTATCTACCAGGAGGGTAAAAGTGAAGAGAGCACCCAGGAGAGGAGCTTCCCTGTTGAGGCAGTGAGCTGAATGGTCACTGCAGGTGTGCACAAATGAGTCTCTCTGTTTAAACCTCAGTGGATCTCTAACACCTCCATGGCTGTGACTGGGTGAGGTGAATCTAACTTAATCCATAAAATAACACTTGGAAATTAAATGGAAATTGAAATGGAAGACTGCGTGCAATATTCCATTGTTACGAGTACAAATTAGGGTGGCAGGCCTCTGAACAGTGCTATCTGAAAGTTCCTGTCTGATGTCCTTAACTCAAAACAGAATTTTGTGTAATTCTGGCTGCGCTAACTGTGGCGTTCAGTCCTACTTAATCAGCAAGCTACAGTAGGATCACAGAATCAATAAAACTACCATGCCATCTGCCTTCCCTGTCCCCACCATCATAATGAATAATGGCTCATTAAGTGTTCTACAAGACAATTAGCTCTGGTTGAAAACAGTAACAAGGCTTTCTTGATTGTATTTATAATTTTCTCTGATTAAAATACAAAAAAACTAATGCATATCATAAGAGGCACATTAACATAAATATTAATTAACTAATAGTTTTTATAGAGTATTATATTTAATTAAATTCTTCAGTTTTTCTGACCCTTGGAAACAAAATAGCTTATGGCTTTTCATTTGTGGAATGGCTTCATGTGTGTACGTATCTCAGTATACAGAGCTGGTTGCAGACATACACTGGGCCATGTAAGTCCATGAATTTCTGCCTGCTACAAACACATTCCTTTGCTCAGTCATACTTGCAAAATAACCCAATGAAGTCAGTAATGCTACAGGGATGAGTATGGATTTTCCTGTAGAAAAATAAAAGATGTAGCAGAAAATACACTGTAATTAAGACACGCAGAAGTCTGGAATCTCTGCTTTAGTGAAGAAAAACTGTGAGTACTGAAAGTGGGGAGAAGAAAAGTGAGAGTAGACATAGCAATGGGAAGATATTCACAACTGGTTGTTCAGATTCCTAAACATCTAAAAAAAACCCCTAAAACTGATATTTCAAAAGGAAAAAGGAACTCTGAAAAATTATAGATGTCTAGATAAGAACAAACATAGTTCTGCATTCTGTTTTTCCCGGCTGGCTTATTAGGGCCTACAGAGTAACAACCTACTTTTTATTTAAGCAAACATTTCTGTGCATCATCCTATTCTTTGTTCTGTAGCAATCCAGTTCTCTAGATTGAATGTTGTCTCTCCTTTGTAATTTTGGAGACAGAATATTGGCTTATTTTCATTATTTGCTGTTTTATTGACATTGATTCACCATAGTATATTTTATATTGGTAATCTAACAGTACTGTTTAGGCAGGATAAAGTGGCATGTAAACAGAGAAGACATTATAAAAAAAACCTGAGCAAAACTAACTATACAACACCCCTAGAAGAGAGACCTCTCCCCATCATGAATAGCAAGATTTTTCAAATAATGAAGTATCAAAAAACCAAAAATCTCAATTATCTTATTTCCTCTGAAGTCCCAACATGCAACTGGAAATAAGTTAAACTATTTATTATACAAAAACAGTGTGGATGTCTAGAACTTGTGTTAAAATACAGGGCTGAGTCAGACAGTTTATTTATTATGCAAAGTTGCACAGTCATGTTCATTTAACGAGGAGCTCTACAGATAAGCTAGAATATTATAAAATACTCAGTAGGGAACAGAAATTTTTGAGTTTCCTTTTACTGTTAAGACTGCATGAAGACTGGGTTTAATCTTTCTCTCTAACCTAAGGCATGACTAGAGCATTTTGTATAGAAATGTAGTTTTGGTAATTGTGTTGAAGGATACTCCATATTAGTTACCAACATGATGCCAGTTAAATTCTCAGAAAAAAATAGAAAACATAAACATTGTGAGAGAAAAGCAAAATGGTCTTTCTAAGAGTTTTAATGACTACAAGTAAAACTAAACTCCTAATTAGTATATTAAGCAGTAACTTCAACTTACTGACACTGCGAGACTGTAAAATCCAGCATTCTTTTCAGTGAGCTGGAGATGCTTTACAAAATAGCTCTAAGACTTGGTGTAAACTAAAATCATCTATTCCCAAGATCTTTTTACTGAAGGAGTTGCTTCCTTTTGAGCAGTAAGGCCTATTTTTGGAGTGACTATTTTCTGCTTAATTCCATCCTTCTGTGCTGCATCAAATGAGGGAGCAGACTGTGTTTATAGTACTGATACTGTGAAAAGAACACAGTGCTAAGTGGCAGATGGTGCCGGTGATTACTTAAAAAATATTTATGGCAATAGCAAAAACAAAATAGATAATAAGACCTGCTAGCAACCACCACCCCTACTCCAGGGCAGTTACTTCTGCAACATGCAGGATAAAGTCTACTCAAAAAGTACAGAGGATCTTAGCACAGAAAGCTTTGTAAGTGATGAAGAATGAGGTATTGATTTTGTCTGGTCTTTTACAGAATTTTAGGTGGTTCTGTAATGAATTCCTTTTTACATCATTCTAGCCATAGCAACTTGATTCCTTTAAATTCTGAAGAATATACTTGAAAAGGATATAAACATTTTAATACGAAGAACATATTAACAATGTGTCTTCCACAGATCTTGGCAAAGGTAACTTATTGATTGGACAGTAAAACCTGCATGTTGTGCAGCCATCAGCTGAACAAAAGTGAAAAGAAAAAAAAAAAGAGAGAACAGGAGAATAGAGGAGGTGGAGATGGTTGTTTTACAACTTTATCACTGGATTTGCTGCCCTAGAGGGACTCAATAAAATGAGACATATTAATAAAAACTGTTAAGTACTGTGAACATTTCTTTGACAACTAGTTACTCATTTTTCAATCCAAAACTGTCACTGTTTCTCCAGAGTATTAGAAGTACTTTTTCCTTTTGGGGTTTTTCTGCAGCTTTAGTTGCATAAAGGGAGCTGAAAGAATGTCTGAAGAGGGTGTCAAATTCTGAACACTGTGAAGTTGTAAGTGCAGCCATGTCCGTCTCTTCCCCTGCGTGGAGAGGTTGTCTGAGCTATTGCCAGGTTGCATCCAGGTGACAATTTGGTGGTTTTCTCTCCCTTGTTGTCATGGGAATGGAGAAGCAGTGATGAATGCTCATGATGCAAAGCTTCTGGCCACAAACAGGTGCACTAGAATCCAAACCTTCAGATCGAAGGCTCTAACCTGGAAAGAAACACAACCATATCTGCCTGCTCACCATCAGCTGCAGTACTTGGGGCTCTGCTATTTCCATCCATCACCCACAGTGTTTTAACACAGCAATTGTGTCTTGTCTCCATTTTGCCAAGGCAAATGAGGTCTGTTCTAAACCTGTTCTTCAGTCTTCTGAACACTTTTGTAGCACTTTGTCCCACTTTCAGCTTCAGCTCATCTCTTTTTACCTTGCATGGCCAGGTTGTACTCAGAGTGCCTCGTGAAGGCCCATCTGGCGTTGCCCAACGGCATTAACATTTTGTTGCTGTATTCCTTTTAACATTTACTTTTTAGAAACATTCCCCTCCCCCTTTCCAAGTTGATATTTCTGCAGCTAACTTATTGTCTTCCTTAAAATGTAAACTTTTAGAGTGTAAGTATCTGTTTGTTTCCAAAATATATGTCTTTGAATTTTGCTGTTCAATCTGAATACAGGTATGTTCCTCAAGTTCTTGGGGTCATGCATCTCTTTCTGGATTATATTCTAAGCTTTCTCTGTGTTGATGATACATAGTGACGTTTGCCATGATTGAATTTAATTACATTAATGCCAAGCTCTTTAATCAAAACAAAAATGAACAGTAAAAAATTGACTCTAGTTTCCATTTTATACCTTTATCAGACTTCTTTCTCTTCAAAACTATTCTTTGTTTTCTCTCCTTCATACCATTATTCACTCTCCATAACTCGTCTGTCTTCTCTTTTGGTAATTTATCTGCTGATAAATTCTCACAGTATCAGATTTCAGAAATCTAGAAAATAGTCTGCATGTTCTTCCCCAGAAAATCATTTAACTTATTGTAGAAAACTATCAGGACATTCTGGGACAATCTTTGATGAAATGTTGTTGCATTTTGACCTGTTTTCCATTAACCTGCCTTTAATTATTCTTTCTTGCAAAGTACCTCATAATAGATTAATAGATCAGTAAATAACTGAATATATTTTTCCTTGAATCTAGACAATACTTAGTTTGAAAGAAACAGTAGTTACTGTTCTCAATTTATATGCATCTGACACGGCAGATTATTAAATTTCCCTGTTACCAGCCTTTGTTTTCTGTTATTCTTACAGAATTAGTGTTCTGATTACCCTAATATCATTTCGTAAAACTTTGGTTTCTTCTGTTTGTGTATCCTCATTCCATTATCCATATTGATGGTACCATCTTTGATAAACATTATCTCCCTCCTTAAAAACCATCAAATTCACTCTTGGGACAAAATCTACAAAGTACCTGATCTGTGCTTCATTCTTTCTACGTAATGACTCTGTCCTGCTTTGTCTCTTAGTTACATACAGTGCAAATCCTGGGATGTTTGTTTTACTCAACCTTTGCAAGGTCTTACTCATCTTGCCTTTTGACAATTCTTAGTTGGCTCTTACATGTCTTTGCTTGTAAAAGACAGCCTACTTTGTTGCTTGATGCTTTTTAGCCTTTTTCATAGGCTTTCTGAGTTTAAAAAGCTGTAAACGTAGGTCTTCAAATTTGATTGTCTCCCAGGCAGAGCCTTAGGCCCTTTGCAAGGCTAAGCTTTCCCTAGTTGAAAGAAATCATAGTGTGCTTTTCTTCTTTTGACGTGAATGATTCAGACGTCGGCTAAGGAAAGGAAAAGAAATGAAAAAATGATAAAGGTAACTAACAAACATGGGAAGTTCTCATATCAGGATTTTGCTGAGAGAGGCTGTACAATACTTATGCACTTTTTAATGGAAATCTCATGGGAAAAAATCTTTTGATGGTGTGATTTATTTTACACAAGTGGAAACATTGATGATCAGATGATGCCGTAAAGCAGCATTTTGTTCTCCTCTTAGCACAAAGACACTGTTTCTTACATGGAAAATAGGCAGCAGTAGGGCCCATGTGAATGTACACCTCAACCTATCAGAGCATCTTTTTTTAATTTTGTACTGTTAAACTTTGAGGATTCACCAGATGTCTAGTTAGAGGTGCAAAATTAGGTAAAGTGAACAAATCCCCGTGCAAGTGACACACTGGATGATAAGTGTCCTTCCGATGTGAAATTTGTGGTCTGGTTTTATATTCAGTCAACACATAGTATGTGGAGCAGATGGCTTACAGCTAAATTAGAACCATAAACCTTTCAAAGTTAAAGTTATATATGAATTAAATCTTTCAGCAGGGGTCCCATCACCTATTTCTCCTTACTCGAACATTGAATCCTTTGAAAAGCAGCTTTTTTTCTTTAATCAACAGAAGTCAATCTTCAACTAAAAAGAGTTACATTGAGATCTGTCCTGATTCTTAGTCCTGGCATCATGGAAAGTTTTGTTCATTACTGGGCAGTGCAATTGCCCATAATCTACCTTCCCTGTTTATTTTATCACACTCTTGGAGTAAGATGCTTCTACTGCCTATTTTTGGGATAAAGCTGTCCGAAATTATACAGAGACCAATCAGATTTATCATTCTTTGGCATTTGATGGCATCCATCTGTTTATTTACAAAACTGCTAAAGACTTATTGAGTTACTAGACTACAGAGAAAATAAATTGAGTTATCATATGTAGTTAAATTCAGTCCTTGCATCTGCTGTCTTTCCAGCCTGTGTGGTGTTTTCTGAAATTACGCTGGCTTGCAGACCCAGGCTTCAGGAATACATTTACTTCACAGCCTTTTTATGCCATTTCAAGTGAATTTCTAATGCATGAGCAATTTGTGGTTCAGTAAAATGTTGACAGAAGAATGTCAAGGCTTTCTGTTGTTAGCAGTTTAGAAGCATGATAGGGACGGTTCTTACTTAAAAGTAGCTCTTAAAAGTCTGGAGCTGCTCAATTTCTGGAATAATTTGATCTAATCCCTTTCAATCAATATTGCACAACTATTGTGGAAGGCTAAGTTTAAAGCTTATGGGCATAAATAAACTAATATTATTAGTAAGTATAAAACACTTTTAAGATGAGGGATGGAGAATGGACTCCTCTCTGTGCTCTATGTATTCAATTACTGTTGTAAGTACAAATGAAAATAAGTAAAGTTTAAAGTTCAAATGTTTCTGTCACTAGAACTGAATAGCAAAATGTGGAAATACATCTTAAAGGGATACTTTAGTTCCTGGATCGAGGGTGAGTTTGCAACAGTGAGCTCAGTTATTGCCCACATCCTTTCTGTTTGTGGATGAACTGCTGTGTAACAATAAAATCACTGGAAGTGTCCCTGTGAAGGAAGTGGTCTGAACCCAGCAAAGATATGAACTCAGAGCACCCACAGGGTGCTGACTTTGTGTTAATTAGGTCACGATTGCTGGAGAAGGGTTGTTGCTGGTTATGACAAATCTCTTACTGTGATAGATTCTCATCTTCTCTTATTTGTATGCCTTGCATAGTTCTGCTTCATAATTTTGGAACTGAGAGGTACAGGGAATATATTCCAGAGAGATCCACATGGCAGCTCCTGTCCTGTAGGGGCACAGCAGATCCAGGTCAGTGCTGCCTGTACAAGGCCAGGCTGAGTTCTGCATCTCCCTGCAGCATCCTTCAGCATCTAAGTATCTCACTGTGCCTACACACAGCACCAGCTAAGTGGTGCATCCAGATGACTAAGTCTTTGTGGGACATGAAATGGGGAACAGTGTGGAAACCACCAAATGCTGTTTTGGGAAGGATTTGGAGCCTAGCAAGGCTGTCAGAACTTGTACAGCCTGGTGTATCATGCCTGACTGCAGAGCTACTTCAAAAATTTCTGCAGGGTGCAGTACTCTGTACTAGCATTAGATGGGTGGGTTTCTTTCATATCCCATCTGCAATTGCTTGGGTTAAAAAAATAATAATAACCAAAAAAAAAAGGTTGGAAGTTGATTTTTCTGCTCTTTCTTCCAAAATACACGTCTGCAGAAACAATGAGAAGGAATAAGTTTGGGCATACAAAATTAGCAGGTTCATAAAATAAAATATGGCTGTTGAAAATAATTATTTAAAAATAATTCCAAACTAAAAATCCAAGGATCAGTTAAATCTATTTAAAAAATGAAAATAAGTAAAATATAACATGAGATGCAACTAGGCTTCGGTGAATGTTATTGGACCTGGCAAGTAAGTCACACACTAAACTCATTTTATATTTTTCATACTGGAGAAAATGAGCTTGAAAATGACTGATATCTAGTTAATATGGAAAAATGGCAGACAAAATATTCCATCTAAGAGAAGGACATTTTAAACTAGTACCCAAATGTGAATCACTTCTAAAAGAATCCCTCTTTATAAACCTAATCTTTCTAAAATGTTTGGATCTGAAAAATGTTAGTATTAAGTGAAACCTCCAAATTCCTAAGCTGGAAATATGGATCTGAACAGTAGCTGAAAAAGACTCTTGTCACTTCAAGTCTTTCATTTCAAGAAAGTTGTCTCGAGTGCTCAAAACATGCTAGGGTGTAATGGAAAAATTAAAAAGAAAATTACAATGGCAAACTATATTTAGGGCTGAGAATGACTCAACATGAAATGATCAAGGAAAGTTTAGAATGACAATGTATCCACCTTTTCTCACCCATCTTGTGCTTAATTTGTACTATTTATATACATATTTATTACTTATCATTCAATATTCAATAATACACAGTCTGAAGTGTCTTCTGTCAAGCACTCAGTGTCCTCAGCTTCTTTTGAGTGCATCTGACTGTAAGTGGGATGTAAAGTATCAGTGCCTTGCCACAGGGCAAACCCTGGAAGGCAGAATAGTTGGATTGCAGTGATCAAAGGGTAACTTTCCTTCTCCTCGCCCTCTGACAGTGGTGTACCAGCATGAAACCAATAGCTGCAGTTCAAGGCTTTCAGACTCGTCCCTGGGAGCATCATTCAGGGCACTTTTCAAGGCACAAAGCTGCTGCAGGCTTGTGTTGTCCATTCTGCCACAACCCTTCCCCTCCCTGGGTGTTTGCAGCTGTATCTGCCTCTCACACGACAGCGGCTTCGGCAGAACTTGCTCTGTAGTGAAATGGTTTCGCAGACTGGAGGTGAAAGTTTTAGGTGGCTGATTGTAGTTAGTCACATCAACGAGTGAGAAGACTTGTGGGGTCTTGCATCTTCTGGGATTCGCACCCAGAGTAGATTTTAGCCCTTGCTCTGCTACCCAGATCCCCATGTGTTTGTGGATACGTGGTCTTCCTCTGTGCTCTCTGTAAAATGGGAATGCTACTTTGTGAGGATGTTGTGGGAATTAATGTTTGAGTTGTTCTCAGGTTCATTGTTGTAAGTGTAACAGCAAAAAATCCAAACAATAGTTCATAGCATGGTTTAGTGCATAATACCATTCATTAGTTTCCAGATCCCTGCATTGCCTCAGCAGAAAAGTTTGAGTCAAGGATAAGGATTCTTCTTCGCCATTTGTTGATGAAATTTCAGATCAGTATCTCAATATATGATACTCTGTTTTGTTTTGGTTTGGTGTTTTTGTTGTTGTTGTTGGTTTTGGTTTTTTGGTTTTTTTCCAGGGAAGAGCAGATTAATCTGTTATTCTTTCTGCAGATAAATTATTTCTGTCAAATATACTCATGCAGGAATCTTTGTCCACAATAGAGAAATACTGATTAGTCATCGTGAGGGAATAGATAAAGAATCTTTGATAGCACATTGGAGCTGGGAGTATACAATGAAGTTTTTGTAGAGATATTTTGGTTACCTTAAAATGTATCAATATGCAAACGGCATAACAAGTTACACTACAAACTATTAGAGCATAACACATTAAATTCATCTTTTCCTGCATCTTTTCCTGGGGAAGCAACAAAAGAGTACTAGTCATAAAGTAAAAAATCATCTAAGTATAAATGTGAACTTCAGATAAAATTTTCTTTATGATTTCTGGAGATGATAATTACTAAATTTCAAATTTGAATGCTGAAGAAATGATCTTTGAATAAATTCTATTTGCATTTGTATATGTAGAGGATGAAAATAACGGGGGGTTGTTTTTTAGAAAACAGCAAACCATGGCTGGCAGCACAGGGAGCCACAGCCTGAGCTGTGTCACAGCATTTTTCTGACTGATATGGGAGAAGAGTTATGTGTAGGTCTAAATGGTGCCTTAGATTAAAATTAAAATCTATCGTTTAATTTACTGTTTTCTGATGATTTAAGAATATATGCTCGGAATAATATTTAGAGCAGAGAAAGCTCTAATTTATGTGAAACAGTGCATTAAAAGCAGTTACTCATCCACCTAAGAAACATTATCAGCTACCCATCAGCTTCAATTCAGAGCAGAATCTGAAGAATGGCCTGAAAGAGGCACCACATTTCTTCTGCTTTTTAAAGACCTTGGCAATGCAAGATACTGAGTGTGACAAATGTAGTTAGGTATAAATTACCACCCTTCTTGCAGCTACTGGAGCTCGAGGTCCCACTTCCCTCCACTGAAATGCACACAGTTCCACCTTGGTTTGTACTGGAGGAAATCTGGAATGCCATTACAGAACACTCTGCAAGCTCCCATTATTTTCAATAGGAGTGATGTCAAGCTCCTTTCAAAGTTGATTACAGAATCATAAAAAAAATAAGGCTGGAAAGGACTTTTAGAGATCATTTACTCCCATCTCTCCTGTTCAAGGCAGTATGAGCTGCATGTAAACTATTTCTGGCAGATGTTTGTCTAACCTGTTCATAAAAGCAGACAAAAATGGACTTTCTGCTTCTTACCTAGGAATTTTTTTCCCCTATGCATTCCTGTTAGAAAGTCTTTCCTAATGGTTAACCTAAATTTCCTCTGCTATGGTTTAAGCCCATTACTTTTTATCATGCCCAGAATGAGCATGGAAAAAAGATTATTTCCTTCCTTCCTTTTCTCTGCATACATTTATATTTTTCTGTTTACACTATATTGCCTTTCTCTATGTCAAAATAATCCAAATTCATCCAAATTGGTCAAAGTCATGTTTTCTAGACCTAGATTGATGAGTCATGATTTTCTAGACCTTTTCTAGATTGTTTTGTATTAGTCCCCTAGATTATGCCTGTGCAAAGACAGGTACAGCAGGAGGGTAGAATACTGAAGGATGGAAGGGGAAACTGAGTATTTTACAAGAAAGTGTTACTGAAATGATACCAATCATTCAGCGGCATTTTTTTTTTTTTTTGAAGTATACCACCTTATCTTTCAGCCTCTTCTTTAGTTTGCCCTTTATTTATGCACAGCATCCATCCTTCCTACACTGTTAATTGCTGCTGTCTGCTGTAGTCGAAGGCTGTCATACCTGAAATGAGAGGTGTGTGATATGGGACACTGTAATTCTGAACCTGGGTAATATGCAGGATCTGTAGAGTAACAGGAAAATCAAACCTATGGTTGATTCAGATTTTCTCCTTCCCAAATCTTAATTTTACTGAGTGACTTGACACTGAAACCAGAAAGCTTACTCCATGCTTCTTCCTAAGTTTGGCTATTTTTAGGATTTCCTGCAGAGATCTTGGCCCTGAACTTTAATTCCTTCTTCCCACACACATGCCCATCTCTTTCCATCCACAGTGGAGTCAATGATTCACGTCTGGTACACTCAGCCAGCAGGGATCAGTTATTTCTTCCTGTAGGGTTGTGGCACTTTGTAGCAAGGTGCAATGAAAATCCCTTTTAATGAAGAGAAATTTGTCTCAGGAAGTAGGCATGGATTGCATCCCAGCAGAAGTGGTGCTTGGCAATTTAGGGTCTGTGATGTACGTTTTGCTTACAAGGATGCATAATTCATTCAGGAGGGAATTTGTAAATTATTCAGGTAATCCTTACCTGTGGGATAAATGTTGTCCCCTAAGAAGCTCATATAACTTTATAATCTGATAATTTATTCCATCAGGATAATACTAACAAATTCTGTAATAAACTTCATTTGTTATTGGGCAACTAGAGCTTTATTCAGATGCTGTTTCCCTGATATTATGCTTCAGCGGTGCTTTTTCTGATTCTTCTCCATTGATCAATAGTAATATGAAAACCAATTTTTAGAAAGCAGCATTCTTCTGCATTTCCTCATCATAAATTATTGTTTTTTTCTTTGATGGTACGTACATGAAAATATTCCAGATAGTCAAATAAACAATCAGAAACCATGTCAAGCATTTAAGACTCAGTTTTTTTTCATTAGATATATAGAATTTGCTTTTGCCATCTTCAGCATAGGTAATTTTTCTACACTTATGGGAGGCCACTTTGCACTTCTGGCTTGTGACAGACCCCATGAAAAATTCAAGACATGCAGGATTTTATATGCCAAACGAGACAAATTGCTACAGCAGGATTAGTGTGGAGGTTGATAATTATCAACAACCACAACCACGGTCACAGCCTGTCCCACTCAGATTGTGCAGCCCAGCTCCCAGGGAGAGTTTTCATCACCTGATAGCACAGGACATCCTGGCACAAAGCTCAAGGAAGAGGCAGCTCCATCCTTTGCACCAGAGCAATTACACTGTCAAATCCTACTCAACTGCTCTGAGGCGTGCTGAGCAACAATTCCCTCATTAGGTCCTACCCAAAATGTTCTAACGTGGACATACATGCTAGCAAATGCTGGTTTGGAAGCATGGAAGGGCTGATCTGGAGTGTCTGACTGGGTGCTGCACAAAGCCTACAGCCATCACTTAGCCATCGAGCTGGACACTGACACAAGGACAATAAATTTCTAGGCGGTACTGTCAACATAAAATGTTTCACTTCAGCATGTGCCCTGCTCCATGTCATCATATTCCATGTATTCTGTGCTTTTATATCAAATGTTCCAAGTACATTTATTTGTATAGATACATAAACATGTAACTAGGACACCCCAGTGCAGCAGAGTGAACTTACAATCCACAAAGGACAGAAATTCGACAAATTCTGGTTCTCGGTCCTGAATTAAGTTGATGTGAATTTATCCAAATGAAACGGGTAGTTCCCAGATCAGATCAATGTTTTCAGTAGATGAAAGACGTCTAGACACATGAAAATTGAAATTAGTTCCTAAGCTCATCTTCTAAACATACTTTATGGGTGTACTTGTGAGGGTTTTTTTTAGCCTATTTCAGGTGTTCTAGTGAAAGCTGCTGTCCCTTCAGTCATAACTCCTGTAGCTGACTGAGAGATGGAACATAGTTATAATTGCAGGAAAATTTTTGTTCATTTTCACGCTCACCAGTGGTACAAAAATAACATAAATGAAAGCTGAGCATGGACACTGTCAATAAATTAACAAAATAATTATGATTGAAAATTTTAATTCTAGTCAGAAGATCTTTTCTTGCCAGTTGCAGTGCAGCCTGTATGAACAGTTAAAGTGTGCAAATGCACCATATACTGAGATAAATTATTGGCTTTCTTTTTCAGAAGTAAGATATTGTGCTATGGCCACATTTATATCTATGGATACACCTCCGGATCCTCTTCCATGTGAGGAATTGTATCACTACAGTGATACCAGTGCCTTTAAGAGAGAAAGGTCTTAGAAAAGTCTCAAGAAACTTCATAAACTAAATGATTTCTGTCTGTGCCTCCTGGTGTTTGTGCGATGTTTTCACTACATCCATTTTATCCCTGTACCTGGCTGGTTTTCTTTACCTTGTGCTATGTTGCTTGGGTGCTTTTTAGAAAATAGTTGTTACCTTCTCCTCTTCAAATTTCCCTACCTAATCTCAGTAGCTACTGTATGCATTTTCTTTTACATTTTGAAAAGCAGAAGTTGAGATACTTTGCTTCCCCAAATTATTTTCCTTCTGATAACAAATAGCATGCTTGAATTTTAATGCTGCATTTCTTGCTGTGGGAGCTGAAACTTTTGTTTACACGTCTGAGCACTGGCAGGACTGGTGCAGTTTTCCCAGCAGGGCTCACTGAAGTTCCCTTACTTGAAGGAGCTGTTTCCACTTATTTCTTAATGCTCCTAGAGAAAATGCCAGCAAATGTGGAAGTTGGTGAGGGCTGTTGTGGTTCTTGTAATAGTTTGTCTATTAGAATGAGATGAAAAAATGCTACATTCATATCAGAGAGCACCAGCTAATAATCAGGTGGTAATGACCTGTAGATGAAGAGGAGATCCATGTCCAAGCACGTAGCCTGCTTTGTACTTGTGAGATTGAACTAAGCATAACTTCAAGGTATGAGCTCTTAACTATTGGTTGGCTTTGTTTTCCTTTTGGTATTATTTATATCTTTTGGATTGCAATACAAAGGGCTCATTGAAAAATCAGTAGTGAATAAAAGCCTCAACTTCAAATCAGTAGTTGTAAGCACTCTCCAAAGTACAGGGAAGACAAGGGAATATTGATTTCTCAAGAAATCAGCTATTAGGAAATGAAACAACTTTTAAAAGGTGGGGGGTGTTACCTTACTGGCAATGCTACTCACGGACTACATTCTGATCTTGGCTCCTGGGTACCACTTACACCATCTTCCTACAAAATGGAATGCTGTTTTGCCGGAGCTTGAAAAGGAAGCATTTTTTCCCGTTCAAAACATTTTCAGCATTTCAAGCCAAACAGTTTGTGTAGAGGAATAGATCTCTATTTAAAGAAATAAGGGCAGACTGTTCATTATCTGGAATCTTACTTTAGCATGTTCTTTGTTTTGGAAGCAAGGCTGTGAACTGTGCTCATTTTATGACCTGACCAGCCATGAACGAAAGAGCTGGCTGATTTTGTCTCCATAGTTATGTGCCTTTCTTGTAAACTCTGAGCATGCTGTAATAACGTTTTCTTGTTCCAGACTGGTGAGGTTGAAATGGAAAGAAACAAACCTGATTGAAGTTGCAGGTCTGCTTGTAGCTTGTTTCATTCTAGATACAGTTGGAGCCAATTTTATTTCCTATTAGTCAAGATTAAAAAAAGCCTCCAGTCTCACATACACCGACTCCACAAAGAAAGACAGATATGCTATGGTTTGATTTCCTGGATCTCTCCTTGATTCAATGAGAAGGGGTTGTTAGATGAGTTTGGAAAGACAAATACCTCATTTATAAATTGAGATGCTAAAACAGGATCAAATTGTTAGAGCAGACAGCTTTTTTAACTGTGAGGTTGCCCATAAGTTTAGCAATTCAATCAAAAGTAGTAAGTTGTTCTGGGTTTTTTTCAAATTCAATGTGATGGTTGTATTGCGAAATATTTAATTGGAGAGAAACTTCTGATGCCATCCTGCACCGACAAATATTTTTCAAGCTAATACCTCTCCTGTTTCTTAACAACAAAACCAGAAGCATAAATGGAAAATGAAGTCAACCTTGACAATGTGTACCATTCCTTCATGAGCAAATTTAATTGTTCATTGTCTGCATATCGAGTGGTGTGCTGATATGACAGCACAGAATATTCTGACTTCTCCCAGACTTTTAGGACACTTCAAGGTGTGATTATGGAAAGTAACATTCAAGAGATTGAGTAAGTTCTGTGTGACATATTACTTGAAAATGACAAGAAAATGACTGATTCTCTGAGGAGGTAGATGTTGCTGCATGTAAACATACAGGAAAATGTAATTTACTACATTTTGCTCGTGGAAGCAGTTATTTTTATTATTTAAATGGAAAGACAAGACTCCTACAGTATTATTTGGTGTTAGTGAGTTAGCTCTTCTTTCCACATATTCAATTTTCTTTTGCATATACCTGCATATGCATTTTTTGAGAACATGAGAGAAAATATGTCCTAAAAACTGAGTTAGGAAGTTTTAAGGGCTCTTAAACAGATGCTTTAGAAATTATTTCCACATCATTGTGCCATTCATTCTATTCTTTTTTGCTACCCCCAAAATAACTTGTAATGTTTTAGAAATGTTGAGACATTTAAGTGTATTTTAAATCTATTTCTGTGTGCATGTATGAGCATAAAATTTCATGGTTTTTTTGTCAGCTGAATATAGCATGCTTGGGAATCCTCTCTTTAGAAAACTCATATCTGTAGAAATGGTGCTGTTTAAAAAAAAAAAAAAATCTGTGTTTTTTCAATTTTATCAACTGGTCAATACCATCTCTCTATACAAATCCTATCCCAATGTCATTCAATGATGTATCACTGTGATGCATCATTAAATATTGAACATTGATTATGTGAGTGCTGCAGGATTTAGTTTTGTTCACTGTACATAAAGACTCGTGCAACTTGGCCAATAAGTTTCTACAGTGTGAAGAAAGGATAGAAATGCTTTGTGGTGCTGGTCTTTTAAGTAGGAGTTAGGTGGAAATGAAGAAGTTGGAGATATGCAACAGTACAATTTACAGACTTGAGAGAAATGCTCAGAATAAGTGGTCCGAAACACCTTGGCTGTGAACTTTGCTGATCTGATCCTGCTGTGGGAATTATCCCTGTTATTTAAAATATAACATTTAGTTTATTTATAGCTAAATTCTGATTGCTTAGATACCAAGCAGATGCTTATTTTCTGAAACTATTAATGATGCAGTCAGGCTGTGTATCAGGCATTAGTACCTATACGTAAGGTTGTTTGTGTCTGCAGCTATTTCAAGCAATTAACAAGTTTAAATGCAACTGCTGTCATATGGGTGCCCATTCTGTCCTATTTATAAGCTTGTTTTTGAAGTGTTTCTGTAGAAACACTTCTGTTAGATATGAAGCATATAGTCAGACAAACTTAGGTCTATCTGCTAAGTTTCCCAGCACAGTGGAATGAAAGATTTTTGCAGAAAAATATGTTTACATTCGAAGGCAATTTCGAACACTTCTGTTGTTTACAGCACAGTTTTAAATCTGGTCAAGTTAAACAACAACAACAAACCAACCAACCAAACAAACAAAAAAAAACCCCCAAAAAACGCCCATGAACTAAAGAAGTACCATTTCTTTGTTCCCTGAATTTGGTCCAGTTTGGTGGACTCATAAACTGTAGAACATTACAATTTTCTTTCTTTTAGCTGCATTTCATAAGAAAAATTGGCAGCAGGCCTTAATAATACCTGATGTCAAACAGTTTAAAAGGTTCAGGTCCAGGTTGCTAACCAGAGCAGCTGCACTGTGAAGTGCTAGTGCTGCTGGAGCAGTGGGGAAGGAGGAGGAACAGTCAAGGTTCTGCTCCTCAGCCACACCCTCCAGACCTGTCACAGAGCATTATCACTTTGCCATATCTGGGAGGCCATAGAAAAGATGATTTTCACCCATGGGACTATTGCTGACAATTCATATATTTGGTCCTGAACATAAAGTTGAAGAGTTGAATGACGCAGTGATTTGTCCAATATCAAGCAGTAGGGCACTGGGGAGAACATTGCAGTTGAGCTAGCAAACCTGTAAAGTCTATTCATTAAAGCAAACAAACAGCAAAAAAGGGAGGGGGGGGGGAGGGGAGGGAGGAGGAG
>WEKY01060906.1:6016-18602 GCA_013390045.1 Picathartes gymnocephalus | reverse complement strand
GAGGAGGTGGAATTGCTTCAAGGGTTATTTTAAGAGGAAGTAAATTAAACTAGAAAGCAAAATTTTTGGAAGTAATAGTTTGCCAGATTTGTCTGTGCAGCCCTTACTCCCTTCCCCTGGGTGTGTGCATTGTGATACAGCCTTCAGGAGTGTGATATTGTTGTGTGTTTCTGCAGAACACCTGCAACGTTCACTGCACAGGCTGGACCAAAAGAAAGGACAAAATTGTGTTTGTACAAACAGCTGCAATGTTGAATGTTTGCTCTTGCTACTCACATATATCTTAACGTTTTCTTCTGAATGTGGATGCTGTTGGATGTACATTTAAGGGTGGGGGATGTGTGTGTGCAAACACACCTGGAATTGAGGAAATGAGGAGCTTTCTGTTGCTGCACAAAAAGAACTATCAATTTCCCACAAGAAGAACACTGTGGGGCCAGTTTAAACATTTTGGTGCTGTAGATGTATGTCTTTAAGCCCTGGGTAAAAGCTGGCTGAATATCATGTCATAGACATGATTTGTCTTTGGATGATAGCAGCATCTCTCATAAAGCACTCCACTCAATCTATGGAATGATATTACTAGTGAATGTGGAGAATGCTCTCTTCCAGTAGCTTGAGGTATACTTATATGAAGCTAGCTGGTGAGTGACATGGTAAATAAAATCCAGAGGAAAAGTGATATACAGTTAAAGATGTATTTTAGTGACAGGCAATGCAGCAGCAAAGGCAAACAGAGATAGAGCCCTGCAGTTAGGATGTGAAAATAACAGGAAACAAATGCCTTCAAGAACTAATGGTCCCTTGAATTTTTTATCTGTTATCCCAAATTAGACTGGGAAAGGTCTATTTAATGGAAAAAAACTATTCTGCTTCATCTTGTACTAAATCTTGTATATTCCTCTCCTCAGCACCCACACTTATGAAATGCATATTATGAACAGAATTGTTCCATTTGGAGAAGAGTGTGTCAATGCACATAATAACAGTGTGGAGGTCTGTGTAGGTACATTATTTTACCATCTACGTATTTCAAACCACATTTTCTCTTATCCGTCTAACACTAATTCTAGCACCAGAATTACATTAGTCCCCATAGTGGATCTCCATTTCTGACAGTAGATGTCTCAGCAAATGAAAAATCATTCAGTCATTTCTCTCTAATTAGTTGTGTCTCTAAATACCTAATTATCACTGGGAACAAATTGCATGCTACAAAGATAATATTATGGAGAGCCGTTAATCTGTTAAGATGCTGCTTTTGAGTTTTGTACAGTTGATGCAGCTGTTGAAACAGAATTTTTGCCACCTGGATATATCATTACCATTTTATTGTAAAATTGAGAAGTAACTGATGGGAAACCAGAGTTTTGGACTTGGCTTCTTTAAGCATTGTGCTTGTCAGATAAAGAAACGTATCCTTATGTCCTTCATAATCCACTCTTTTCCATAATTTAAGATACTTTGGCATTCTTAGAAGGTGAGTCTGTGGCAGCAATAAAAATTAAATGTTCTTTCAAGGTTATTTGGTTTGTTAATGGCTTGGTTTACGTTGTCCACATATACATGGCAAGATAGAATAACACAGTAGATTCATGGAGTTTCCAGCCAAATGCAATCTGCATAGAAATTGCACGTTTCTGTAGAATACTTGACAATTATGCTTAGGTGGCTTAACTGTAATTAACGTGTAATGTGCACTTTGGCTAGAAAAGAGGAATTACCAGGTACTTACCTCATGATTATTTCAGCATGCTCTGCAGAGTTATGGTTTGTGGTCATAGTAGTGCAGACTGCTGGACATCTCAGCTCCTGTTGAAGTCCATTGGTGCTGAGTATCTGCAGAACCTCCTAGATGAGGTCCTGAATCCCTGAGAAATATACAGTGACTGTATGTAAAGCATAATTTATAGCTAATATCTGCATAGAAGTAATGCCGCTGCTTGTCAATGATACCATCAAAAATTCTCAGCTCAAGGACATTCCCGGTCACTACAGTTATAAAACTTTATTGGTAGTAAAACTTCCCTTTCGAGCTGAAAGTTTTGAATTTTCTTATATTCCTTTTTCATTTTTTTTATAGCAATTCTTAAGGCTAAAAGACTTTAAAGGTGACATGTATGAACTAGAGTGATTTCAGTTTTAGAGGTAAATGCAGCTCTACACACATTATGCTTTTCTATTGATCTGCTAATATGAAACCTATAAAAATGTGGACTGATAATAAATTGAGTTCTAATTAGCAGTCATCATGCTGCCACCTCTTTTATGTAATCAAATCAGCAAAAATCCTGACAATATGAAAGAGAGGTGCTTGAAGAAGTCTGTTAGTAATCTCATGGGAATACAGCTAAAATTTATGCCCTATTTTACTTTCATGAAAAACTTAATTAAACTAATCAGCACTTCAAGAACCGCAAGAGAAATCCTGTCCCAAATTCAGTACACAGACAGCCTTGAAATGGGAATGAGGACAGTACCATGCTGTGTCCCTTGCCAGAATCTGCAGGGGCCTATGAGGGTGCTGTGAGCATTGTGACCTTCCCCTGCTCTGTTGGTCAGTCCCAGTGGACTCGGATTCTGCATCTGTGGAGTCTTGGAGATGTAGAATTCATCATTTGCTGTATCCACAGACATGTGTGTGGTTTGTTTTCCTCTGGGATCTGCCCACGTTGGTTTCTTAATCCTTATGTCCCCTCTCACATAGCAGAGAGCTGGCTGGGTGATCGTGAGCAGTCCTTGCACTGCTGTGGGGATCTGGACACAGGAGCCTGAGGCGCTGGGCTTGGAATCCAGGCTGGCCAGAGGTGGACAGAAAGCAGTGTGTGAGCTGGAGCAGAGAGAGCAGGACCCCAGGCAAGGCTGAGGCTGTTCCTTCCCAAGGAGGTTCTTATCCCAGAGCGTGGTTGGGCACTGGAACAGTGTCCCAAGGGGAGGGGTCACAACACCAAGCCTGACCGAGCTCAAAGAGCATTTGGACAATGCTCATGGGCACATGGTGTGACTCTTGGGGGTGTGCAGGGCCAGGGGCTGAGCTCGATGATCCTTGTGGGTCCCTTCCAGCTCCGCATGTTCTGTGGTTCTTGCATGAGCTATGGATCACAGCACGGTAAAACACACCAGAAGCCTATGATGCCCTAAACCAGGCAAGCTGTGAGTGAACATCTCCTTGCACCCAAGTTGGCTTCAAGGAAACTGGTTTCAAACTCCAGCTTTTTCTGGGGAAAGAGAGAAAGGGAGGTTCTAAGCCTGCTTACTTTGGAAGAGCCAAGGCAAAGTAAGCAGAACCCCAGTACCGAAAGCACACAATGCAATAGTTTGACAAGTTTTATCCAGAGAAGACATTATTTAGCTGAAAGCCACGACTGTGAGCTAGATTGAAAAGCCAGAGAAACACGAAGGCTATTTTTCAGTGATGATCAAGTGGACCAGTACTGCTGAGTAATTCAGTTTTGGTGGAATTTGATTCCTCCGCGTTGTGATGTCTGCAAGGCAGCGTCTGTTTCCGGCACTCCAGCTGGGTTATTTGTTAGAATGTTTGCTATTTTGCGGGGTTTTTTTTCTAGTGCTGGGAAGCCTTAATCATGGGTCAAGCCTGCATTGTTTTAGGCACTAAATGAACTCAGAACAAAGAGGCAGTTTTGCTGCCATAGAGTTTATAATCTAAGTACAAAACAAGAGACAACAGATGGGTCTAGACAGACGGGGGAGCATAAGGAAACAATGTGACAGTACTGGGCAGCCAAAAAGTCAGTGTTCAAGGGAGAGCAGCAGGCCAGCTATGAGTTTTCTATAAGCAACATATCAAAGACAGGATCTGAAATGAGATAATTAAGACAGCTTTGCAGATGGCTGTAGGGAACTCCTTCTGAGGCAGTTTGGTGGGGAAGGGCTTTGGAAGTAAAGACAAACATTTTGTGTTCTAGGGCACAGAAAGTGGGAAATAAAGCAGAAAACACTCAGACAGTGGCTATATCACCAAAAATATTAGATAAGTACATGGGTTTTTTGGCAGCAGCATTCTGTATAGGTAGGAGTGAGCTAAAGCTGCATGCCTTTGATCTACCTAGTGAGGAAGAATGTGAGAATGCTCCTTTCTCTCATCCTCACTGAAGGATTTCTCCCCCATTGTATCAGCAGACATTTCTTGGCTGTGGAGCATTTGATGAGATTCACTTTTGAGCACATAAAATACTTTGTTTTGGTATAGAGGCTACAAAACACTTCTGAACTCCCAGAATTCAAAGACTAGTGAAACAAAAGCCTGGATTTGGAAGTCAAATAATTTTTTTTTTCTCAAATAGAACAGAAAAATAATCACAAGACCATGTGTGATTGTACTGGACAGTTGGTAAACAACTTGACAGCAGTTTCATCTTATGGTTACATTAGCTATTATTTTATATGGCAGTTGTATTTGGCAAATTACAATTTCCCCTTGAAAATGATCCTTGGAAAATAATACATGACATTTTAAAGTGCCATGGTCCATATATGCAAATGAATAAATGCAAGATAACTACATACAGCTAGATGGTGTTAACTGAGTTAAAAGAGCCTTTACTCTTGGATCTCTCATTTTAGTATTTCAGTATCCCATTGCTTTATTAATAAAGTTTTCTGTATTTAAAATGGAAATTGCTTGCACAAAATATATAAGCATTGTTTGCTTTCAATTTCTGTGCAGTACATAAAGAAGAGCACTGAGTATCTCTTAACAAAATGAAATCCCTCCATATGGCACCCTTCTCCCATTAAGATGTATAATATGAACCCAAAAAGCATCTTTTAAAATAGTTTTATAGCTGAAATGGGATTTTAGTTTAGCTTAATTTGTGAATTGCCAGAAGCAAGAATTATCCTTAGTGCTGTCTGTATAAGTCTGCTCCCACAGCTGTTCTTAAGCAGTTCTATATAAAAATAACCAGGAGCTGCCTCACGTTCATCCGGAAGTTAGGTTTCTAATCTGAATTAATCTAAGTTTCCTTGAGAGTCAACAGAAAGAATGAAGCACGTGGACAGGACATCTTGTCCTGTTATATTACATGAGTTCAAAATTATCTTTTAAATCTCACTCTTGAGGTGTCTCTGTTCCTTTTCTACAGAGGGAGCCTAGATGATTATCTTAGTCTCCTCACCTCACTCTAGGCAGCTGGAGTTGGGGGAGATTAAAAACAACCTTTGAAACTGAGCTGAACTGCCTTTTATTTCAGGCTGTCAAATGTAGCATGGTGCTGCAGTTCCCAGACACATCTCTGCCCAGCAAGCCTGGGGAGGATGAAAGGAGAGTCTGCACAGAGCCAGGACAGAAGAGCTGCATCGGATATCCCGGCAGGTTCACAGCTCCGAGGCTGTCCAGGCTAGCAGTGACCCCGAGCTGTAACAGGAAATCACCTTGACAAGCTCTAATGTTTGCTGTGGGGTAACCCCAGTGTAAATAATTAATAGTCTCACATGCTGTGACTCTGACAAAAAGAAGTGGCTTTACTAAAAAGAGCTTTCTTTTTTTTTGTGTGTGTGACTGGACTGTTCTCATATCAACCTCCTTGCTTCAGCCGTGAGGCCCTTCCTCACCTGAGTACCCAAAGCATCTTCTGCACTTGGGGTTACTGCTGGCTCTGCAGTGTGGCAGCATCTGTTGTGCTGCAAAGATCAGATCTGGGGAATGCAAATTGAGAACTTGCAGGAGTCTTCCTTCAGCTGTAACATACTTAATTCTGAGAGCTACTTGCCAGATGCAGATACATTTGATTGAGTGCAGCGACCATGATTCTGTCTCACCTGCTCTCATCCATAATCTGCTTTATAACTTTCTCTGTTAAAAGTTCTGGTAGCCCTGCTGTTTGAAAGACTTTTTTATAGAGTTCTCAGAGCCTGTAAAAGAAGGCTTGTCCATAAATCATATTTTTTAAAGTGCTGCTCTGAGTGATTTGACATTTTTTCAAAAGTAAGATAAAAGTTTATGTACTTGGAAATTATGTCCCTAAGAAGTATGCACTTTATATTTTATTTATTTTGATAGCTTCTGTTATGATACATTTGATAGATTCTGAAAGACACTGTCAGTTTTAAAGATACAGCCAATAAACTTTTGTTAGTGGGGAAAATGTGCCCCATAATGATCAGATGCCTTTGTCTATGCAAAGACATTGTATCAGCCTTATGAAATTTTTTATTTTCAAACTTTCTTGTTGCATGTTTTTGACCAGTGTTACGTAATTCCAGAAAAGGAATATTTGACAAACAACGGCCAAAAGGTCAATAAACTGTGGGTAACAATTCTCTGGGATTATAATCCTTAAAGAAAACAGGTGAAGGACAGCAATGTTACATTTCCTTATCAAAGTTTAGTCCATATATATGTGTATATTCCAATACCAACATAGTGTAAGTAATGTCTATTGGACTTGCATTATTTGCTAGCCAGGCAGAAAGAGAACCAGAACCCCAGACAGCCAAATTTTTGATTACCCATTGCATGTGGAAGAGAGTGTTCATTATTACCAGCTGAAGATATTACACACAACTCTTCTGAAGACTTCAACATTATCTTTCAAAATAGAGTGTTTCCTCATAATCAAACAAATTTGGAGGGCAGTATGGGAATTCACTGAGTTGAAAATACGAAATAATCAGTAACGCTATTTAAAATAGCATCAATGCAATGGATTTTTAAGCTAGAAGAAAAATTGAATTGCAATTACCAGGTGGAAAAGTTTACACAGATATGTTAAGTTTCTGGCAGCCTTCAACCAGTTTGATTGGTGGATTACAAGGTGAGTGTAAGACCAACACAAAAGTCCTGTGCATGTACTGAGGTGCAGTACAAGCAGAACTGCAGTGTAGAGATAAGAGACTACTTAAACTCCTGCCAAGCAGTTCTGCTGGTTTTGTTCTATTTGCACTGATCCCGCAGTCAGCACACGCAAGGATTTTTCTTTGTCTTGTGAAGGACCAATAATTCTGAAATTTCATGAGGGTAATACCGTGATTTTTCCTGAAGCAGGAACCCCTTCACTGCTAGGTTTTGCACGCAGAGTACGAGCAGTTGTTACTGTCATTGTTTCACAGACTGATATAAAGTACTTGTTTACAGGCATATTTTTAAACTGAGGAGAGATTTGAGTGTTTTATGGCTGTAAAAATCTTTGCAGTTCTGCCAGATCATGTCTACATGTGCAATGCCTCACTAACATCTCCTTTCCACATCCATTCTGTATCATAAATATCTCTCCTCCCCTTCCTACCAAATGTCAGAATACATTTACTCTTTCTGTATCCCCTTGACAATAGAAACAATAGCAAATTTGAGGGTTTTATCTGACGATATAATTTAATTATATCCTTTAATAGTAATGTTTTTGAATAAATTTTCTCTACAAGAGAATTTGATTTTTAACACCTTATCTGGGTGTCTTAGTCTCAAAGCTTTAATACCAGCCCAGTGGAAAATTGCTGCCACGTGGATAAGAATTATTGAATTTACTTTTTCTTGAGATGGTAGATAATGTACCATGGCGAGTTTATGGTCTGCCACAGTGTGCAGTCAAGCATCTCATTTTGGTTTTGAAAGGAACCATCTATGAATCAGTGAGTTTAAGGCAGGCAGCCATGGGAACCTTGTCCTTTGCAAAGACTTTCACTTGGAAAATGCCCTGGCAGAGGAGCTGCTCTGCACATCCTACACTGAGAGGGACATTGCTGAGCTCTGCTCAGAGCCCTCCCTGGGCATTTCTGAATGACCTAAGGTTTGGTCTCCCCTACTACTGCCCCAATAGAAAGGTTTCTCCTTGGCAATTCATGAATTGACTGTTTGCATTTAGCTATATCCTATACTATGATAGATGTCTGTTATTTGTAGAAAAATCACCCATTTTCCTTCTGTTTGGATGTCCTTTTACAGTGATTTCTATTTCTAGTTTATTCATGCTCTGAAATAAAGTGTGGCAAAACTGTATACATGAAATTATCCTAATGCTAAAAGCTGAAGTGTTTGTAGTTGGTAAACCTAAGTATACTGTATAATTAAAACAATTATTTAATCAAAAGATGCTTTCTTAAACTGCTTTGCAATTAGTGCTATTGAAATAGTTCTATTATTTCCCATGCATTTAATTTCTGTTTTGGTCTCTCCAAAGCACATTTTTTGTGGAAGGCAAAACAACTTTACATCTATAATTATAGTTTAAACAATTAGGGCTGTGCATGATCAGATTAAAAGACTAAAGTCAGCCTTACCATAATGGGACCAAAGCACAGGAGAATATGCTGTGGTGGATAACTCTGTTTAAGGTTATGAGCCTATGGGTTTATTTACAATATTTCCTAGTTTCAGGGATATTGTGTCACTGTATATTCCCAGAGAGTTGAAAAAAGGATTTCCCGCTGCTGACACACACTGTGCAGGTGTTTGCTGAACAGCGCAGAGCTGGTTTACACATCGTAGCAGTAATGGATCCCTGGTTATGGGTTTGTTTGTAATATTGATTTCCCGTCAGTCAGATTTTGTAAAGAGCTTCACATCCTTGTCGCACATCTCTGGTCTAGATGCTACAGGTATTAGCCTCAGGTTGTGGAAGAGATTTGCAAGGAGAATGTTTCGTGTGCACGGTTGCATTAAGGCTGATGGAAAATTGGTTTGCAGCAATGCGTGCTCTGTGTGAGAGCCTTTCTGCAGTTCTGGTGTTCAGTGTCCTGAAACCTGTGGGCACATCCCACACATGTTTTTGTGGAAGATGACTGTGGGGAAGGAAAAAAATCACATGAACCTCCTGAGAGTGTTTCTAGATGCTTCCATTAAGGGACAGACCCTTCCCCATTGACAGGGTGGGTCTCTGTAAGGTTTTGGTCTGGACACCTGAGCAGAAATTGAAGTGTGCTGTGGGTGCATTGATCTGAGGGTAGGCATGTGTGTGGATACCTTCAGGAAAAGCTTAGCAATATGAGGAATATTTTGGGAATCAAGAGGAAAGAGTCAGAGGGAGAGGAAATCTACAGAGATCTGTCCTTTCCTTCAGTGCTGAAAACCCAGTTTTGGTCTGGCAGGTTGGGGATGGCATTGTCCTGGGACAGCACCAGTTCCCCTCAAAGCTCCCTGTTCAGGGGTGGAAATGGAGCTCACTTGGTGAGGGCTCCACAGGGCACTGAGCCCAGTGTGGAGGTTCCCTGGATCTGTCATGTCCCTCCCAGGATAGACTGGAACAATCTAATAGGGATTAGTGTAGACAGCAGAAGTTGTGCACCAAAGTCCTGTGATCCTTCTGTACCGGAGACAGCAGAACCACGAAGAGGAGGCCTTGTACGTCCATAATGCACCATTCACTACAAAGCTTCCAAATGTAATCAAGAAGATTAGTCATGCAGAAAATGTCTAAAGCATAATTTCATTATGGCAGCAAGAACCACAGTGTCCAGCTGTATGTTCACTGTCTGGTTCCTGTGCAGGGTTTGTACACTCCTGGCGTGAGAGCAGGGCTTTTTTCACAGCAGAACACCCAGTAAGGTAAGGGATCTCAGAAGGGCTGCAGTCCTGTGGGGTTTTTTTTTTCCTTTTAAACATGAATTACAACTTTTTTTTTAACATCTTTTGATGCACTTAAGCTTTTATCCATAATTTCAAATCTAGGGAGACCTTTCTGTAGGCAATACATTTACTGCCTCCTTTTACCCTGTCTTTTGTTCATACTTAAGTTTCAAGCATTGGGTTTGTCCCTATTAAGGAACAAGGCTCACCAGGTCTAGTTACACACAGCTTTCAGCACGTCACTAGGAGTACTAGAAAACATTGTTGCAGTGGGAACATGCAACTGAATTTCTTCAAAGCTTTCATTCGTGAAATTCAAGTAGATGATGATCTGAAAAAATATTATATTTACAGCTTAATTTCAGATGGGATTTGTATTGGTTGTTTACAGACCGACAAACCCAAAATATATAGACAGTTTGATTTCAAATTTGTTTTTCCATCCAGAAGCTTCTCTGTTGCATTTGATAAAATTAATTTATTTACTAGACAGTGAAGAAACCCATTATTTCAGACATTTTGTTTTTGTAATTGCTCACACCTGTGTGCTCACACCAGTGCCTTTCTGTCATGTTGGTTTTTCTGACGGACTGACTCCAACTCTGTTAACCTTCCAGGTTGTCTTCTTGATTCCCTATTTTCACAGAATTCTTAATTTATTCACTCTGATTATTTGTTTATCAAGTTTCCTTTAAGCTCCCATCCTTTAGGTTTCCTGACTTCAGGCTTTAGACATGTGTGTTAAATCTGTATTGCTGAAAGGGTGAAAGAGCCTTTTTAGCACATGATCTTTCCTTCCTTAGAACTTCCAGAATGCAGTCAAATCCCTTCCTCTTCCCTGCCTATAAAGTGGAGAGCCTTTCTGAAGCCCTTGATTTGATTTTGGTATACCTCACATTATTGTCCCAGACATGTAACTTCATGTTTTGTTCCAGTGGCAAAGCAACTGGTAAGAAATGAAAACATAAAAGATTTTTTCTCCTGTGGGTGCCATCCTCACCACTGCTGACTGTTCTGTTGTGCCCTCCCCCATCAGTGCCACATTTTCCCATAAATGGCAAGATTGAAAAATATGGGACCTGTTAGGGGGGACACTGCAAAAAACCTATTCAATAACAATTCCTGTGACAGCTGTTTTTGCAGGTATTTATGTTTATTTTGTCCTGCTTTAATCTCTTTTATAGAAATCCCATCAAATCCAAATGTTTCACGTAAACTGTGCCTATTATTTTAGATGTGTTACTAATGTGATCACTCCTATCCTTTCTTAACACTTCTGTCAAAGGGCAGTTGAGCCCACCTGGAGCCTTGACTCCTCTTTGGACAGGCCTCTCTGCTGATTTTTCAAATCTTGACAGGAACCATTCCAGATTTGGATATCTCAGCTAAGTGCCTAAAGTCAGGTGGGATGAATTTGAGATCTTCACCTGCATCACAAAACCCCAATCTACCTTGATCTGCTGGATTTCTCTAATTTAAGCAATCTGTTCCCACACTGTAATGTACTTCTCTCAATTTTCACTTCTTAATGTTCTCTCCCTACCTTTCCCACTTCCATCTCTGCAATTTATCTCATCTCAGACTAGTCCCTTGTTGCCCCGTGCTCCTCTTAGCTCCACTGCTGCCCCTTTCTTCCCTGCACTATTTGCTTCAGCTGTCCCTGCCATGCCCATTTCATCTCTCGTTCCCTTGAATATTTTGTTTTTCCATCTGGGATAAAGCATATTCTTGTGTTTTTAGAGTCCTGTAAAAATTGATATAGCTGTATATTTTTTTTTTCTTAATTATCACATTGCAGTTTCAAATAATATTATGCCTAATTCTACTATGGTGTTGTTCAGTTTATTTCTATTTAACTAATGCTGTGGAGCAGTATGTTGGGCAGGAAGCTTTGTATGATAATTGGGTAACAAATTATTATTTTCTTCTTGTGTTCAGTGAACTGGTTTTGCAGATCTTTCAGCTCAATTCATTATGATCAAATGGAGAAGCATTTGTTTCAATAAGATTTTAATCTCTAGGACTCTCTTTTGCATCAGTGACTTTTCATTGTTAATTGCTTTCTTGTCCCCCATTAAGGTGTTCTTGCAACTGCTTCATCCAAACTAAGCTCCTTTTCCACACACACACAGTTTGAAAAGACACTTACACTTTTCAGGTGAAATAACCATTGTGGCTTTCTTAATCCATCACCGTGGCTTTTGTGTATTATCCTCCCTTGATAATGAGAAAAACTGTACAAAACCACCTCTGCAAGGGATTTTAGAAATGTCCTGAATTTCTCCCCACATACATCAGAATGTAAGAAATCATTTTATTATTTCATAGCACCAATTAAGATCACCAGGGCACCTAGTGTGTGCTGGATGTTTGTGAGTGAATTATCATTAATATTAATGATTTGAGAGGATAAGCACTGACTGGAGTACACCCCTGATGTCTCAGAGTCATTCTATCGAGAAGGCTTTTATATTACAAGTTCTCTGAACCTGTTGCTACTTTAAACCCCATAAAGAGCACAGAAAAGAAAGACTTCAAACTACAGTTTTAAATATGTAAAGAAAAAATTTACATGCTGAAAAAACAAAGTCAGGAGATGAGTTCAAGTGGTTCTATCCCTTTTCAAAAATCAATTGCTTGTGAATTTATTATTTTAACACAGCTGACAGAACATACAGAAGGAATTCAGTAATGAAAAGCATTTGGGGGTTTGACAGGTCTTGGCTGAAATGAAGTCCTTTGAGACCAGCACTTGGAGGCAGAGGTGAAAGTAAAAATTGGTTTACCTGAAGATCTCTGTATATGGAATCTAAATTTTCAAGGGAGACTGTCTGCCAGCATGAGGGCTTATCTTTTGACACATCCAACCTGAAATCTATCAAAATCTGGAAACTTCCTGACTTTTCATTGTAACGTCTGTACATGTTACTTTCTACACAAAAGTTTGCACATGTGCTAAAAGTTTCCTGGAAATTTTGTGCTAATTCAAGTAACTGAATTTTGCAGCTTACTCATGTGTTAGTTTTCAAAATAATTTAGCCCAGTTCTCTCTGTCAAAAAAAA
>WEKY01060882.1:0-36557 GCA_013390045.1 Picathartes gymnocephalus | reverse complement strand
TCCTACTCTTTCCTTTCTTGTCCCCAGAGGTGCTCAGAGTTTGAGGAGAAAAAAGAAATAGTATTTTGCAGAGGACTGGAATCAGTTTTATTGCTTTCCAATTTTTATGTACAGATAGAAAAACACAACAGGAAGACCTTCTTTGGCGACTTGTGTGTGGGAACTACTCTTACAAAACCTCCGCTTCTGTGGAAAAACTGTTGTAAGCCAAAAGGGCTTTTGCTGTGTCCTGTTATTTTGTGGTATAGAACTGCAGGGTTGTGGCTTCAGCTTGAGTTCTTCTTAGTGAAAATAGTGTTGGAATACATACAGCAATTAGTAGTGATTAAATTCCACTATTGTCTTATTGAAAGCCAGTGGTAAATATGTTACTGTTTAACTGGTATTCTCTGACTACACACAGACAGTCTGCAAGAGAAGAACAAGGCTTTTTTTTCTGTCTGATGACTGGTGATAATACCTGAAAATGAACTGTTTTGATATTTGTCACCTTCCCTGGATGTTCATTCTCTTTCTTTGTGTGAAACTGTTCTTTGAATCTTACAAGCAGTATATCTCAGCATTATTCACAGAGAGGGATTAATACTGCACTGTAGAATATTCCCCCAGGGGAATTCAGATTCAGAAAATGCGATACAATCTCCTAACACTACTTGAGGACTTTGAGTTTATTTGGCCTTAATCTACTGGTTTCTCTCTGTTGAAGACTCTCCTTTTTAAATAGCCTGTAGCTCAATGTGAATTCCCAGGGACAGTGGTCACATCTCATATGTCCTCTCTAGAACCATCTTTGGAAGCAAACTCTGAGATCTATGCAGCCTGAAGCATATGAATATAAATCCTCAACATAATTCATAATGACAGAGAACAGAAAGATAAATACTTATGAAAATTTGGGCCTGATAGAGGTGAAGAAGAACCATATGTCTGTCACAGTGTAATAGATCATCTGGAAATTATTTTCAGTGCGAGAGTTTCTAAGGAAATGTGAACAAATTCCTCCTAGAATGTGATTTTAGAAATTCCACCCTATGAGAATTGCACTGTTTATAAAAAATAAGCAATATATAAATTAGAGCATGGGAGTACATGGTTCCAGTACCTGTAAAAGTATAAAAACTATGTCATATTTTTCCTCCTGTTATTGCCTGTATCCATAACTCTGATTGATAAATAATAAGTAACGCATTAGAGGCGCCTGGAACAATTTGCATAACTTGCAGAGAGCTGTGGTCATTCCAAAGATGCCACAACAAAACCTTTAGTTTCCAGATTCTTTAGCAGCTCTTAAGTCTCCCAGACATATTAGTCAGGTGCTTTGCTTACCCTGAAAACAAATGTGGCACAAAAAATTGTGGCTCAGCCTAATGCAAGTGAATTGTTTAAGAGTTGTACAGGGACACAGAGAGCCTTCAGCTTCTAAATAAATCTTTCTCAAGCTGGTAGTGAAGGAGATGTCCCCATAATTTGGCTATTCATTTGTCTAAGCAAAATTACTGAGTTTTCATCCCACAATTGAACATAGGATTGTCCTATCTTAAAATACACAATGCCTGTGAGTATTAATTCGTTCCTTTGCATCCAAAGGTGACAATGAAATAAAGATGCAGGCTTCCAGTTCCAGCACTTCATTTATAGCTTGATTGAACAACAGTGCTTCTGAGTGGTCAAGATGCAAAGAACAATTGGCTGGAAAATCTGCTGCCACACATAAAATAAAATCAAAAGCATCAATAGCAGCATTTTTGGTCTTTTCTTCTACTGATACACATTCATCCTAATGCAAGTTTTGAGATTAATAATGGAAAACAGTCTCCTTAATTTCACAAGTGTGAAAGTCCTCTGGAACTTTGTTTCCCCAGCAATGCACAGACATATACACACCTAATCGCAGTCTAAGATGCTTCTCATGTTCATAGATTTAGGCAGTTATTTGACTTGCTAAATTTGGCTGTAGGTTTCCTTATGAAGAAGAAAACATTAAATTTGTGTCCTGAAAAAAACCCCACCCAAATTAAAAAACTGTTAGAAAAAATTATTAGACACAGGGTAAGGAGCACAACCTGGAATAAAACTGCAAGAACATCTCTGTTGAGGAGGGCAGAATGAGGATATACATCAGAGAACAAATTTGTTTTATGACTGATTCAGTGATAATAAATAACAACTAACAACTTCTGAACCATTAAAACAGTTCTAGCATGAGATTATTATTATGATGGTCACATATACAGAATTAGAAAAAAAAAAGAAGTTAATGCAAGGAGAATGCCCTGCTGGAAATGATTGATCAAGATTTCTATTACTTTGTGTGGTAGACAGTTAAATATCTGAAGGGATAAGAATTCCCTATCAGTTTCTTGTCTAGTAGCACTGGCAATTATTAACCTGTTTAATTTATTTCCAGAGAAGCTCTGTTTACTCTCAGCTGAAGGGGCTTTCACATACACGAGCAAGAAGTCCCAGTTAACTTGATGAGGCTTATTGTTGGTGCTGAAGAAATTTGCTGACCCTGTTAATTGTCCAAGCCCCTTCTATCTAGCTCCTTTTCACTTCATGCAATTATTCCCTAACTCCTTCTTTGGCATCTTGCTAGGTGATTGCTTTGATCCTCTTTCAGCTAGTTAGCTTCCTCTGAGCAGCCCTCTACTCTCCTGAAGGCTTTCACATATTCACATGCACATGCTAGCAGAAGGAAGGGAGAAGATGAATCTCCTCTGGCAATTTCATGATGCATTCTGGAGCATGGATATTCGGAGCTCAACAGACAAAGAAGAGAAAGCTAAAATAATATCCTGCTGATTAATTTATAGCTTAAGTTAAAATAATTGCTTTAGAACCTCAGTAACTGACTCTGTGGGAATGAAGTTTGAAGCTGGAAGCAAACTTAAATTATAGAAAACAATACAAAAATTCCATATTGTGAATGATTGAAGCTGTAGAATCTGAAAAGGGAAGAATAGAAAGAGATGTTTCGTTGTACTTCTGGTGAGTTCAGTCTTGAAATAGAAGCTTCAGACTGGTTGTTGTCCAGATAGATCACATATTTAATGTATTTCCCTGTTTAGAAAGAATAACCATAGCAATCCAAATGCTTCTTTTTATAATGAAGTTAAGACTTCTAGTCTTTGCATCCTCTATCTCTCCATAAGAGAAATGAGCAGGCTGCACTCCAAAAGAAGTGCTTCAGAAGCTGTAAACCTAAAAAGGTTCATATTAGCAGCAGAAAGTGCTTGTGAAATCTTTAACCTTGTTTAGAACTATTTTACATTACTCTCTCAGTCAGAATCTGACCTACATTTTATCTTCTCTTTGTTTTGAATGGATTTTCATGTGTTCCTGATTTTGCTTTCACCTATATTGGAAGAACAGCTCATGGTTTCCCGAGCACATCATTGAATCATCTGTGAGGAAAACTGACCAATAGAAAGGCATGATCAAGGCTCACTAAATGCCTCCACACTGACACATTCCTTCTCTCAGCTAGAACAACACAGGAGCACATCCAGGTGGATACTCTTGTGGTACTCATTGCCCCTCAGAATTACTGATTTGCTATGGAGCTGTGCTTATCCTAAACTGATCCGGTAAAGCAACATCCAGTCTGCCTAGTGTTACAAACTTAACTTAGCTGGGTAAATCAGGAGCTTAGTATTCCTTGATTCCATAGCTTTTGAAGGCAATGAACAGGATTAGAAGAGGAGCTTAATTTAGATGTGCTGGATTATTGTCTCAAGGTGTTTAGATATGTCTGCTGAATCATTTTCTGAAAGCCAGCCTCACCGTTCAGCGGCATAATGGTACTTTACAGAAACTAACCATCTACCGTAGGCAGCTCTGTTAAGAGACTTAAGTTACAGATTTTGCCAACTGCTGCTTTGACACACGAAGAGGCCCAAGTAGTAAAATGCAAAATTTGTGCTGTGCTTGATCCATCAGGAAGAAAGTTGGTTAAATATGCAGAAGTTAAATAATTGAAAATGTTTTGAAGGTTCTAAATTCAGGTGACTTCATTTCATTTTTTTATTTTAGCAAATTTTCTTCCCCTAGTTTTTGACATTTATATGCTCACTACATTGCTGTAATGTATTAAAAATTAGTTGATAATTAGAACGGTATGTTTTAAATGAGGGTAAAATGTTTCCCCAATTATGAAACAGAAAATTAAAAGAGAGAAAAAGCATATGCTAGAAACATGTAACTCATGAACATTTGAGACATCACAGGCGGTGTGCCATGACATTTGCTGACATTTCTGGTTTCCTCTTCTGGTTTGCTCTTTGGCCTGAGATCTCTGGCACTTTAAGCCCAGCTGGAGGTTGCTACAGTAAGAAGAAATCTTTGACAATTTTGCCCTCAGTTTCCCAAACCTGAGTATAGTATTTTTTAGGTGCGTTCCTCATAGCAGTATCATGATTTAATTAGTTGTTTACAAGAACTTTGGTAATTTTTGAGAGAAAGATATTGTGTTTATGTCCTCCCATGCTGTCTCTTGCCCAATCCTTCCTCCTCTCTGAGGTCATTTGAGGGATAAAGGCCTACCCAGTAAAGCATCAACATATTAATTGTAGCATTGTTTATACTATTGAAACCCCACCTCTTTCCCACTTCCTGCCTCTGAAACTTGTATTTTTCAGGAACACAGAGCCTTTCTTAGCTAAAATAGTGGCAGACGTGGCAAGTTGACTTCACTAACACTGAATCTGACTTTTGCTTAGAGTGTCTCTGTATTTAGTTCCTGTTTGTTTGATCCTAGATGCAATCTCCTCATCAAATCATCTTGTCATTAGTTACTAATGAAACTGACGCATGAGTAAGCTATAGAAGGAATACTGGCATAACTAGGACTGTGAAGGACATACAAAAATATCTCAGAATGGCTCCCTGATTTGTTGAGGATGGTTCTTTTTATCCTGAATGTTTTTATTTCTCCTCTGCTCTTCAGGGGTTTTCTAGTTAATTTCTAGCAACTTAGATAATGGGGTATTTTTGGTGACAGGAAGTGCTCGTTTTGTGGAATGATAAACACGAGGTTCAGTTATGCTTCTATTACTTGTAGCCCATGTCCATTAATTTACACTTACTCAACTGATTTCTATTTATCTGTGTAATTCTGATATTTTTTGTTTTGCTTTATCCCCCAAGTTTTCTCGAGTACCTCCAGTGTCTTTCCACTACAAAGGAGAGGAGAACTCTCACATTTCAAGTGGATTAAATCCAGAGATAATGACCTACAAATTTCTTTTTGATTCAAGGTCTTGTTGTTCACAAAATAATAATTTAAAGCAAGAAATATATATTCCTGTGAGGCACAGAATTCATGTTGCTTGCTTTCCCACTGTTTTAATGTTAAACTGTCCTGTACTTAAGATGCATGACTTGTAAGAAAACATTTTTAACAACAGACCATTTATATTCTCTCTGTCTGTGATGTGGGTTTTATCATGATTTAGAGTTTTATTCACAGGTAATGTATCCTCACGTCAGTGTTACCACTTAATGCAAAGCACCTATTGCTTTATGTAGTATTTATCTCCAAAATCTTGTAATAAATAATACCAGAATACATGGAATATCACCAGGAGGAAGCATTTACTGTATCTGCAGGTATATGGTTTGACAAATGTATTTGTCCCACATGTTTTTTGAGGGGTGTGTGCTTAAGACAACTATTGGCAGTGGTTAGATTGTAGTAAATGGACAGATAGAGGCTGGTAGGAAAACAAAGGCTGGTGTTATCCTTGTTCATATAAGCTAGAATTTGTCATTTTCTACTGTAATCTTTAGACTTATTCCACATCATACATTGCAGCTTGACCTAGGCAATGCTAGATATTAAGACCAAATTAAACATCTGTACTAGAAAGCAACAGGGGTGAGATAAAAGCACAAAATTTTCATTTGAACAAAGATATAAAGCTGAACTTCTGTTGGGAGAGAGGAATCTCTTTCTATTTCATTATGGCATATAATTTTTTCATTTGGTTTGAGAGTCTTTCCTCCCCTTTAATATTTACCTCCTGAATGTGGGATACTTATTCTTTATTTGTATAAAATCAAAAAATCAAAAAGTCCACCTCAAGCCACTTTTTAATTTATGAATTAAAAGATGAACCTAAAAATATTCAGGGATAAGAGAAATTTTTACCTCAATTTTGTAGATTTTGGTTTTGTTTTTTTTTTTTAATTTTGTGTGGCCAACTCATGATTTTGAACATTGGCAAACCTTGTTTGGATGCTGAACAAGCACTGTAGGTAACTCTTCAGGTGCTTATACAAACAGATAGGAACACCACCTGAGCCTTCTCTTTTCCAGGCTAAACAGTCAGAGTTCTCTCAGCCTTTCCTCATCTGAGAGATATTCTATCCTCATAATCATCTTTGTATCTTTTTGCTGAACTCTCTCCTGCAGCTCCATGTGTGTTTTGTACTGAAGATCCTCACCTGGATACAGGACTCTAGCTATGGCCTCACCAGAGCTGAATAGAGGGGGAGAATCACCTCCCTTGACCTGTTGTTTCCTTCCAAAGACCTTGCTATAGGGAAGTTTGGTGGCTGTGCTTATAAATTCTTCATCAAGCCCAAAGGATATACTCAAATAACCCAGATCCTCATGGAAGATTCAAGGACAGGCTTCAGCTATAAGTAAACCACTCTGTCTGGAACTTGTTTGAGCACATGCTCTTTCCCAGGACACGAACACATTTCAGTTCTCAACAGTTCTCTCAGCACTAGAGAAAAAAGTAGTGTAGCTAAGCTGTACATAACTTTGTATATGGAAGAACTACATTTGAGAGCTCAGTGTCTTAATTATAGGAAGTGTTGCTAGATCACAGATGGAATTCTTGCTTGCCCTTTTCTATCCACTATGGGAGAATTTAGAAGACAACCTTTTCATTTATTGTGCTCTGTGGAGAAACAACTGGCTTTTGCTGGCTCCTGAGGTAACTGTCTACTTGTAGCTGGGCTTCAATGACCCATCTTTCACTATTTCTGTGCCTCAAAAAGTGGGATATAAAAACAAGAAACATTTTGGTTATTTCCCCTGTCTTTCCCTCTGCTGCCACCATACGGTTCAGCGTCAGTAAGCCAAGAGATGATGAACTTCAGTATGTTTTTAGAATTGCACTGCTATGCCTTTTCCTGTTCTTTTTTTTTTTTTTTTTTTTTGTGCATTCAAAGAATGCCTCAGATGGTAGATGTGCACTGCTGATTTTTCAGTGAAAATGCTCAAGATACAAACTGTCTCGAGCAAAGGCCATGCTAGCTCTGGAGAGAGGCACCATGTATTTGGCTTTGTTCCTTACCAGCCATGTTTTCTTGACTGCAGGATCTGGGAATCCCCACTCCTCCAGGCTGCCAAAGAGAACAACCTTGCTGCCATTAGGAAACTTCTCACTGACGGAACATGCGACATCTATCAGAGAGGTAACTGCGATTACTTGAGAAAAATGGTTTTCTGTGGAAGGCAAGAGCTTCCTACAATGAGTAGCTTGTTAGTTTGCTAAAACATTTGCATCAGCAGACTCAGATGACTTAGCCCTATGTCAGCAACTTTGCAACAAAGTGAGTTTTCTGACTTGGTTGCACTCATTCTCTTCATGCCTCAGGTTGGCCGTCACTTACAAACACCTGAAGTTTCTGCTCAATTTTCAGATTTTGTTGAAGTGAAGGGCAGAGACTGTGCAGTTATGTGGCCGTACCAGGCAGTACTCAAGGGAGGACATAGCACTCCCATAATTCCCCACCTCAATAAATCTATTTCTGCTTTTTTCCCATACAGTTGAATGTCTTGACAATTCTCATGCTTCTCTTGCTGTTTCTAGGTGCAGTGGGAGAGACTGCCCTTCATGTAGCTGCCATGTATGATAACCTGGAGGCAGCAGTGGCTCTGATGGAGGCAGCTCCTGAGCTTATCAATGAGAGGATGACATCAGAACTTTATGAAGGTAGTATCACTGGGAATGAGGATGGGCTGGATTCCTTTCATGGGGGGAGAGAAAGTACTACTTGTACATTTGGGAAATTGACTTTTACTGTTCCTGGTTCAATATGTTGCTAAGATGTTACACAGCAAAACCAATGTGCAAATGGCTCCTGACCTTTCTTGGAAGGTGGAATTATATTAAACATCAGTATACACATGTGCAAGCATGCAAAGGCCTCTACCAGGGAATTGCAAGGGATTGGAAAGGGATTGCAAGGATATGTACAGTTTGCTTTCTGACATACTCATGTGTTAAAAAAGGGATGTCTGCCTGACCTCCCTTGAAAGGAGGAAAAGAACTTATTTGGTTGAGAAAATGAGGAGCGTGGCATCTGCTTTTGAGTCTAGATTCTTATCCAGATTTTTAAAGAATGCTTCTTATTGAGTACCCAGAAATTCCAGTCTGAATAACAAAACCACTAAAATAATAATTATGGGGTTTTAAAAATTCTAAAACTTAGTTTGAAGGATTAGAGGAATTCTTTGGGAGTTTTGTCTTGACTTTATCTTCATTTCTTATGAAGGAATGCATAGTCAATCTCACAACTTTCCATTTGTTTCCCAGAAGAGTGTGGCATGTCTTGATTTTCCCTAGAAAAAAAAAATCTAGAAAGTCCACCCTGCTGGGATTTTTTTGCAATTTGTAAAGTCAGCTTTAATAAATTAATGAAAATATTTAAGTAGAATGGAAGCTCTGGAAAATCTCTAGGACAACCCTTTGACACAACAGGGATAACATCAAAGCTAATTCTTGTAGGTGCTGTCCATTTGGCATGACTGACATGGGAACTGCAGGCTGCTGGTCAGGCTGAAGTTGCTTTTTTGGAAGACAAGGTTTAGTTTCTGTGTCTTGCAGGGCAGACAGCTCTCCACATTGCAGCAGCCAACCAGAACACCACGTTGGTGAAGGCTTTGCTTAAGAGAGGAGCCAACGCCAGCACAGCGAGGGCCACTGGGCACTTCTTCAGGCGCAGCTCCCAGAACCTCTTCTATTTTGGTACAGCCTTCACTTCTCCCCTTCCTGCTATAGGAGGGAACCAGCGCAGTGGTACGGGGCTCTGGGGGCAGCTTTACATTAATCCCCATCTAAAGTGGACAAAGAGAGGCTCCTATCTCCAAGTATCACCAGACACATGCCTTTTAGCAGACAGTAAGACTTCCTCTGAGTATGTAAATGTTATGTAAATATAAATAATACACATTTTATAGATGTACATGTATGTAAATAGATGCATACATTGTATAAAAATTGTAATTTAGCATCTTTCTAGCAGCAAATTACTTGTCAACTTTCTTATGGTGATAAACCCCTGAAAAGAAAAATTCTTCCTTTTAGTGTTGTGTGGGACGGGTCTTTTTTAACCTTTCTGAGTAGGATGAGAAGTGGGGCAGGAAATTTACAAGTTGCCTAAAGTAACTCCTCCTTTCATATCCTATGGCTTCATAGCAAGGATAGCTTTCCCTCAGCATGCTTGAACCTCTCCTACCTCCTGGATCCTTAATGTTGTTTCTCCCCATTCTTTTCATTTCAGGAGAGCATGTTTTATCATTTGCTGCCTGTGTGGGAAATGAGGAAATTGTGCAGCTGCTCATTGAAAATGGAGCTGACATTAAAGCTCAAGATTCTCTGGGTATGTGCTGTGGGGCTCAGTGAATTGCGTAGAGTGGATCAGGATATTTTATTTCAGACTGTCATCTGTGCATGCAAATATTCTTCTCTCACTAGAAGCAGCTGTGGGATGAGGGATATGAGGAAAATAAAAGCCATCAATCAATTCCCAATCTTTGCACAGGGCTGGGCTATTCCACATACTTTATCCAGTCTGCTTCCTTCATAGGTAACACTGTTCTTCACATCCTGGTTCTCCAACCTAATAAGACGTTTGCCTGCCACATGTACAGCCTGATACTTTCCTATGACAGGAACAAAGAGGGACCAGGGTCACTTGAACTGATTCCTAACAATGAGGGGCTTAGTCCATTCAAACTGGCTGGAGTTGAGGGCAACACTGTGGTGAGTTTGTGTGACACTGGTACCCCTGTACAAAAGAGAAATGGAGACCTTGAAATAACATCATTCAGAGCAAGGCAGTTTGTGCATGTTCTTAGTGGGTAGAAGATATGTAACAAGACTTTTTTTTTCCCCAGAAATCTTATGTAGGTCCCAAAAACCCTTTATAAGAAATTTCTTTATCCTAGTGAAAGAAATGAGTGCTTAAAGAATAGATATTTTCCCCCAATTCTTGAAGCATTTGAGTTAAACAGGTATTAACAGACATATTTACCCCAAGCAATTTTTTGAAAGGATCACTGAAATTATTGTCTAGGTTGTCTAGATTTCATTACTCTAAATGTGACATGGTAAACCTCTTCAAGTATCCACAGGCATTTATTCATAAACAAAATCTTAGCATTTAATGTAAACCCTTATCCTTCCACTCAATGAAAAGACAAAGGTAGTTAGTGTTTCTTCTGTAGATTTACAAGGGACAGGATAATTTCCCTTGTCACACCTCTTTTCTGTTGTCTTGTAGAAGGGTATTAAAACATTTTTTTTCTAATCAACATGTAATTCCATCTAAAGTCTATTGTCAGGAACTATAACTGTGTCAAGTAACTTTAGCAGTTAGATTAGAATTTAGAGTAAAAATCACTCTTCCTTTACGTCAAGCATGAGCTAATAATCAAATAGGAATCAGAAAAATTTCTTCTCGACTTAACCTGCTGTAATTGTTCCTGAGAGATATGAGAACCACAACACCTACCAAGTTCAAGGAAAATATGTCATAATTAAGGATTTTGAACAACTTTATTTGTTCTCATTGCAAATACGTGATACATTGGAAAGCTTCTGATATCCTTGCCCCCCTTCTTCTCTCTTCAGATGTTTCAATATCTTATGCAGAAGCGGAAGCAGAATCTCTGGTCCTTTGGCCCCTTGACCACTGTGCTGTATGATATCACTGAGATTGACTCCTGGGCTGAAGATCAGTCCTTCCTTGAGCTCATTGTATCCACCAAGAAGAGAGAGGTACTGTGGGCACAGCATGCTTTCTGTGTGCAGGCCCTGGTGATTATAAAAGGAGAGAAATGATGAGTTTGCCAGTTCAAGCTCACTGATACAATCCATAGAGCAAGGTCTTTGTACCATGAGCTGCAGAGAATATATGAAGTACAGGGGTTTATTAATGGTCTGACTACATCTGATGCCTTATATACAGTTTCCTCTGAGGTATGAAAATTGCAGGTTATTGAAAGAACTAGGTATGAACAAACTACAGAAAAGGGTTTTCTCTCAACAGGCTGAAAGATACACTAAGAACCTGTAGAGTAACTCTAGCAAGTATCTTCCTGTAACTGTGATACTGATTAATTCTCATAATGTCCCCGTGAGACAGGAGTACATTCAGAAATCCTAAGGTGGAGTGCATTTTAAAACCACTCGTTGTTATTATTCCCTTCATTTAATGAAGGTTATGACTCAAAACAAAGTGGGCAAATTATCTCTGCTGTAGGCTTCAAAGCTTGTAAAAGGATTAATAAGACAAAAATAGCAGAGTATAGTGGCAAGCTTTGATAGATCTCCGTAGCACTTTCAAGGTACACAACCCTATCGATTGTAATGACCTTAAATAATCCAAACAGGACAGGAAATGAGTCAGAAGACACTTCAATTAGCACAGTTTTGCCCATCCTGTATTATTTCCATCTATCAAAATTTTAGTTAAACATTTCTAAACGTCTGAAAGTTTGAGCTTCTGGAGAGCTTTGGTATGGAGCTGCTTTGTCTTTGGAGCTCTCATTTGCTCTTGTACGAAATCTTCTAAACTTCTATGAGTGGTGATACGTATGGAAATCCAGGGAAAGCAGTCCTTGTCAAAAAAGAGAGTAGGCTTAGAAGTTGTCCACTTTAGAAGACTAAACCATAATACTAAAAAGAAAGCAGAATATCGTGCCTCTCTCTTATTCCAAAACATTCATATAGTGCATGAAGATCCAAGATTCCTAATTTCAGAAGATGGCCCCAAATATCAAGAGATATAATGATTTATTTTCCAGAATGCTCTTACATATGTACAGTTGCAATTTTTTTGATGCACAACTAGTAACTCTTTTTTGCATTGATATGTTTGGCCCAAAATGTTTGTCTCCTCTAGAAGAATGACATGTGTGACCCCATCCCATCATCCCCTCCTAGCTCAGTACTGATGTAAAGGAGCATCTTTAGCCTCCAGTCAGGACTGTACTCTTGCATTAAGGGGAATGCATACACTCATAGGTACTAAGATATATTTTCTGATCCTGAAGTGGTTGAAAAGTAAAAAAAATAGAAGGGAACTAAGCTACAGGAAGATTATAGTAAGCTTCAAACTTATACTATCCCTTTGAAAATGAAATTTACTCTCCTATGCAAAGAATTTTAGAACACTGACTTCTACAGAAACCAGAACACTTATAGGTGGATTCTCTCTCATGCAGTTTTGATCCTTTAAGATATTTCATAGGCCATTCAAGAGTTTTGTTAGAGTCATGTCCATTTATGGAAACATTCCTTGCACTTTGTGCACTCAGCAATTTTTGTCTGACTCAGAGGAAACAGGGCATTGTAGCAAGAGAAGAAAAACATCCAGAGTGCAAGAAGAAGCTTTTCTTTAAAGTAACCCAGTCACAACAATTTGTCTCACATTTTCTTCTCACTTATTGTAGTAGTCCCCTGAACATTACAGTGGAAAGTAAGTCTAGAAGTATTTAATAAACCGTGTGGCTCAAATTCATAAGTAAGTTGTAAAGTACACCCATCTCTCCTACTTATGCTCTGTCAGTCTTCTAGTAGAAGTTGAAGGCTTGATATAGGTGATTCAATTAATTATCACCCAGATGATAAGGCAGAAACTTAAAATGTAGTATCTTTACATAAGCCATAAAGTATTAGACAAATACAATTTTCTTTCAGAAAAATGTTTCAGTTTTCTTATTTTAAAACATCTGATACAGAAACTTGTGTTGTACTAACAGGAATATTCTGTCATCCTCAGTTCTATGTTCCTACACAGAGGACAAATTTATTCCAGTATCTAACAGGTTTTTCTTGTGCTTCCCACTGGTACTCAATAGCTGTTCTCTGCAAGATATATTTCTTTTTTCCAAAGCTCTTTATTGTCAAACTGAGCAAATCCAATGCCCACTAGAGCAATCCCCTTTTGCAAAGTAAATTCAGTTTCGTAATGCTGAATAGGGCAGATGAGAATAGTTTGTTAACACTCTCTCAGGAAAGCTTTGGAATGCTGTTTATGAAAAAAACCACACTTTTGGCAATTAATTCCTTCTTTCTCTCTTTCACAGGCACGCCAGATCTTGGACCTAACACCCGTGAAGGAGCTGGTGAGCCTGAAGTGGAACATGTATGGCCGTCCCTATTTCTGTTTCCTGGCCTTATTCTACATACTCTACATGGCCTGCTTCACCATGTGCTGCGTGTACCGGCCTCTGAAACCCCGAACGGGCAACAGAACCAGCAGCAGGGACAACACAGTCTACGTCCAGAAAATGCTTCAGGTACTGGGACTGTAGGAGTCAGAGCCCCCATTGGGCAATTCCCATCTAACCTACTTAACTGGAAAGTCCGAGCCTTCCCCAGTCCCCAGCTATTGCAGCTGTCCTCCTCCCCTCTTTCGGCCAGCTGACCTTTGTCAGGGAGGAATAGGAGGTATGCTCTCCTCTCCACTGCTGGGGCTGGGCTGGTTCCTCTGGCACTGCCAGGTCTACTCATCTTCATTATAAGTAACAATAGGCTTTCTTCTGCCCCATCCTCTTCGTAAATTTACTTTCACTTTCTTTAAAATTTAATTTTCATTTTCATTAACTTTTTTTTCAGGAATCATACGTGGCATATGAGGATGAGCTGAGGCTGGTGGGGGAGCTGATCACAGTCATTGGAGCTGTAGTAATTTTGGTCCTTGAGGTAAGAGAAACAGTGAGCTATACAGTTTCAAGATTCATCAAGGCAGATTTTACTTACTAGTCAAACATGGATTTGTGCTCTCTACTTGGTAGGACTTATTTTCTCAGCCTGAGAACTTCAGCATAGGTCTATGACAATAGACATTGGCAACAGTATCTATTAGATGAGACAGAGACTGTGACGGTGTCCTAGTAAGACTCCAGGTGCAGAAAAAGCAATTAGAAGGATTGGTTGCACACTCGAATACCGTCTGAAGGGTAATCCACAGTTTCTGTTAGCACCATCCATAGTCCAGCTGACTCCCAGGTGTTGCTTCACCCAGTACCCATAAATATTTCCTGCATTTAAGAGTGCTGGGTGATTTTTATGCATAAACAGAAAAGTTTATATTTAATTGAAGATTAGCTACTCTATGGACTTGTAACAGGAGCTTTTCTAAACCACCCCCAATTGATTTTATTATAATAGGAAATAGAGAATGGAAACTTTTATGAGAAAACTCAAAATATGATGTCAGGAAGAAGTGAAAATAAAACAGGTCTTGTAAACAGGTTTCTGCCTATATGGGGTACATCAAGCACAGTATCACCAGGTGGCCAAAGGAGGTGATTGTCCCCTCTCTGCACTGCACTGGTGTGACCTCAGCTTGAGTGTGGTGTGCAGTTTTGATTCCATGGTATGTTACAGAAGGACAAGTCCTTATTCCTGTGCTTAGTGAGGACTCTGGGGCTCAGGCTACAACTAACACAGTGTGAATTATAGCAAACTCCTTTGATTACCCAAGAAGGTTTTTTCTGTCTTTGTTACTGAGGCTCCTCTCTGTGACATGTCTCTCAATGGGCCCAAGCATTCTTAGATTTTTCGGCAATCTCTGTCTCATCCCAGGAAGGGCCCACCTGGCTCAACCATTCTGATTTTAAAGTAGCGCAGAAATCGATCCATCAAAGTAGATGTGGCTGACCTTAAAATCCGGTGAATTGGTGGCTACCATGACACTTAGTAGTATTATGGAAACTGTCTGAGTCCTTTAGTTAATGGGATGTCTCTCTTAGATTCCAGATATCCTTAGAGTTGGAGCAGCGAAATACTTTGGACAAACAATCCTAGGAGGGCCTTTCCACATAATTGTGTAAGCACAGAATATATTAAGTCTAATAAATATATTGCCTATCCTTTTTTCCACTGCTCTCTTTTGCCACGAGTCACTACCTCCATTTTCTAGAGTATTCCTTCTCTGGATTTGTTTCTCTTAATGGCTCAACTGATATTTCCTTCACTGAACATTTTCTTGCTGTGTCTTTTTTTGCAGCATCACATATGCTTGCATGATCCTGGTGACCATGGTGATGCGTCTCACCAGCACAACTGGGGAAGTGGTGCCCATGTCCTTCGCCCTGGTGCTGGGATGGTGCAACGTCATGTACTTCGCACGGGGCTTCCAGATGCTCGGGCCCTTCACCATCATGATCCAGAAGGTGTGAGACACAAACAAATATGGGCTATCCTGACACCTCTTTGCAGACAGGGACAACTGCAAGAATACTTTTTTCTCCCTCAGGGCTATTTGCTTAATTTTGTGTTAATGTCAAATGGACAGGTTCTTGCCTACACAGAGCCTTTTAGAACTTTCACATTCTCTCCTTACTGCAAAGGTTTCCTTTAGTCCACTCATAGTCTTAGAATCTGGAAAAAGGTTTACATAGGGTGGCACTGTGACTTGGTGGAACAGCCAGGCCTCATGGTGGCTCTGCCTTTGCTCTACAGATGATATTTGGAGACCTCATGCGCTTTTGCTGGCTCATGGCTGTGGTGATACTGGGCTTTGCATCAGGTGGGTATACAAAGAGAAAATAATAATGTTACCCCTGACAACTGCTTTGTTATAAATTAAGAGTGTCGGTTTTGTTAATCTCTGATTGCCTTCTGAATAGCTGGAAAAGCTGGGGATGATGTATAACTTCTGTTTCTCTGAGCATGGTCACTTTCCCAGTACTGATTTCTGTTCTCATTAATTTGGTTTTCAATTCTTGGTCTTTCCAGGGTAATAGAAATCAGGATAATTCAGATAATTCCATGTATTTTTAATTCAAGGTTTAAAAATATACTGCATTTATGATACTTGCTTGTGGAAAATTAGATTAACACACATTGGTTTATTATATCCTTGAGGATGAAATGATCACTATTTTGAGAAATAAATAAATAATCAAAGTAATTTTGGGTCATTTTATCATGGAGACCAGTGATTCTAATCAGGGATTTGTCCTTGCAGAGAAACACGTGCAGGCCCTTCCCAGACCAAGTTTTTTTTTGTCAGAATCTCTTATAGGATTCTGTTATTCCTCCTGGAATGTGATTCCTGTTGTTAAACTCTCCTTTTTTCTCCCAACTGCTCTCCTCCAGCTTTTTACATCATCTTTCAGACAGAGAACCCTGAAAACCTTGGGCAGTTCTACAACTATCCTATGTCCTTGTTCACCACTTTTGAGCTGTTCCTCACTATCATTGATGGCCCCGCAAACTACGATGTGGACCTGCCCTTTATGTACAGCGTGGTGTACTTTGCTTTCGCCATCATTGCCACCCTCCTTATGCTCAACTTGTTAATTGCCATGATGGGTGACACCCACTGGAGAGTGGCCCACGAGCAGGATGAGCTCTGGAGAGCACAGGTAATCTAGTTAAGGTGGGCATTCCTACCTTATTTCAAATAGCAGCTAGAAGAAGCCCATCAACCTCTCTTGACCATCCTGTGTCTTCCTAGATGTTTGTTTCCTACACATGGAATATGTTGTTAAATAGAATTAAAGTTGCATAATTTTTTGCAAATCAAGTTTCCGTGTAACTGAGAGTTAAATTATAGTTCTAGGGATCAACTGAGGTGGATAGAGCACTAGGTAATGATTACAGGAAGGTCAAAAATGTCTTTCGATCCATTAAAAGAAGTTGGCCTGACACTCTTGGTCAAAAGGCAAAGAAATTCAAGCACTTCTATAGCTTATCAACAGGAAATCCATTTCTTGTACTTTTCTGTGAGAAAACAGTCAGAGAAATGGTTAAATGTAATCATGTGACTACAGTGGTAAGTACTGATGATAATTAAAGTGGGTATAGATACCATTCTCTTCTCTAGCTTGCAATTAATTACACTAATCATTGCTATGAGGTATAAAAGGAAAGAAATCTAACAGTGTTTTAAGACCACCATTACTTCTTCAAAACATGTCACAGTTAGACCTAAATTAGTGACTGCCTTATTTGAAATGGAGTATAGACTCTATAATTTTTTTTTATTACATAAGGAGCTGTAATGAAGTGCAGTATGGGTCAGTGCTCATGAAACAAATAATTTTGAAAGAGAGTCTAATTTTTTTCTAATTCATCTGAGTTTTTTCTTTTTTTCTTATTCCAAAGGTTGTTGCTACTACTGTCATGTTGGAGCGGAAACTGCCACGGTGCCTCTGGCCTCGCTCGGGAATCTGTGGGCGGGAGTTTGGGCTGGGGGAGCGATGGTATCTCAGGTGAGCTCTCTTTGAGTGTGCTCATGCTAGGATCCAACAAGAAGGACCCACTGTATGGATGTAAATAGCCTTTCCAGTGGTCTTGGGGGTGTTTGAAGTGCTGTCCTTACAGAATACAGACCCCAATCTGTTTTCTGTCTGTGGCTGATAGATAGACAAGAACTGTTCGCCTCAGAAAGCTCTGCTGTGCATTTCCTTGTGAAATCAGCTGATGCCTTCTCATCCAGTAGTTACATTGGACAGACCCCAGAAAGTGCATGGGTTATTAGGCCTGAATTTTTGTTTCAAACTTCTTATAATGAGTATCACTGAACTTCACTGCTGTGCTTGGTTGGCTGTCCCTGTCGCTTAGATATATGAAATGGCAGAGGCCAAATCGATCTATCAGGCATTCAGCAGCAATGAACTGCCCTGTGAATGACTCAAAATCAGAACAGGAATAATTAAAGTCAAAATTTCTTTCTCAAGTGAGCCCAGTAAATATGTTATACTTTGCAATGACCGCATCAGGTGGCAAAGGCACAGGTCTAGGATATCAGTTTAGGTGCTGAACTAAAATACTGTCTGTAGTCTAGATAACATTAAATTCCTCATTATTTCTGATTTTAATCAATATTTATGCCAGGTGAGAAAAGATTTAACTTTTGGGAATTTGCCTTTTCTAACTGTGCCAACTTTTGCTGATAAAGCCAGAAGGGGGAGTGGTGGCTGTATGAATCATAGAATCATAGATTATCGTGAATTGGAAGGGATCCACAAGGATCATTAAAGTCCAAGTCCTGGCCCTGCACAGGACTTTCTGCAGGTTTTGCAGACAACTGAGCCTTGTGGATTTTTAGATTTCCTGGGCAGACCTAAAGTGGCGCCAATATGCAACACTTTCTGTCCAAGGCATGGAATATAACAATATATTGCAAGAGCAGTGTCCCAGAAATTCACTGGGAATAATTGGGAATGCCAATTTTTCACTGGATGCTGTTGGAAAAGACTGTTGCTGTGATTTAGTTCTGTCAAATCACATGGGTGTTCATTATATATGTGTAGGATAGTAATTCAGAAGACAATCTGTAAGTAATGTAGAGGATTGGTGGAAGTGGAGCAGTTAAATAAAAGTTCAGCAAGAGATGAGAGACATCCTGAGGCCAGTAGCCATAGAGTATCAGAAGAGGAAAGTCAAGAACAGAGAAAATAAAAGAATATATGCATATATAAAGGTCTGCCAATTTCTTACAGCTGGCAAAATGGAAAAGGTAAATCATGACTGGGAAATGAGTTAGAGGACAGGAAACCACGGGCAAAGGTACTGATGTCAATGATGGGGATGAAGGTCTAGGAGATAACTGTGCTAGCAGCTCCTGGCATCCTGCCTATAATCAGTTTCCTGTGCAGATTTTTCTGGAATGTCTATGTCAGTACGCCTGTCTTCTGGAGGGGTTTTGTTGATAAGCTGGCACTTTTCTACTTAATTCAGTTTATATTTTCTAATCCTCTTCCAGAATTGAAGACAGGGTTGATCCCAACAAACACAAGATGATGCGGTACACAGAGGCATTTAAGGCTCAGGATCGGGATAACTATGACAAAGGTTCAGGAAAGCTGGAAAGCAGCGGGGGCACCCTGTGCAAGAAGGAGTTGTCTGTTCTATCACTGTCACGGAGCACATCCAGAACTAGTTCTCACCGTGGCTGGGAAATCCTGAGGCGCAACACTTTCCGCCAGCTTTGTGGAGAGGTTGGTCCTGCTGTGGATGAGGAGGTCTACGATGTCTAAGAAGCCTCTATTTTCACTCCACAAGTTGTGAAGTGGCCCTTTTGCCACGACAGTTGTCTCCTACAGCTGTTCATAAACTCCCCATCATGCCACCCGCATTCGTCAGCCTTGGAGAACTCTGCTGGTGGAGATTTTGTGAGCAGTTCATGGCATCTGTGCTATGATAAAAGAATGCAATTTTTTCTCTCCTACTTTTAAGCATCTCTGCAATTGCACTGATATTTGCACCAAGCTGGTGGGCTTGTTGAGCTGTGTAATGCAAATGATCAAAAGAAGCCTGCAATGGGATTTCTTTCATTTACGATGAAGTGATCAGTAAGCCCTCTTTTTTCCTGACTGTTACATAGAGTATGATCTTTCCCCATCAGTTTCACAAAATTGCAATGCTCTCCTAGCAAAGAATGACTGAAGTTCTGATTTATGATTTGGTAAAGAACAGAAAAAAAACCCAAACTCCCCCAAACCCCACAAACCCTGTAACTGATCTCAGGAATGAAGGTAGTTGTTGACACTGTGATGATTGAAAAGGACTGTAACTACTCAGCTGGCATTCAGGGCCTGACAGATTTTGCCCTCTGAAGAAAGGCACTGTCCATTAACTGCAGTTTCAACATTTCTGGCTTTGCAGGACTGTTTGATTTTGGTTTGGTTTGCTTGTTTGGAGTTTTATTGGTGATGGATGTTTTTGTTTGTTTTAATTTTTTGTCACATGAATGCACTTTAAGCTTTTGAAAAGAAGTGATTGCTATTCCTGGGAAGATTCTGAAGTGGGAACTTCTTTTCTGATTGAGAGTGTGCATGACCTGGTTAGGTGACTTTCATCAGTGTGAGATTCAGCAGAGATATTTATCTCCAAAATAAGCTAAAGCTGGTCTTTTTTTTTCTGTGGAAGGATGGGTTTCTGAACCATAATTTCCTGACTTATAACTGAGACATCAAAGCTGAGTAGTGAGCTTCTATATAACGCAGAAAGAAATGGTGAGATGTTGGATAGATGAATAAGAGCTATTACAGAGACAGTTCAGAAACCAGTGCTCTCTCTCTCTCTCTCTGTCTGTCTTTGAAAGTCTAAAACTATCCAATGAACAACTGAGGCATCCACACAGTTCCCTCCCAGGCATGACACTGTGCCAGTCTGTCAATTTATCATCTGCCTCAGGCCACTTTAAGGAAAATGAAGAAATGTTCAGAAAAACGGACAGCCATTTCAGGTTTTTTTTGTATTCTTGGGAGTGTGGAGTTTCATTCCAGTAGCAGAAGTTAAGCAGAAAGCGATCCACGGTCTTAACATTTCCTTTCAACAGGACTAGTAATAGAGACTTTGTTCTTTAAGAAATTAAAGACTATTATCTAGCACTAGACTTTGAGCCAAATCACCCTGTGATAATCAAAGCAGACAATGAGAAAGCTGAATCCAGTGGATTTCTGGTTGTATTGAAATATCACTGCAAACCTCTGCTACATCTTCTCACTTGCAGGTTCTGTAATGAGTATCATGATCTTTGCAATTGTGTGTATTTATTTAAATGTCCACTTTCTCTTACTTGAATGTGTTGGTGTTTTTGTTTTTTTTTTTGTCCTCCAGTGGAAGACAGACAGAAGGCTGTCACTGGAATTCAACTGTATGCTTTTGAGTTGACTCATGTTATTGAATTGAAGGTGTTGCCTGGTTTCTGTCACTGAAGTGTTGTCAGTGCTTCCCAAAACCTTTGGCCTTTATTCTGGTGATCTATGGAAATGGGGGCAATGTGGCACATTAATCAGAAATGTGAAATGTTGTTCTCACTGTAGATTAAGTTCATTTCATAGTGAATAGGAAATAGGAAGAAGGGGAGAACTAATGATTTCCCCATCCTATCCCTGCCCCCAAATATAGTAGAACTTTTACTAATTTGAAAACCACTGAAAGATAATTATGATGGAACCACGTACTGTTATCTGTTATTTCTACAAAAGAACTCCCCCTTAGGACATAATAATAATAATAATAATAATAATAATAATAATAGTTTGAAATACAAGCTGTGTAAGCCCTGGTTGTGATTTTGCATCCTTCTTCATTGCTATAAACATTGACAAATATGATCTTAGAAATTAAATCAACACTTTGACATTGCAGGAGGCAGAACATAACGCAGTTACCAGTGCTAGGCCTTTTTTGATTTTGGTATCTGCTCTCCAAGTGCCTTCTTTCATAAAATTGCATGCTGTGATTGTTAGCTTCCAAACTTCCTGCACAGAACCCCTGCATATAATAGCATCAGAACTGTGTGATTCATTTTCTGTCTTTGGAGTTGCCTAATGTAAATAGGATAGAGAATCATAGAATCATCAAAGGAAGGTACCATTAAAGGTCAGGTAGCCCAGAAACTGAGCGGGCACATCTTCAACTGGATCAGGTTGCTCAAAGTCCTATCCAACCAGACCTTGAATGTTTCCAGGGATGGGGCATCCATCACCTCTTTGGAAAACCTGTTCCAGTATTTCACCACCCTCATTGTAAAAAAATTTCTTACTGGCTCCTATTGGAATTTGACTTACAGTTTCCTAAAATGACTTGCATATTTAAAAAAAAAAAAAAAATCCTGGAAGAAGACCTTGTGCAAAAGGGGGAAGAATATTTTACCAATAGTAAATTGATCCCCCAGTCTTTTGTTGATGATCAATGATTCAGATCATTTTTAGAATAATTTTATTTATCTGTAGGATAAACAGCCACAGAAGAAAACTAGAGGTGTGAAAATTCAGCCCATATATTATGGGCACACCAGTTGTTGGAAATATTAAATTGATTTTGTAAATTGGAATACCTACCCTCTTTCATTTGGACATATATAAATGAAGTGCACCCATGTGAATCTCAGGTGATGAAGTAATAGGAGGCACTGGAATAACCTTTGAGCTGTTTCAATGCAATGTGGCTCTGACTCAGCAACAGCAGTGACTGCAGTCACACAGAGGCAAAGCACTTTCTCTGTAATATTCTGCATGAATATGCCGGTTCGAGATTTGCTTCAAGTTTTGTGCTTTTTGATGTAGTTATATCCTAAAATTCTGAAACAGTATTGCTGCTCCTTGCTGATGCAAGGTGTCTTTCCTCTCCCTCCTAAAAATATTGCAATGATTTCAAAGCAGACATTCCTCCCCTCCCTGAAAGTGCTAACCTCAAACTGTCTCCTACACAACTGAAGTTTATGATAATGTGATAAGAATGAATGTTTTGATCCAGTTTCTTGTAGTGAAATGAAATCCATTTTGCTGACAATAAAAATTTGGAGTATCTTGACTGCTTCTTTGTGTCTAAAATAAGTATCAGGAGTCAATGTTCATGTTTGTTTCTCTAGTAGCAATCATAGACATTAGCTGACAAATTGTTTGGGTTGTCACATATGGGTCCACATTAAATTTTTTTGATTAAAACTGTTGTTCCACAGCAATCCACTTCAGATATTAGTTTGTACAAAATTTGTATAGAGTTACAAATACTGATTTCTGGTTCAAACTACAAACTGTCAAGGCCCTGTTTTTTAAAGTCATTGAGAATTTAGTGAAAACTACAGGACAGGCTCTTTAGAGAAGAAATTGTGTTTTCATGTTCATGGAATGATGTATGTTGGACAGTGAGGCAACTGTCCTTGCTACAGCTCCTTGCCATAAAATGCACATGTATACAGGATTTTCTTAGTAATGCACAAGCAAAACAGATACAGAGAGCTCAGTTTTATAATGTGCCAGTGTATAATCATGGTTCACTGAATTTGACATTTGCACCATTTCTTAAATTATTGCTGTAATTCAATTTGATTTTTTTGAAAGCTTCCTAAATGCAATAAAACAATTCAACAAATATTTGGTTCAAAGAGGATTAGGGTAATACTTAAAGCTATTAACTATTGATTTTAAGAATAAGGTTATCTTTATCTCCGAAATTATATCATTTTATTCAGGCTCTCAGCTGTGCACAAAGAAATCTTTGGCAAGAGTTCTGTCCTGCCTTGAGAAATCTGCAATTCAAGACAAGAGACTAGTGAAGATGTAAGCCAGCATCTCTGAAATGGGCCATATGAAAACCCTCTGGTCTTGCTACTGTTTTATGCTTAGTTGATAATTGCAAATATTTTCCTCTCTGCTGCTCCAAAAGAAGCACACTCTACCATCAACCCTCTGCATACCTGAAAAATTTGTCCCTAGAACACCTTCTTACTCAACAATCAAATGCATTGGTTTGCTGAAGTTCTCCTTTTATTGCAAAGAATTAACTGAGACTGTATGTTGAGAAGAATCAGGACTAGAAAACACTGCCCCATAAGCTCAACCAGCCAATAGTATCAGAATAAATGATTTTTTATAATCTCGGAGAAGTTCTAAGTTAATCTAAGAATTTTAATATAAAACATCAATAAATTCAAGCTTCTAGGGGGACAATATCTGCAACACATACTTATAAACTCTTTTATTGGTGTAGTCAAGCTGCTCTGACAGCCACTTGGCACCACCATACTATGCATTGTTCTATCTGGGTCATGGATCGAAAACTGAAGAGAAAGTGCTTGCTTCCTAGAATTCCCAAGGACATAGCAGGGCAAATAATTAATTTTTTTCCACTTGAACCATCGGATAATAAAATGACAACAGGTTTTAAGGAGGTACAAGGCAGATGCAGCTCCATCTATGCTACTTCTGCACATGGATGCCCATAGTGCTTCCTCATATTATCTTCTATGACAGACACAAAACAGAATTCAATGGATTCAGATAACAGTTAGTTCTTTTTTCAAGCTTATGGTACTGTATTTTACTTGGTCTCCTGGGGAAAGTGTCCTGTACTGTTAAAGAAATAGAGACTGGCTCATTCTAATAGGATACTCTGGAAATATTGCTGGGATGCTTGAGAATACTGGCATGCTTTTTCCTCTGGTGTCTCAGTGTTTGCAATGGGCCTCACCCACTCCCACTGGTAAGACTGTATGATATTCCACATATGAAATAACCAGGAATGGATCATAAATGTCAATGTGTAAAAGGTCAGCTTCATAGCATTGTGTCAACAGCTGGCGCTGGCTGCGGACAGCCTGCACACACATATCAGGGTATTGATCTTCATTCTAAAGCCACTGACCTTTAACAAATACTGGTCTCACAGGGACAGGGCTGATGGAAGGAGTGGCTCACCAAATAGCAGATGGTGATCCTTGCAGCTCCCCTGGACTTAAAACCCAGTAGTTTCAACAGTCTCATGGTCAGGTGGAACCTATGCTGAAAGAAGGTATGTAGTCAGTCCAGGATTTTTGGTTGTGCTAAGATCTTTAGCCACCACCTTTTCACAACCAGCCTCAATGCTCTCCTCCTATTCTCTGTGAAGGGCAAGGATAGAGTATTTTGAAATACTTTTTGCATATGGTATCAATGTGTTTCCACCTTTTCTTCACTTCAAAGGGGAGCTACCATTTATGCCTTTGTTCAACATTTTTCCTTCAAGTTTATTTGATGTATAGCTTTGAACACTGTTCAGGTAAAGTAAGAATCATTGGAAGTGGTTTTTGAGTGTTTTTAAGATGACTTTCCAGTATGAGTAGTTGCTGAACTGGGTGCTAGGAGAACCTGGAGGAGCATTGCCTTGGAAAACTAGAAAAGCAACCACCATGATGATTCTCTTCTCAACAGTTCAATGCAAATGAGCTATTGTCAGAACCACCTCCTCACAGTACAAAATAGTTGACCTATTCAAAGTCAAATATATATGAATTCTGAAAAGTGAGGGCATTTTTGAACCATATCACAACTGATCACTAATAGAAGGAAAAGGGTAAAGTGATATAGCCAGGAACTCTGTATCTTGGGAAGATCTATTCTAAAACCTTACCTCTCCAGCACTTTCCAAGGATTTGAGTCCAAAGATTCAGGCATATAATTGAATGTTAAATTAATAAAATCTTTATATTTAATTGTGCCTGCTTAGGAGCCACCATCTCTCCTACTGACTGGTCAGAAGATATTGCCAATATCTAATTAAATAGATCCTTTGGTTTATAACAGTTGTGTCTGTGTTGTTGGTCTTAAGTGGTTCTGACAGCTGTTTTGATGACCTATACTATGCAATGCTTACTCTAGATGGACATTTGTCTTCATATTTTAAACTCCTCTATATCTGGATTTTCTTTAGTAGGAAGGAAGGAAGAAGTTATTTTTCTGTTTCTGTCCTCCTCTTTCTTCATTACTTCAGTAGCTCCTTCCCTAAATACTTTCATATATTTCTGTAAGTATGGGATAATCTGCCAATTTGTCTCTTAAAACTCTTTAGTTTGGGGCCACTTCCTGACATGAAAAGATATGATCAAAACTTTTCCTGGTTTTATTGCATGATAGATTTGCATGGTGCTTTTGGGGGTTTTGCAGCTCTGCAACAAATAAGTTTCCTGCTTAGCATCACATTGCAACCTTATACAGAAACTAATGTTCATAGCCTGTTAGAAAATGAGACTTTACAGAAAGATATTTTCCTGGGGCTAAAATACAGAAAAAAATCTCGAACTTGTGAGATACGCCTCATAGCTTACAATTCAAACACGCTTAGAATCTACTTGTCTGTGAGGCACCTTCACTCGTGCCCTGAGCCCTGTGCTAAAGGTAGGAAAACTGGTACAGTCAGTATAGGCCCATAACAAAAAGTAAAGGAATACAATTAAAAAACCCTGAAATTAAGAGAGACATAACTGCACCTGCTGTAGTACAAATTGTGCATAGTAATACACTAAAATGGTGGTGACCATGAAAACAGAGACATAATCACTTTTTTTCCACAGTAATGGGAAAAAAAGTTTCATGTCTCTCCTTATAATGGACTTGTTATTCAGAGTGACATTGCTGAATGTCAGAAATGAGATAGATCACCAATTTACAATACAGTTTTTCATTATCATCCTTGCAGACTCCTAATCACTGAAATCCATTTGAAGGTCTGTGTATATAAGATCACTTTTTCAAGACACCTATACCCACGTTCTCCTCTGTTTATGCTTCTTTTAACTCAGGAAAAGAAAAACTACAAGGTTTTACTCCTGAACTTAAGTTCATGGTGAAAGAAAATGCTACATTATTATTAGAATCTTCATTTTCACTGGTAATTACATAGCACATTCAAAAGCATTTTGAGAACTACAGAGTTCAGACTTACAGAAAACGTCAGACAATTTCCAGAGTATTTTCTGTAGGCATGCATGAAGAGTATGCAAACAAGATACAGAAGCACATAAGATAACTGGGTACTTAATGCAGGTTGCTTTAAATGATTCTCCCAGAGCTTCACACTATTCCATTAGACATCTGTGCTGAGTTAGGAAGTTTTGGAGCTGGACTATTGTTTTATATTATTACTGTGCCCACTAATTTGGGGATTTCTTCCACACTGATATCTTCCACTGTCATTTAACCATCTAGGTTTCCTGCACAATAATATATGGAGAAAATTCATTTAACAGGCTGGTTTTGTTTGGGATAGAGTTAGATTTCTACACAATAGCTTGTATTGTGTAGAATATCTGTTTTAAAATTGTGATTAAAGGAGTGTTGACAAAACAGGGATATTCTGGTTATGGCTGAGCAGTGCTTGTACAGTGTCAAGGTTTTTCTGCATCTCACAATGTCCCACCAGAAATTAGCTTGGGGGTGCATGAGAAGCTGGGCAGGGACACAGCTGGAACAGCTGATCCCAACTGATGGAAACAATATGCCATAGAATATGATGTTGTGCTCAGCAATAAAAGCTAGGGGAAGAAGTAGGAAGAGGGAAGAGATTTGCGTTTTTTCCAAAAACATCCTGTTACATGTGGTTAGTCTATTTCTATTCATTTTGGTCACATCAAACACACACCCAACATACACAGAAGTAGGAATTGCATGTTTGTAACCATTGAGCATTTTCTTCACTTTCCAACTTCAATATTTACACAAGTAACCCTTCTCTGTTTGTATTTGCCACCTACGTGCATATTTCACCCTTGAGACTTGGGAAAAATCCTGTGATGCACAAAAAAGTAGTCAGCAATGGTGAGAGTCCTGTTTGACTAGTTTGACGTGCCAATAAATAAAACAAAATCGATCAAGGACAGGAGAGTTTTTAAAAAGTGATTAAAAGGAAAGCAAATGCATGAAAAAAATTCCAGATCTGACTAACCACTCTTTAACTTTTCTGCAAGTGACGTTTCATCCACTGTTTAGGCACTGAAAACTTAGAAGAAGAGAAAAAAAGTGAGAGCATTTTAGAATGGGGTAACTCCCCATTTCATGATATAGAACGTAAAGCTACAAGAGAAGAGATTACTTAGTTTTCAAGGACAAGTTTAGTTCAACTTTTTTTCCTTGTTGTCATATGAGCACAAAAACCGTTAGTTGGGGAAGGCTATGGACAGAACAGGGAATCTTCTCTCTAGCCGTATTTTTCCTGTGTTTAGGAGGAGACACAGAGCATGGGTAGAACAAGTTACAATCTCTTTTGTTTGACACAGTCTCTGTGAAGAGAGAACTAGGACCTTAAGAGCATTAAATACTTCAAGTTGGAGGGGACATCAGGAGGTTATTTTGTCCATGCTCCTGCTCAACGCAGGGTCTCCTGTGAGGTCTGACAAGGTTTGATTTCTCCAATCCGACCTTGAAAGCTTCCGAGGAAAGAAACTGCACAAGCCCTCCAAAATCTCTTCCAATTCTGAACAGTCCTCATAATTAAAAGCCTTTTCCTTCTGTCCAGTTGGAACCCCTCTTGTTCTAACTTTGTCTCTTGTCTCTTGACTTCCCACCATGCACTGCTGAGTAGAATGTCTGCAGATATTACACTGTGCTGAACATCCACAGGCAAATTAAAGCAGTGACAACCTCCTAGAAAATAAGTGTTTTTCCAAATTATTTGGAGAAAGTTCAAGGGGTTTCCACATATTATGCAGTGCAGAGATAAACACAGCCAATGCAGTGAGTTACTGTGGCTTCCTACTAACTCAATTTTACACAGTACCTGGAACAGAGCCCATGATGACTTCAGATCCTATTAATGGAGATGGTTTTATGAAGGGAAACACCACACACTTTTGTAATAAATATTTCTTAACAATGAACAGGAAGATGTCCTGGTCCTGTTACACTTGAAGCTGAAAAAGAACATGAAACTGATATTATGACATATAGCTCTGCTGGAGAATGTAAAAGGAAGTATTCTATGGCAGCTTACAAAGGGAGCAATGGAAATGTTGGTGATCTGTCGTGTTGGGAACCAAACCCTTTCCACTTTACTCATGCAGATGACAGGAAAATATCCAAGTATAACATCAAAGTTACACTGCAGTTATATTTAATTGACACAAAGACTAGTCAGATGTCAGATCAATTCCTAAGTATCACTCCAAAAACAAAAAAACAAAACAAAACAAAAAAAACAACAAACAAACAAACAAACAAACCCCAACAACAAAAAAACCACAAAAAAACCCCCAAAAAACCCCCCAAACCAAAGGAGTTTAAAATTTATGAGAAAAATAAGTGAAGATAATATTTTTATTTGGATCTGAAAGTAGTAATAGTGCCCATTCTTCTGGCTGAATCATTTGCACAGGTGTTGTCTAATACTGAAGACTCTTAAAAACTTTTGACCCTATGTTTCTGCCCATGAGACAACCTGATCTCCATTATTCTTCAACAAGGCATGCATGCAACAATCCAAAATCTGGCAGCATGGATTTTTAAAGTATTTTAAACCTGGAGGGATTCTTAGATTATCCTGGAAATCTCATGTGCAAAATATGATTGTCTAGGTACAGTCTTGGGTTGTATTAATGGCCTTTACTTGGGGCGGGGTGCAGTGCTAAAGCTCTTCCTTTCCATTTCCCGTTTGAATTTGAAGTTACAGTTTCTAGACTGGCACATAACTGAGCAGTTCTCAATTATTTAAATTTTTTCTATGTAAAAAATCCCTTTGTGGCTCTCTCTCAAAACATTATGATGGAGGCCAGACTCTGGGCCTCTAACATTACCCTAATTCTTCATTATGCCAGCTCAGTAAGTCAAGATATTTGCCTCTAGAAACTGGGAACTTAAGCAAAATGTTGTTTGCCAAGTCTCATAATTTTATTACATTTTTACATTTCAGCAAGCCAGAAAAGTGAAAAAAGAAACACCCAACCCAGAATTATGCGAAAAAGTAGTTAGAAATAACTTTTAGCAAGTAAATAAAGGACATTTTTATCATCAAAACATCACTAAATTTTCAGAGACTCCTCCATGTCACTTTTGTTCACTTAGTAAAAATGCAGTTTAAGACTGGGTGCCATGGTGTAATTACTTCATTCAGGCACTGTTATATTTGAAAACAATCTTGCTCTTAGCAGTTATAGTACTACCTGGGTATTTTCAGAAGGCTTTGTGAATTTGAAACTAGAAAAGCAATAATTTGCATTTTAAAGGAAAATTTTCTGCTGAGCTCAAACCTACACTTAAGAAGATGAATTTGAGACAATCAATACATTATTTTTTAATCTAGTTCATTTCAGTGCATTTCATCAAGGTTGGTTTAGGAATTTAAAATTAAACCTAACTAAAATTTTTGATATTATCTTTTCTAAAATCTATAAAGAAATGTCCAAAAAAGTAGGCTCCCAAAAACCTTAAGGTAAGTCACTTGTGCCAGGAATTTTGATATCACTCAGGAAGTCTGGAAGACTGGGCAATTGATCTCCAATCCTTGAGCCTAGAAATTGGGCTCCAAATTGGATACTTAGGTGCAAGACAGCAGAAATGCAATTTTTAACAGTGAGAGGATAACTGTAGGTTCAGAGAACAGTCTGACTAGAACTACCAGACTTTCTCCATTCCATCTTTCTATTTTCTTGCATTCCACATTTCTAATAAATGTGCTTCGCGTGGGAGAAGAAGAAGGGAAGGAAAAGCAATAATGATCAGACTAGTAACAGAGATATAGAACACAGACAGAAATAAAAGAGACAAAAAAGAGAAAGAGAAAGTGATTCCCAAAAAGTTTAGATCATATCTGCATTTTTTGCCAACATGAAAATAAGGAAAATTTTCCTTACCATCATCACAGGTGGTGGTGAATGCTCCCTCTAGAGCAGCTTGAACAGTTTGCTCAGTACAGGTGATCACAGACCTTCAGGGAGTGATAAATTTTTACACTGAACGTGGAGGGGTTGCCTCAGATTTCTGCCTTTCATTTCGTACACACGGGATGTATGAATTTGGTAACACTTCACTAAAATGGGTAAACCACTGCAGACTGAGACAGAAGAAAGGAAAAGCCTCCATGTTCCATGGTTCATTTTGCCTTAATCTTGCCTTGAACAAGTGGAGTGTGTCATGGATAGGGAGTTGTATTAGCCCTGGAAGAGTCATGACCTCCATAGGATTTTTATGCATGACAAAGTGAAGGTCTGTTCCACATCAGCAGCTGAACTGTCATTGGAATGGTGATGAAGGACTTGAGCTCATTCTGCCTTGACTTGCCTATCACAAAAAGGGAAACAACTTCTGTAGGTGTGCCAACCGAGTGAGGATGAGCTCCTGCTACAGATGACAGAGCATTGCTAAATCCCAGCATTCATTCCTTCTTATCAAAGAAATGAAGAACATCTGAAATACTTTCTTTGTGTAAGGACAGCTTGGCGGAACCTATTTAGAGTCCCTTAAGCTTGCTCCAGAGCTGTGTGCATGATTTATTTTTCCTTTGAGAAAACACGAGAATCATTCCATCTGAAGATTTGGTTTCAATTATTCCTGTTCTACTGTTACGTGGCTTCATCTTTGCCAATTTTCCTTCCAAGAAACTGTTTCTTCTTCTGTTTGTCAGACAATACAGAAGAAAATAGACATTGCTTCACATTGTCTATTGTCTAATAGAACAATGTTGGAGGGCTTCCAGACATTATCAAAAGTACCTTGTACATAGGGCAGTGGTTACTTTTTCAAGCTGAAACTCAATAGAATTAGGTGGAAAAGAAAGGAAAGAGTCAATGATTTGTTAGGCCCAACATTTCCCATATTTACTAGAATAGGAGTGCAAATTATTTTCATTAATATATACTGAAATTCTGGAACAGCAGAGATCCAAGTGAACGGGATTAAGAGACATTCTGAATTTTTCGTTTGTGGATGAGTTTTTCCTCATCAGCACCCTTGGCCAGCCCATGGCTAAAATAAGCAATGAAAGCTGCATCTCATGATTCTCTCCCAGCTCAGAGACTGCCAGTATATATGTGAGAAAGAGATGTTTCCGAGAGACATGTAGCAAATGTGACAGGAAACCCTAAAACATTGTGACATGAGGATGGATCCAATACATTGCACACATCAGATTTTGCCAGGTCTTCTTCTTCATGTTTTCTGCTTAAGGCATAAATAGAAGAAAACAACAGTCCTCAGTAACCGGTCTGCCAGACACAGTGTGAAGTATTGCTTTGACAATAAAAAGTCTTATTGATAAGAGAGGAAGATAGCAGAGGATCAGAGTGGTTAAAGGCAGATACACCCTTTATGTTTCTCCCTATGAACTCAGTGGCTCCAAAGAATGCAGAGATGAAAAAATCCTGCACAAGCTGAAGAAGGCAGAAGAAAGAAACAGCTCTGATTTGTCATTACAGACAGAGAAGTGGCCATGAGGACATGGAATGAAACGCATAAATGCAAGCTAGAAAAACTATTCATTGAGGGGGAAAAATAACTCCTGGCTATTCCCACAGTGCTTACTAGGGACAGCAATTTCCTTACACATTAGAAAAATAAATGTCCTCTAGATAAGCATATAAAGGACTCAGCTTTGGCTCATTCATATCTGTGCACCTGTCACTTTGTGAGTATTCATGTCTGCACATTTGTGTATGAATTCACTTTCAGCTTCTGTAATAATATTTTCCTTTTAGTACTTATGAAAGGTGAATATCAGTCTGGTGGCAATCTTTTTATCTTGATGATGCTTTTAGCTGAGTGATGTCAGATTAAAAGCTTTTTCTCATAATAGCTACCTAATTTTCTTCATAAACTGTCAAATTATAGTTGACATTTCCAGTACCTGTTCATGTTGGGCCACGTTAGTATTCAGATCTCCCTGCTTCAAAGAGAAACAACATATGAATCAAGCTTTTACTCTGAGGAAAATATGAATGCTGCAGAATAATAATGAATAAGTTGAACTAAAAAAAAAGGAAGAAATTAAATGCATTTAGTAAATTCAATAAATTAGGACTCAGAACTGCAAAGTTAACTTTGAAGTGAAGTGTGGGAAGAAAGAGAATAGAATTTGTGTTTATGTGTATATATATATATATAGGTGGCTGCTGACTCTGCTAAGCAATTAGAGGAGTAGTAGAAAAATGGAATAGAGAAGATGGGTTTACATTTCTCCGTAACTCTGTCTTTCATTCCTTTGATAGAAGTTGCTTTGTAAATGTAAAACATCTTGGAAACATTGAGCTTTTTCTCTTAGCACACAACTCTTCTGCAGCATCTGTCTCTAAAAGAACAATGTCAGAATTGGTACTTTTAAGCAACAGATGAAGCTTATCAGAAGTCCTCTACTACAAAGCTCCTATTCCCTGGCTGTTCTGGCAAAAGCTTTCCTTGGTAAGTGGAAGCATATGCAGATGTACAATGCCAGACATATGCTCCCAATTTGTGATTGCATCTTGGTCTGTAAGACCAAATCCTGTGGTCAGTTCAGCTGAAAACTTTCCTCATGTTTGGCTTCAGGAGTGTGCAATATATAACAGGCCTTCATCTAGTTTCCTGTCAGTTTATCTTGACTGTTGAGTTGCCATTAACATTTTACATTTCTATATCCTTAACCATGCAAAGATGTCAAAACACTTGACATATCCTATGGAGTGGGACATAACTATTTACCCTAGCATTAGTCAAATTCAAGGAGTTGAAGACTCATTTAAAATTCCCATAGTTTAAAGGGAGCTTCCTTTCAAATCACACACACAAGATTTGAAGACCCTTGGGTGTTCAAACTAAATACTGTCCAAAATTGTGCAAAAAAATACTACTGGACCTCAACACAGAAAATTGCACTTCTCTTTGTCCTTATGTGTTCCAACCACAGAACTTTCTTCCCATCATGACCTTCTATAGCAATGTCATGTGGTCCAGTTTTACTGAGATTTTTAATTTGGCTCTTTGTGCAGAGTTGGCTGATCTAGAATAAGACTGATGGGCACACTCATTAGAAAGGAGCATTTCCTCCACCGCAGTATCTGACCGAGCACAGACATTTGGTACTTTCCAGGAGCAGCAGGTAGGGTTGTTTAGTGTCAATTTTCCATGTTGACAATGCTCTCTTCAGTCCATAAATATCCAAATACTTTACAACTGCCTCTTATTCAAGATTGTTTTTCCTGTTGGACATGCAGGCAATTGGTAGTGGTGTTGTGCATGTAACAGTCTAAACCTATTTCTCATACAGACAACAACTCTGTCTGCATGGAATCTTCAAGCCATATGTCTTCTATTGTTTTCTGTAGCCAGAACTTAAGTTTTAATAACAGCAAAATTACAGACACCACTGATGGCTATCAGCTTCCAGATGCATGAGGCAAATGGTGCTAATGATGCATAGCTAAGTGAATAAATTTCTCTATTTAGAGCAATGGAGTCCTAACGATGTGCCCAAGTGGGGCTGTTTCCTCCAGCAGACCCTTTGTAAATGCCTTGTCTAAAGGCTCTTTGTTCAGGAAAGTGATGTACACACATTAAAATGCTTTTCCTTCATTCCTTATATACAGGTGAAGTCAGTGTTTGTTCATCTCATTATATTTGGAGCTTGTTTTCAAGCTGGGAGGTATGTTAGCCTTTTCTTTTGTTAGTGCAGAGAGGTGAAAGAGTCAGTGGTGCTAAATTATAGGTACTGTGTGCCAGGAAGGGTCATGGAGGTTGATTCCTCGCTATAACTATATAATACTATCATATAATTCTGTTCACAAACTTACCAAGCTTTTAAATTAATCACAGGAACAGCAAAAAATAAAGAAATCTCATAAACAAATGCAGGATCATGAAAAACATACAAACAACGGCAACAGAAATCAGGCATATTTCTGTACACGAGGCCATCTGCCTGATTCCAAATAAAACTGCTCAGTTAATTTCTGACATCAAGCAGTGTATTTCCTTTAACTTTAATCATGTAAGTATTAGGCAGCTGCTCAATGTCAGGTTTTCTCAATGGTCCGTAGTGGGAGACTGCTCCAGATAGGAATCCAATCTGCTTTGAGTGCCTCTCTCAGTTACAGAGTGAACTTGTTGGCTCTCTGACTAGTGACATACAGATGCCTGCCACTTACATTGGATGCCTGCCCCTGCAGTGTTATGCTTCAAGGAATTTTCTTTCCTTAGCACTCACTTAGCAGGATGTCCCTGTGATAAGATACTTCTTACATTTTAACATGCATGTGTGACTAGTCTAAACGATCAACGACTGCAGGTTAGTGATTTTTATGACCTCTGAAAGCAGAAATAGTTAGAGGTGTACGTTTCAACTTTGATTTCTCTGTAAGTAGTCTATTTTTTAACAGCAACTTCATCCACTTGGGAACCTTTTCTATATTATGGTAAATATTTAGACAGCTGCGTTTGAACCAGAGCTACAAGTGCATTCAGATACTACATAAAACTTAATATTGCATGGTTTCCTTTCAATTTCCCTTTAAGTGAGGTTTATTGTATTTCCCCTTTTTAAATGGAAGCGCAACACAGCTAAACAGGTGACATCTTTGAGATTCCAGTGAAAGTGTCCATTTATTTTATATTTGCACTTAGGATAAATTGTAGTTACAGAAAACAAAAGGAATTCAACCCTGTTTCTTGCCTCAGTATCACTCTGGAGATCTGCCATTTGCTTTGACCCTAGCAGCCTCATTTGCAGTATGAACTGAATGCTTCCAGATCTAAAAGTTAGAGCTGCTTTTCAGTCAGAAATCCAGAAGGGATTTTTAACATGTCAAGAACACTTACTGGAAGCTGCTGGACCTGTGGTACCTCAGTTCTAACTCAGAACATTATTCCACAAATATGAGGGTATTATTTACTATAAGTAACCCCCTTCCAAACGAGATCAAAATTTCTAATACTTTTATAGTAGCTCCCTAAAGAGTAAATGAGAGACTGCAGTTACATTGATTTTCAGGATTATTTCCTCTTAATATTCTTGGTTTGTTTGTTGCGGTTCCCTCCCCTCCCCTCCCCTTTTTTTCCCTTTTTTCCTTTCTTCAGAATTTTGGAGTTCTTTTACTTCTGATTTTTTTTTTTCTGGTCTGTGTCTTCAGTTCTCTTTACTCAGTAAATATATTCCCCTTTCTGAAGGTCTTTTGCTTTCTTTCTTCCATCAAAACCCCTCCATTACCAATGTATTTTTCATTATCTGTACTTTCTTTCCTTATCTTCAACCACTGTGAGAATGTTACTTTAGCTTGTTCTCCCCATCTTCTGCTTCAGAAAATAGCAAGAGTTGCAAAGGTAGCCAGAATTATCAGTATGGCCAGGAATTCACATGTTTTGGGAACCTGGCCATATTGACCTTCAATGATGTTACTGAACTATTGAATATGATGTTGAGAGATAGCGTTTGAATTCTCCAGAGAAGGATTTGTGAATATCACCTTCCTCGCTCCCTTGCTATTCATGGAAAATATTTTTTCATCAAGAAGAGTTTGCTTATTTGAGGTATTTGTTATTTCCATGCTTCAAAAATGTCAGTAAGCCTGTTGAAGAGGAGATCCATTATTATATAATTTTGAAAACTATTACAATTCAATATATTTAATTATTTTCATATCAGTCATACTTCACAAGGCTTTATTTTGTAGGATGAACCAAGATTTCTTGCCTCTTAGACCTCAGATTAAATTTGTAAAATAACATTTAATGTGGAGTTAGACATTTTTAATTTTCAAATAAAAAGGTTGATACAGAGATGATTCTACCAAAGAGGAGATTATAAGTAAGAAGCTCTGTGTATGCTCCATATTTAGGGTTCACTTCCCAAAGCTGAATCATATTTGAAAATGTCTAAACAAGAAAATAATAAAATTGGTATCCTCAAATCTTGTTAAAAGGGTCTGGGAGAAGGGCCACAAAGATGATCAGAGGGATGGAGCACCTCTTCGATGAAGATGGGTTCAGAGAGCTGGGGTTGTTCAGCCAGGAGAAAAGAAAGATCCAGGGAGACCTCATTACAGCCTTTTAGTACTTAAAGCTTATGAAAAAGAGCATGAGTCACCTTCCCCACAGGCAGATAATGATAAGACAGGGGGAATGGTTTTAAATTAAA
>WEKY01060846.1:0-11725 GCA_013390045.1 Picathartes gymnocephalus | reverse complement strand
TTTTTTTTTTTTTTCCTATTCAAGAATCAATCAATAAATTGATAATCAAAGATATGCATCACTTCAAATGCTGATCCTAATTTTGCCTTCTGCTGCCCAACACGGGTATTTTTCCGACATTTACTAACATTGACCTGGAAATACAGTATATACTTAATGCCTTGAAGTATGTCTAGGGAAAAATAAAATACTATATATTAGGAAAACAATTTCTGTTATTTTACATGATCTCCAAAAAGTATGTGATTGATATGGGACCACCATAATATTTTCAAAACAGAGGATAACCTATTTATTTCATTTTCTGCATGTAACCTCTGTGATTTTTGTCTTTGTAGAAGACAGTCTGATTTTCATTCCAGTAATGAGTTTCAAGTACTGACAGCAAATATGGAAATATGACTTGATATTGCAGAGAGAAAGCAGTGTTAAAATCTTCCTAGTTTTATGGGCTGTGCATCACCCTGGCTCATTTTGCTCCTTAATTTGAAGAGTTGAAGAAAAATATTTCTTTCTGAAAAAAATCATCACACTTCAGTATTTATATACCAGAGCTCTTATTTAACCTCTCTAATATGATGCATCTAAAGGAGGAATACCTGCAGCTGAATTTACCAGGTGAAATACAGAGTTTAAGGGACAAATCTTCTCAGTAAGTGTCTTATGGCTTCTATTCCACAAGGTGACATAATATTTGTAAATTCAGGTGTATATTTGTCTTTATTTGGATGGAGATGCTAAAATTTGATGAAGAATTTAAAGTTTAACTTTAAAATATTCTAACCTTGATACAAAAGTGCAATTGGCAATGGAATGCAAATCTAATCATACTCTATGATAGCATATCATTCATAAATTAGTTTAAGAAAATGAAGGCACTGCTTTTAGAGAATACATTGAACCACAATATAAATGGTCATTAGGACCTTTTCCAAAAGACCAAATTAAAGCCTAATGCACAAGTGTGGGATATGAGGCATGTCAGTCTAAAATTAGGATCTCAAACCTTTCCAGTCACTCCTTAACCCATCAACACCAATCAAACATTGGCTAAAAAATTTTTCTTTCTTAGCTGATGAATTAAGAAGTTGACTATAAAATGTATATATTTGAAAAGTTTCTTCTTCCTGTAATTCCACATCGTCCTTCAAACAACCTGACATCTAATCACAGAAAATTGTCATTGGTGACTGCACCTTAATCTTTCAATTATTCTAACTGTGATAAGCTTCTGCATTGTAAAGCTCTGGAAGCACTGAATATAGTATTATTTAACTAACAGCACTTAAATCCTAAAATGGTCTACTGTAACCTCAATAATCAAAGATGTTCAATGTTAAAGTTGAGAATGAAGAGTATGAAAGAACATGAAAAGATCATTTGTGCAAGCCAAAAAATCTGCTTGAATTTTCTTTTTTTTCCCCCTGAACCATTTTATTTAATTTTGTTTTTAAATCAGACAGCAGGCAAAATTGCAAACCTGCAGAGCTGAAACACACTGAAAAATACATGGGCATATATTTAAATAAATAATATCTCTAAAACATAACTGCAAAAATAAGTTTTTAAGATGCACATTGCTTCATCCAGAGGTGTCTGTGGTGTCTGAATAACATTTATTTGATAGGCACATCTAGGAGAAGGCTATGAAGGTAGCTTCAAAACCAGGTACTCATAGCACTCCGAAACCCTGAAGTTCCCCTGAGAAAGTGAAACAGCTCTGTTCCTGAAGCTGCTTTGATATATTCACTCTGGAATGAGCCTAATTGGTCCAGATGGGTTTTGTGGAGAAAAATTACGTGATTTAGACCCCTACCCTGTAAAGGAATTCAGATCTTTCCATAGCAATCATCTGTTTCCATCTACCTTTCAGCTGTGAGCAGTTCCTCAACTCTTTCTCCAGAACCACCCATGCCCAATCCCACAGTCCAGAAAAATTCCCTCAAGCCGTGATCCTGATCCCAGATGTATGAAAAGACCAAAGCCATAATTACTGCTGTAACTGTGGTCTGTGTGCAAGAAAACACATGGGATCTGAAGCCCTGTTAGTTTGAAGGTGGTGTTTTATCCTAGTTAGCCAGGAGTTTCGTGATTCTTTAAAAAATTTCTAATGAACTCTGTTTAATCAGTTAAGCAATGTTCAATTGTGTTATTTTGACTGGTTTTGATTTAGATCTGTGCTGGCTAACTGTCAGAGGAAAACCCTGAGAAATTGCCTCACTGCACTTGCAGAAAGGAACTCCATGGACCCACACCCCTCAGACAACTCAACCAATAGTTGAAGAACAAAATTCAATAAAGAATGGTTTGATGGTTATCATATAACTAGAGATGAATTAGTTCTCATAGACCACGAAAGATATTTTGAGAGTGTTGTGGAGTCAAAGGTGTATGCACCCCACAAAACTTGATTAATACATTGCAGGTGCAGTAAGGGAGCCACTTCATGGGTTTGTACACCCCAGAAAACTTAATTAATGGTAATTGTCTAAGCAGGGCAGCAAATTTAATAAAGCACTGTTTATCTGGATAAAACTCGGGGAATTCATTAAACAAAGATAGATGGGATGTCCTGATAGTAATTAAAAGAAAAAAATCACCTATACAATGGAATACATTGGCAGACTTTTGGTAGTGTCTATGAAAAATCTTGAATATTATAGTGTAAACAAATGCCTGAAAATTGCTGGGTATTTGAAAATGTCTGTGGTGAATTAATTTCTGCTATGTTCCCAATTTTGACTCAAAATAATTGTTAGGAAGGTTCTTCTAACAGCTTTTTGCTGTGAGACTTAAAACTCTTTGTTTTAGTGGGGAGATGGAAAGGCCAGACTGACGAGATGACCACAGCTTGTAACAGTAAGAAATAAAGTGAAACTCTCAAAGATCCAGACAAAAAAGAGAATTTCTGAGGTATGGAAACCGAGTGTAAATTTTTTTTAAATTTTTTTTAAATTAGCTGTCCATTAGCTATAATTTGCATTCCCAATCTTTACAAATCTTATTATCGAGATCTTATTATCACTGTAATGATCTTGGTGATATACACTACCTTTTTTTGTGTAATTTATCCTACTCTTCCCTTTTTTTTTTTTTTTTTTTTATTTCTTTCTTCTGACCTCCCAGAAAAAAGCTTTGAGAGCTTTCCTAAGATCTAGCTGTAAGAAAAATAGAGTTTCCTACATATATTGTTTGACAAATGCTGAGTACTTGATGACCTATAAAAACTTTGAGTATGTCTTTGGCTTGAAGGACATAAATTACCTCAATGAAAATAATCCTTTTCCTAACTTCTTTTTTTGGATGGCAAGCAGCCTTCTTAGGATATTTCTCAAGTAAAACACTTTGCATTTTGGAAATTACAACTTTCAGAGTGTCTATACACATAGCTCACCTGCAGCAGGAGGATCTGTGTTAGCCTTTCATAGCTGATATCAGAAGTGGACACAGTTTATTTCTGCTGTACTCTGCTTGAAAAAGAAGGAAACAATATGTAGATGAAGTAAATATCAGACTTTGAGAAGAGCTTGTATGAAAAGACAAAATACATTAAGACTTTTCAGTCTGGAAGAGAAAACTGGTGTGGAATGTGGTGGAGGTAAATAAAATGATGAATGGCACAGGGAAGATCAATGAGTTGGAAATTGTATTTCCCATACTATAGGAGCTGGGAGCATGAAATGAAGTAAGCAGGCAGGTTTAAAATAAAAAAAGAAGTTTACAAAATGCATGGTTAAACTGGGGAGTTCATTGCCACAGGATCTTCTGGATGCCAATGATATTAATGGCTTCAGAAATCCATGAGACAAATTAATAGGGAAAATATCCATTAGAAGGTGTGAAACACAGTAATTTGCATCTACATCTGGCTCCAACTATTTGAACACAAATTCTTGAAGGTGGAGAGGATATATGTGAACAAAAATACAGCCAGTGCTTCTTCACTGCAATATAATCAATTTTTGTTTTTATGGTCTACATACATTTTAAAAACATAAGTTATGTAATCACAGAATCAGAATTTTTTCTGTTTAATTTCACCTGGTTAAGAAAAAACCAAACCAAACCAAACCAAACCAAACCAAACCAAACCAAACCAAACCAAACCAAACCAAGCCAAAACAACAACAACAAAAAACCAAACCAAACCAAACAAACCAACAAACAAACAAACAAAAAACCAAACCAAAACCCAAACCAAAACAAAAAAACAAACCCAAAACATTTCACTAGTTTATCTGCAAATATCTAGTATTTTAAAAAATATATAAGTTTCTCCACACCCAGAAGCTTTAACAAATTGACCAAAATTAAAAGAAAGTAGAATATTATTGTCTTCCTGTGACTATTCTGAGTAGATATCATTGCATTTAGGTAGGCTATTTTCCTTTCATTTGCATATTTTTTTCCCCATGAATATTTTTTTTCTTCCTGACCAGCTGACAGTAGAAAGTTCAGCAATATTAGAGACTCACTGAATAATTGCCTGGGAATTCTGAACACCAGGTTAAGTAGAAGCACAGTAAAAGGCATTTTACTGGAAATTGTTCATGCTTTTTAGTAATTCAAGGTTTAAGTGACGGCAATAAAAAAAATCCTCAGTAAGTGGCTATTGTTTGTTTTTAAATATGTGCAGCATGTTTTAAAATGTTGTTACCACACCTAGAGTAGCATTTTCATTATGTTTAAAGGGTGGTGAGCAGAGGACTGGATTGTGTGTGGTAATTAAATGTCTTCTCTCTGTCCCCTCTCTAGATATTGAACAAAGAAAGATAAAATTTCTCTTCTCTGTGGATCACGTGATGTAATTCCTTAATTTCCCAGTTCCCTGCTTTTTAGATGATCCAAGCTGCTGTGGTTTCCCACCAGGTGACCCAGAAGTTTTTCCTTGCCTGGTCCCCCTGTTGATCTGTCTGTTCAAATTAATCTTTCCCATCAGGAGGGATGGAAGTGCAGGGAAATATCAAGAGGCTGTGTGCATACCCAAACCTGAAATATAACTGAAATTTAAAAAAAAAGAAAAAGTAATATAAATTGAACATTCACTATGTGACCCAAAATATGACATTATTAATATTATTTTTATGCTTTTTAGGGTCATTTAAAGTTTTCTCATAACTGAGATCTGGTGTCACCTTATTTCAGCTTTCCACTTCCTGACAAGAAGGATGGAGAGACACAATTTACCTGGGGTGACAGGACAAGGGGGAACGGATTGAAATTGACAGCGGGCAGAGATGGATGGGATTTTGGGCAGGAATTGTTCCCTGGGAGGGTGGGCAGGCCCTGGCACAGGGTGCCCAGAGAAGCTGTGGCTGCCCCTGGATCCCTGGCAGTGCCCAAGGCCAGGTTGGACACTGGGGCTTGGAGCAGCCTGGGACAGTGGGAGGTGTCCCTGCCACGGCAGGGGTGGGATTGGGTGATATTTGAGGTCCTTTCCAACCCAAACCATTCTATGATTCCATGATTCTATTATTATTGTCCTTATATCCTGGCAGAACCAAATTTACCAAATGTCTGCTATTTTTTCTCAGACTTTTAAGACAATGAGACACTTAACTCCTCCTTTTATGAGCTGTGCTTCCTTCCCGTTGAAATCCTGTTGAAATCCAGGTTGATTTTCTCAGAATAATAATGTTTTATTTATATCCTGGGTGGTTGCTACACATTCTCTATCTTTGCAGCTGCTTTTATAGTCATAAAAATCTGTGTCTTGAATTTATGCTAAATAGATTTACAAGCAGAGTGTCATGTACAATCCAGGTGAAACTGGGCACTGAAGAGACAAAGAAGCTGCCAATAATGGTCTGATTTTCCACCCTGGGGCCTCTTCTTGCATATCTACAAATGACACATCCATACCTGTACTGGTGGAGCCCATTGAATGAATATTCTGATTTTGTAGGGAGAGGATTGAGACAATTCAACTGATACATACGTGGGTAAAATTGCTCAGTTCTTTGACTATCCAAAAGAATGAGTTCAAAAAGATTTGTTCAAGCTATAATCTTGCAAACACCATTTATGCTGAAATAATATTCTGCCCTTCTTTTTGTTTTCCTCCACAGTTATTCTAATGGAGGATACCCATCTGGAAATGTGTAATGAAATATTAACATTCTTCTGTTTAAGCTGTTTATTGCCCAAAGATAAAATACCATTTTTTGTTGGCTGTCTCATGAGTGTTTCTGAGTTCAGGTTAATGGGATGGTGCAGAGGTTAATGAGGTTTGTGTCTGGGGAATACCTACCTTATACATCTCTGGTAATTAATAACGACAGCTTTGCCATTCTGCAATCTGCTTCTTCACTTTTTCAAGGTATGAAGCAAGTATGAAAACAAGGCAAATAGAATTACCAGAGAAGTAAATACAATATAAAAATTAAGACTAATAAATATCTTTTGTAATCTGTATTTTTACCTTTTTTTTGGTTCTTATTCATAATACTGTTTTATTTTTATATCTGCCACCAAGCTTCTTCTCTTATGTTCCCTCCCAGTTGAGTCCAAAGCTGTTTAAACAGTTTCTTTTAGATATTCTACATGAGGAAATTTTAATCTTCAAAGACACATTTACTTATCTGTAGGTGTTTGACATTAGGTGTGCTTTTGATTTACTTGATATGGAAAGGTAGGTACATCCTTTTGTTTTGATCACAGAAATGTGCAGCTACCTCATGGCAATGTTTTAGGCAGATTAATTACATATTTGATGTATTCTTTTATTTTTTTTAATGATCTAATTTTAAGCTTAGTTTATTTAAAATTTGAAATAAAGACAACAGTTCTCTAAGTTGTCAAATAAAAGAAATGTGACTTTTCATGGCTATATGTCTCATGGCTGGATTTCCTGGTGTCATGGGGAGTACCAAGAGATGTAGCAGTAGGAAAAAAAAAAAGATACTAAAGGCACCACCAAGGACTGAAATTTCTCAGTCTGTTCTGGGATTTCTTATCATTCTGGACCAATGAATATGTTAAAAATAACAATCAAGCACAGAAATTACCACAAGCAAGAAAAACCAGTTGTCTGATGTTTAATATCACAAACACAGGTTATTTCATATTCTTTAGTCTCTTTGCCATAAAATAGTCCCAGAAAATGTTAATTGACTGGGAGAGATTGTACCTCTTTCTTCTTTTCATCTACTTATGAACACAAAAATTTTAGTCTCTCGATATTTCTGAAATTGTTTCTTAATGCCAAATGCATTTGAAATCTGCACAATATGTTCTTCAAAATGGATGGATGGTGAAATTACTTATTTGTACACTGTATTATCTGCTTTCAATTGCCAAAATTATTTCCACACCTTTCAGCAAACCATTATGCTACACTCAGCCAGAAAAAAAAGTCTCTCTATGGATTGAGCCTGCAAACATCAGACATCAGATGCAAAATGATCAGTTTAGTAAGAGACTGGGAGTCAAAATGCCACTGTTTTTTCCTCACCTCATAACAAAATTAACAGTTTTATCACAAGGGGTGATGAATGCACATCTTTATGATATTCTTTTTTTATTTATTGATAGTCTTACTGCAACAACAACAACAACAACAACAACAAGAAAATAAAAACCAAAACAAACCACCAAAAAAACCAAAACCCAAAAAAAACCCTGAAAAATGAAAAGGAAAGAGAAAAAAAGAGCCAAGAGAAGTGTCACTGGAAAAAAACAAAAAAAAAGGGGGGGGGGATATAAAAAAAGAAAAGAAAAAAAGTATGAAATTATGCCAAATATAATGCACATATTTCACCTCTCACTCTAGTTATTAAGCAGTGTCATGACTACACAATCAAATGCAGAGGATTACAGATATTAATCCTGTTGAATATGACTGTACTAGAATTAGCTGTGATATTAGGAAAAATAATACCCATTGGTAACATTTTCAGCTTTCAGCTTCATATTTCATCCCTATTACAGAATAGACTGGAAAAGTAATTGATTGGATAAGCTCATTTTTTTGGCATTTGTTCATTATTCATGTAGGTAGTAATTAAAATGGATCAATTTCTACCTACATTATATTCTTTTTTTTGTAGCAACACATAGATTAAACATAGAAGGTCATGTTTCTTCTCCTGAAATTTTCTTTCTTCTTTTTTTTTTGTCATAGAGCTTCTCACAAATTGGTAGATTGTTATAATTTCAATAGAGTTCTGAAACAAGACCTTAGAAAATTGGTATTGAAACACACATGTGCAGATCTCCTCTTGATTATTCTCAGACTTAGTGCAAATGTAGAAGTCTATAAAATACTGATGCAGCTGAAGACACTTCATTTGTGCTACCACTTCGTGCTCTCCACTACTGCTCTTCCTAAAGCAATTGCCTAAATTTTCTTACTCACAGTGATTACATTTTGAAAAATCTTAACGTGCTCACTCTGAGGATGAGAATCTCTGCTTATAAATTGCTGGGAAATTTTTAATTTCAATGAAAAGACTGGCACAGGTCTGTGATATTATTTATGGTGAGTGTAGCAAAGAGTGAAATTCCATTTCCAAATTATTCAAAAATTTGTTCAGCACTCATTAATATATTTTATTTATAACAAAGCATAGAGGAGAATGAAGGTTTTCTACCAATAAAACCAGAATATTTCAGATAGATATTGGAACTGGTTTTAAACCTCACTGGACTTTGTCCACTATTTTATCCAGAAAGAAATGTATAAACACTCCTTATTCAGAAAGGTAGCATTTTACAGCTGTTTTCTCATGAGTGGAAATTATTAATAAGGTATGAAGGTGAGGAGAACTCATTCCACTTATACGTTCTCCTTCAAAAAAAAAGAAAAGGCAAAAATTTTTATATTTGGGCAGGAAAAAAACCAAAAAAGCAAAAGGGAACAGTACCATTTTGTCCAATTACAGAGGTGTAAATTAATCAAATTTTAGGTACTGCTGCCTGACAGGAACCAGGTCAGTGACTGCAACAGGGGTGATGAATATGTGGAGCCTTGAATTCTGTTCTGAATTCCCTGCTGTGAAAATTTCTCCTTTACTGACCTGGAAAACAGAAATGCAAAGGGTATTGAATGTGCCACAAAACACAGGCATCCAATATATATTTAGTATTTAGTACTTGCACACACACAACTCCAGACCCAGGAGCCTTGATATCTTCCTTTAAGATCTCGACAGGAAGAATTTTACCATTCTGTGAAAAAGTTAAAAGTGTTGAAACGAGTTTCCACCCCAAATCTTAATAAACACTATTGAGTTCCCATTTTTGAGCACATTTTTCCATTTTTCCTAGTGCTCATCGACAAATATGTGAAAAGAATTGACTTTTTTTTTTGTATATTTTATGTTAATCTTCCATCTTGGGTAATGCTTTTGTCTGACACTGCACAAAGGCTGAGGTTATATGAACAGAAAAACTTTACAGCCTTTGGACAACCTTCTCTCCCAAAATAAAATAAATTAAATAAAAAAGAAACAAACTAACCCCCAAAATAAAACAAACAAACCCCCAAACAATAAAATAAAATTTAAAAAAACCAACCAAACAAAAACCCCACAAAAAACAACAAAAAAAAAACCCCAAACAAATAAACAAAAAAAACCCCCTAAAAAACCTACAACAAAGAACCCAAAACACCAACAAACCAACCAAAAAAAAAAAAAGAAACTCAAAAGCCCCAAAAGCTGAATGTGGGATTGTCACACAAGTTTAGTTCATGTAGATAGAGAAGAACCATTAATGATGGTTTCATTTTAGGTCTATTTTTAATGTTACATGGGTGAGAGATTAAAACAGGGTACGAAAAATTCCAGCCTCACTTGCTGCTCTAATTGAAGGAAAGTAGAAATTCCTTCTGGTTGATCAAAATAAAATATGTGGGCCTACATTAAAAAAAATATATTTTTGCAGTCATAGTTGTGGACATAAGGAGAGTTTACAAAAAGACAGGTAATTCAAAAGAAGATATAAAAGCCAATCACATCAGGCAAACATATTTATGTTTATATAGAAGCACTTTGTGTTGATTGAATCCAAAAGTACAGTATATGTAGATTTTTCAGTCAACGAGGGACATGATGATTACTCCATGTTTTTGTTTATGACTGACACACTGACATTGTTGTGCTGCATTTGTTATTGATGGGGACATGGAAAGCAAGAGATTTCATTAAAATGAAACACAATTAGTTAAGAGAGCAGAACTCCATTTTTAACAAGAACTATCTCTTAAAATTGCATTTTGTTTAACAAAATTTTCTCCAAAGAAAGCTTCAGGATTGCCAGGTTGTATGAGTGGTTGAAAGACAGGAGAATCTAGCTAACTTTGTCTTAAATAAAAGTTCCTGATCTGCCAAGCTCATTTCAGAATAAAGCAAAAGTTTTGTAGCTTTGGTCCTTAGTGCAAATGCTGTTCACTCTGTGGTAATTGTCCCTACAGTTTAGTTGCCTTTGGTAAGACTAATTTTAAGAAGTAGTACCTTGGAATTGAAATTTAATAAATAGAAATTCAAGTTAACTGAAGCACTCTGCAAGATCATGCTGAGGGGAACTCTTTAGCAGAGCACATATAGATAATAGATAATATTGCCTATCACTCCTGCCTTGGTTTTTGCTGTGGGAGAAATATGTTCATTTTTATATATCCCTGCATTTTTCATAACATTTTTCTAGATTTTTGAACAGTACTTTTCAGCTCCTGGACAATTAGATCTTTGTAGTTACCCTATGAAAAAATAACAAGAGCCTAATTTGAATGGTGCACATTAAAATGCACACAGCTCTTAAACTACCTATTAGTATGATAATTGCAGTACTCTGTACTTACAGGCTTGGAAAGAACAGCTATTATTAGATATGAATCTGGTGGTGGCATCACATAATACATGCTAACAACCACACAAAAATAGATTATCTTACATTAATTACTTGAGTTACTCTGAAAAGGCTCGCAGATTTTCCCTCTTCCAGCAAACATGACACAGGCACAAAGGATGCTCTTTTTTTCAGTTGGAGGCACTTGAAATATGTTGAAGAGGGGGTGTCAAAATAGTGCGCAGGCCTCAGGGGCTGTTATCTTGCCTTGTGCCCAACACAAGAGCTATTACACAGCCCCATTTAGACTGAATTATTGCTCACATGATCCCCATTCCTCTGCCAAAAACATTTCAAGCTAATTTTGAAAGGTCCTCAGGTATAAATGCACCTTTGAGGTACTTGTTTCAAAACCTCAAGTAGGGTGCTGAGTAACACCTGCTGCTACGGGAGGAAAAAAATTGCATTGTGGGTTAAGCTAGAGAAAAATAACTCCTCGCAAGAGACAGAAAAACAGCTGCAAAAGAAAACACTGCAGTAACATCTGAGTGTTTCAACTGGGAGGCAGATCATGTAAAAAGGAACTTATCCACAGCCTCTGGAGAAAGCAAAGAGACCCCAAAAAACACAGGTGAGAGCTGTAATACCCATTCCTTTCTGGGTACCTGCACAGGCTCTGTGAGTGTGTGGGTACGTGGAGCCCAGATAATCTCACAAAGACTGACATTTTCCAGCTAAAGATTGCCCAAACTTCTAAATGTTGTCCAACAGGGGAAATACTTCGAAGTTGGCCTCCGAAAAGCTGTGCCTACTTTATAAGGCAAATTAAATCAACAGAGTATTAAGTAGAGGATCATACTTTCTCATAAATGAAACACAGTAAATTAGTACCAGACTCTTCTGATTTTATGGAAATGCCCGAGATTACTCCAGTTGG